>JALGQJ010000038.1:1335823-1935823 GCA_023055345.1 Quercus wislizeni
TTTGAAATTTCAGGCAAATTGGCTAACCAGCAAATGTCTCTTACCTGTTTCTAGGGTCGGTAGCACAATTATGTTGAACAATATACAGCCTTGCACTTCATCTCTCCAATAGTTTCTTTCTGACAGCATGATGTATTTATGGACACCTCTCTTTTTCAAGATTTGGTGCAGACTTTATTGACTTTAAATTTACAAAATCTGACTTTAAGCTCTACAAACATCTATATAAAGCCACCCGGGGTATGCATTAAATTGTGCAAGCAAAACCTCAGTGGGTGAAATAATAAGTGTAGAGAAATTATGCTTTTTTTTTTTTTTTTTTTTTTTTTTTTTTTTTTTTTTTTTTTTTTTGTACTGACCTTATTTCTCTTTTTTTTTTTTGACAGGTTAGAGATTAAAATTGAAGCTTTCTCTCTTTGTTGATTTTTTTTTTTTTTTTTTTTTTTTTTTAGTTCAAACGTGCCATAAGCTTTTCTTTTGACAAATTTTTTTTTGTTGTTTGTTTTTGTTATGCAGTATGCTTTCCTTGGCAATTAAGCTGCACCAACACTTATCTTTTCAACGTAGCCATTTCAAGAGTTTTTGCAACGTAGCCACATCGTGAGCCTTTACCATGAAGCCATGATAGCCTTTGTCCTTGTACTGAAGCTATGCCAACATTCATCTTTGCCATAAAGTAATATTTGCATTTGCATCCGCTATGAAGTCGCACCATCATTTGCCTTTGTAATGAAGCTGCACTAGCACTTTTCTTTTGCCATAAAGCTGCCTCGACATTCTATTTGTATTGAGGCCACATCTACACTTCATTCATACCGAAGCTGTGCCAATATCCATTTTTTCCATGAAGCCACAACAACATTCTATTTGCATCGAAGCCATGCCAACGTTCATTTTTGTCATAAAGCTACGTCAACACTTCATTCGCACTGAAGCCATGAAGCTATGTCAACAATTCATTTTTGCTATGAAGCCACGACAACACTCCACATTAGCACTTGCACTCGCATTGAAGTTGCACCAATATTTGCACCGAGCCACATCAAAACTTCATTTGCATCAAAGCCATGCCAACATCCATCTTTTCCATGAAGCCACGACAACACTTCGTTTGTATTGAAGCCATGCCAACATTCATGAAGCCATGTCAAAGCTCCATTTGCACCAATGCCGTGTCGACATTCATGAAGCCATGAAGTCACGTCAACACTTCATTTTTGCCATGAAGCTACGTCAACATTTCATTCGTACCGAAGCCATGCCAACATTCATGAAGCCACGTCAAAATTTCATTTGCACCGAAGCTATGCCAACATCCATCTTTTCCATGAAGCCACGACAACACTTCATTTGTATTGAAGCCATGCCAACATTCATGAAGCCATGTCAAAGCTCCATTTGCACCAATGCCGTGTCGACATTCATGAAGCCATGAAGTCACGTCAACACTTCATTTTTGCCATGAAGCTACGTCAACATTTCATTCGTACCGAAGCCATGCCAACATTCATGAAGCGACATCAATACTTTATCTGCACCAAAGCTATGCTGACATCCATCTTTGCCATAAAGTCATGACAACACTCCACATTAGCACAAATTTTCAGAGGCAACATAGCTCAGACATCGAGAGTGTATAGTACTTTGAAGACGCCAGAGTATGCTGCGAAGACTTTGAAGATGTCGAAACATGCCATCAAGAATCTTGACATCGCACAAACATGCCCATAGAGGAGAGATGATGCAACATCGACTTCGGATATATAATCTATCATCATTCTGGAGGAAGTTGACATCGTTCAGATTTCAGAGACATGATGTGAAACGACACCACTCAGAAGGGAGATGATGTGGTTCAACAGATTTTTTTTTTTTTTTTTTTTTGATGATTTTTTTTTTTGATAATTTCCTTTTTGATGATTTTTGTTTTCTTTTGCTTTTTTTTTTTTTGTATTATTTTTTTGTATATTTTTTTTGTTTCCTTTTTTTTTATTTCTTTTTTTTTTTTTTTTTTTTAAGTGCATGACTGAACTCAGCAAAAGATACTAAGCTGCCACCGAACTCTCGAAAGGGATCAAGTCATCACGTAGTTCAAAAGTTTTCTTCTCTTTTTTTTTTTTTTTGATAAATTAAATTTTTTTTTAGTGCGTGACTGAACTCAGTAAAAAGATACTAAGTTGCCTACGTACCCTCGAAAGGGATCAAGTCATCACGTAGTTCAAAAGTTTTTTTTTTTTTTTTTTTTCTCTTATGTATTTTTGCAAAAAGGGGGGCTCAGTGTGTAATAGTGGGTATCACCACTGATCGAACCCGAGACGGCCTCAAGGGTGACATGGGCGTCCAACCACTACGCCACACTAGCAATTGGTGACATAGAGTGGGATTAATTTCTCCTTATTGGTACGCTTTCAAGGGTAATGGGAAGACATCATGTACTCTTGTAGCGTTATAGTGGGTAGTTTAAGCTCTTACCGAGGAGCAATCCTTGATTTTCAAGTGTAGAAGTGTTTGAGGAACTTCCCATTGATGGGGCCGATCCTTGCATCATCATTGTTGAGTAACTTGTGAGCTTGGTTGGTGTTTGCCCCCTGCTTGAGAGTTGGAAGTACATCACAAGCAACGGTCACATGGTTTGACCCGACAACTTCATTGAAGTTTAGATCAATCTTGTCTTCTTTGGCAAGCTTCATGATTTTTTCTTTGAAGATGAAGCATTTTTGGATTGGGTGGCCAATGATGCGATGATATTTGCAGTAGTTAGGGTCATCAACTTTCCCCATGTCTTCTGGCCGCTTGCATTCTGGCAATTCAATCAGCTTCAATTGCAATAGTTGTTCTAAGATGTTTGGCACATCTTCATCGGGGAACGGATATACTTTTTGCTCACGTTCCTTAAAGGTCAAATGACGCACCTCGTTCTTTTGCCATCCTTCAAGCTGTTTTTCATTTGCATTTGCTCCTCTTCTTGGAACCTTGACTTCGGTAGTGTTAACAATCATTGGGTCTTTGAGGTTGACTTTTGCATTCTTGTCATTCCTCCTTACTTCCTTTCTGCTTTCCTCAAGTATGGAAGGGTTTGTACTTCCATGGCTAGAGATACTCAATTCCATGTCATGCGCACGAGTTGCTAACTCTTCAAATGTTCGAGGCTTTATCCCTTGAAGGATGTAAAGAAGTCCCCAATGCATGCCTTGGATGCACATCTCTACAGCAGATATTTCAGAAAGTCTATCTTTGCAATCTAAACTCAAAGAACGCCACCGATTGATATAATCAACGACGGGCTCATCCTTCCACTGTTTAGTATTGGTAAGCTCCATCATGCCTACTGTGCGCCTTGTGCTGTAGAATCGGTTGAGAAAGTCCCTTTCAAGTTGTTCCCAACTATTGATTGACTCGGATTCTAAGTCTGTATACCAATCAAAGGCATTTCCCTTGAGCGAACGAACAAATTGCTTTACAAGGAGGCCTCATTGAGTCCCTGCGTTCTCACAAGTTTCTACAAAGTGAGCAATGTGTTGCTTAGGATTTCCTTTGCCATCAAACTGCAAGAACTTGGGGGGTTGATACCCATTTGGCATTCTCATGTTGTCGATGCGCTTTGTGTAGGGTTTTGAATATGTGAGAGAACTCGTAGAAGAACCTCCATATTGTGCTCGTATGGTATTTGTTATCATGTCTTGTAATTGTTGGACTAACAACAAAGCCATCGAAGCAGATTGTTCTTGTTGGGGAGTGTTTTCAATTTCTCTCCCTTCGTCATCCTTCGCAGATGTGAATTTATGACCATGGCTTGATTCACCAAGATCTTGAACTTCGAGTTTGTTCATTAAAGTTGCAATTTGGAGGTCCTTATCTTCAAGTGCTTTTGTGAGAAGGACGACCCTTTGCTGCATTTCAGCCATCTTTTCTTCCATGGTAGCGGTGTTAGTCATCATGACTGACACAACTTCCCAAGATGATGGAGAAGAAAGTGATTTGAAGTGAGCATGTGAAATCTCATCTTTTGGGTTCCCTTTGATGGGAGAGAAATCATGCGACCAACTTCTTATGAAGGAAGAATGGGATTTGCCCCCATACTTGAGGTGTTCCAAGGTGGAGATGTCCTTGTTGATGACCTAATTTCTTGTAAGAGGGTCTAAGGAGATGATTGTTTGGACCTTGGCTTCCTTGGTTGATTGAGTTTGAAGTTGATTGTTTGCTTTAGGTTGGCTACAATTGTTTGCACCAATGCAATTGTTGGTGGTAGCCGTACCAAGTTTAGTTGAAGTAATTATTGTTGAAGCTTGAATGTTTTTGCTAGAGGCCATTGAAGTTGATAGCAAGATGATGAAGATTTCTTTCTTTGAAGGAGAATGAGATGAAAGGCAGAGAAGTCCCACCGGGCGTGCCAGAATTTGTGGACGACTAAATTCCTCGGTTCGAAATAAGTCAAACAAGTAAAATAGTTTCACAAATGCGAATTTGTATTGATGATTGTGTGGTACAATTCTCTGTAATTACAAAAGAGTTATCCTCTGATTCAATCTCCTTAAAAGACTTGTTGATTGGATTTGTAGTAATGTGATTTTGATATGAACACAAGATATCCTTCAATTTGGTTGAGGGATGAATCGAAGATTGTTGAAATGGAATTGCAATGAATCTCTGGCTATAAGCTTGTTAGAAATTCTTTGTTCTTCGTGTTCTTTGTGTTCTTCGTGTTCTTGGTGTGTTCTTCGTCTTTGAAGATTTGTGGTGGAAGTTCTTCGGTGCTTTAGAGGCTTGAATCCGTAGAGCTTTACTGATTTGTGATTTGTGATGTTTCTGGAGGCTTTTGAGTTTGATTCCAGTGAACTTTGAGATCTAGGCAGATAGTTTAGATGATTCTGCTTCGAATGTTCTTCGTATTTGAAGGTTTGTGGTGGAAGTTCTTCGGGGCTTTGGAGGCTTGAATCCGTAGAGCTTCACCAATTTGTAGTTTGTTGAGGTTTCTGGAGGCTTTTGAACTTGATTCCAATGACCTTTGAGATCTAGGAAGATGATTTGGATGATTCCTCTTCGAATGTTCTTCGTATTCGAAGTTGAAGTTCTTGGAGGCTTCAAAGCTTGGTTCCAACAGAGCTTCTGGAATTCTGAATCTTCCCCTTTTCAAATGCCTTAGGAAGGCTTCTATTTATAGGAGTTTGGGGGTGGGTGAGCGACACGTGGCGAAGTCCGATTGGTGACACATGTCACGGCCTGATTGGTCTGCCTATGTCATCGCTTACACGTGCTAGATCGCCTGTGTCATCGCTTACACGCGCTGGACTGCCTGTGTCATTGCTTACACGCGCTGAGGTGTGATTGGTTCTTGCATGACACTTGGCAAATTTCTGTTGGTTTCTGAGTAGTGACAGCAAAACCTAGCAACAATACGTGGTGCTTTGTAATTGGCTGTATTTTGTGGACTTGATAGTATGATGTGTCAGCTTGTGATAGGTCGGGAATTTTTCCTTCTCTACAACCACGAATATGGTGTGATTTGTAAATGCAATTTGGCTTTAATTGCTGTTCCAAACGATTTCCTTTTTTGCGTTTAGATAGTTAATGAGCGTTTTCCTTCGTAAAACTGCCTATCCAAATGGGCTCAAGATGAAAATATCACATATAGAAGTCCTAGCGCCGCCCCCCCCCCCCCCCCCCTCTCTTATTTTTGGCACTAGTCAATGGTCGTTCTAGATGCTGAGTATGCTATATGTTCCTGAGTTCTTCCTATAGGAGTGTGGGTTGCCCCAGTAACTTAAACCAGAAGGGTGGAATGAAGTTGTCCTCTCAAAACCAACATAGGTTTTTTATTTTATTTTTGTAAACGAGTTCTCTTGAATATGTTTAAATAGGATGATTTAGCTAAGTTATTAAGAAGAAAGAGGTAAGTAGATGAAGGTTTTAAGATGTAAGCCTCAAGTCCACCAAGAACATCCAAGTTAGCTTGGACACTTTTAAATTCTTAATTATTGAGAAAGAAAAAAAAAAGAAAAAAAGATGGGGGTGGTTTAGACTATTTGAAGAATTTTTATTGGCATTCTTTTTTGAAAATACTAAGTATTTTTAACACACATACGGAGTGAGGAGAGAAGGTTTTTTTTAAGAATCATTGGCATTCTCTTGAGACAAGTAATTTGAAGTTATGGAGTAATTTTCGAGAGATGTAAGTTGGCTTGTAGTGTAATTATAGTGAGAGAAGGGAGTTACACTTGCAGCAGTTAAGAAATCACCAACATGCAATCTTTTGGAAATCTAGCCCACGAACAAGCCCAATACTGGCGCTACATGTTGTCCAGAATATGGGAGAAAGAAAGAAGAAAACCACGAGTCCTTTATAGGAAAATTACAAAATGTAAGAGACTAGGGGCTATTTGGTATTTGATTTTAAAGAATATTTTTCAGTATTTAAACACTAATATTTTGAGCAAAAAAAAAAAAAAAGGTGTTTGGTAAGAGTATTTGATTAAGACTTAAAGAGAGTTTAAGTCATGGTTCTCAATTTAGGGTGTTTAAATAATGTATTTTGAGAACACATTCAGATAAAATTTTAATTTTTGAGTAATAATTCTAAGTGACATTGTTGTAAACATATTGAAAATGATGACACCCACATGATTTGACAAAACATTAATTGAAAAGATGGTGGGACCCTCTTTTTCTTCCTTTCTTGGTTCTTATTTTTCTTTTTCTTTTTACCAAAAAATTTTCAAGTATTTCCGGAGTATAATGAAATTATGCTTCATCATCTTACTCCCATTAATAATTTTACTGTAAATGTTAGATGATTTGTCACTTAAAAAAAAAAAAAATACATAACATAGATATAATTTATATTTTTTCACTTTTGAAAATATATTATTAGAAATATAGTATCAAACACATTTTTTACATTATAATTTATGAGTATTTTAAAGTTTAAATACGGGTACGTGTTTTCACAACATTTTTTTAATCATAATTTTCACATAATTTTGAAAACTATGGCTTGCAATCGGATACCAAAACGGGCCCTAGATTAGAAAGTCGTTTTTTTGCTGCAAAATGATAAGTCGTGGATGGTCATATACCCATAGCAGTTTTTTTTTTTTTTTGGAGCAGTATATATATATATATATATATATATTGGGTCATTTGAAGGCCCAATTTGAATTGTAAACTACTTCAACAAAAATAGTCTTCTTAATTTTATTTATTTATTTAAATTTTGGTGTAGGTTGGAATTTACTTGGATTGAAAAGTAAAAACCACAAATAAGCAAATAATCCATGAGTACTGAGTAGCCCAATGTTGACATAATGCTGTGGGCTACAAGTATTGAAGTAATTTTCGTAAGTTGTCGTTCGGTTCCTTCTCTCTCCAAGGTTGATGACGGGCCCAAATACTTGTTTCTAGGGCCCGGTTCAGACATATATACCAAAAACTAACGAAGCATTAATCTTCGATTTCTTTGCGATCAGCTAGGGCTAGGCGAACAGGGTTTTAAAAGGTTTAATCAACTTTGAGTTGTTCATGGCGAATTGGAAATAATTACGAGAAAGTCTAGAGACCAAAAGAATTTGATGTATTTTGATGTGACAAATTGTTAGTGGTAATTTAAAAAGTAATGTCAGTAGTAGGCTTACTCAATAAGTGTGAAAAAGAGTCGTCAATTTTTGTTATGTACATAGCATTACTCAAGAATTAGTCTAGGACCACATACTTTACCACAATTTGTACATGTCAACTTATAATTGGATTATATCACTTACACATGTAACCACACCACAGGTACTTGATACTTGATGAAAAATATAATCTAGTCACCAATTGACATATTTTCAAGTTGTAGTAAAGTGTGTGTACTTAAAATTTTCTGAGTTGGAAATTCCCATTAAGTTAAAGATTTTGGTAATAAAAATTGTATACTTGTATGCAAATGTAGGTTATGTAGTTAAACACCTGTAAATCAACTATTATTCAATCAATACTTCTTTCTCCAACAACAATGAGATGGAGGGTGAGGTTATTATGTATTCAGGACCTATTGAATATCTTACCAATTTATATATATATATATATATATATATATATATATAAGGAGAGAGAGAGAGAGAGAGAGAGAGAGAGAGAGGGGCAAAACTTAGAGAAAATTCAATTGGATTGTACAATTAAAGTTTAATTTTGTACCATGTGTTTTAAATTATTTATTTTTAGAGAGAGTTTTATTTTTTAATTTTGGATTTAAATGTGGGACCACATTATAAATATCCAAGTGAGTTATTGCATTCAAAAACCAAAGAGTTTAGAATTAATGAACTTTAAAAAAAAATTTAAAAAATGAACAATTTACAGTTTCAATCTAATAATATTTTTATAAGATTTTTTGAAGAGTTAAAAAATAATATATAAGAATGACCATCAATAATATTTAAATTATATATGTGAGAATTATATTATGCATCTTAATATATATTTTTTTAAGTATGTCTATGCATATGCATGGGGTTAATCTATTAACACTTTCTTCTCCCATAATAATGGGATATGGAGGTAAGGTCTTGGGTTCCATTGAGTGCCTGTGTAGACTACCAATAAGAAAATAAAACCCAAATACGCACCCGTCCACAACATAAACAAGGGAAGGAAACCAAAATGAAAAGAAATGATTTTCTACATAAACCAAAAAAATTGGGTAAAGTTGACAACGCATACCTTTCTGAGGTTAGAGACGAACTCACGTTGAGACCAAAGGGAGATAGTCACTGGCCCAACTCCACCCCTCTTTTCTCTCCCAAAATTATTATTTTTACAATAATTATATTTAAATGAATATTTTAAATTTGGTCCCTCAAAAATTCAATTAGTCTAAATGTGTCTAAAAATGATTTTTTATTTTTATTTTATTTTTTATTTATTTTTTTAGGTTGAAATGGTTAGTTAGGCTATAGCTTGTGATCCTCCTCTTAAAACACATTTTAACATAATTTTTTTTAAGAATTGTTTTATTTTTTGTTTTTTTTATTTATTACATTTTTGGTGTTTTATGTTGCTAAAACCTTTATTAAGGGAAATTGTTTATTTCTTAATCCTATAAAGTTAAAGGCAAGCCAAGAAATGAAAGGCTAAGGGTCCTTTAAGCAAGATTATTTTATTTTTATTTTTATTATAAGGTAGTGCATGTGTGTATACACTACAAAAATCTGGGCATATAATGATGTTTGTGAAACGCAACTATAGGTACTAAAAACGCTATTATGGGCATATTTGGGCTATAGTGGTGTTTGCTATAGCAGCGTTTACCAAAACGCCACAAAAGTTTTTTTTTTAATTGAATTAAATTGTAATTAAATTAAAATTGCAATTTTAATTAAATTAAAAGAGACAAAACAAAACAAAAAAAACATAAATAAAACATAATATAAACACTGTAGCTAGCCCAGCAAATTCAAAATGAAACACAAACCCACCTAAAAAAAAATTCAAAATCAAACACAACATGCTCACATCCAAAAATAAAAAATAAAATAGCAACTCTACCCCAACACATTCAGCCTCCATAGACCAACCTGCAAAAAGAAATCATCAAATAGATTTTGAAATTTTCACTACTTTCTTGGTTCTATTAACAAAGATATTATCACACTTGAGATCTCTAAACCTATCAATAATAAAAAGCCAAAGAATTCACAAAAATTAATAAAAAATCTCAGAGACCCATAAAGCAAAGTTGACAGCAGACAAGGAATAGACCAAAACTATTATCAAAAAAGAAATAGACCAAAACAATCATTAAAATAAAAAAAAAATAAAAAATACTTGCAACTATACAACCAATGGCATCAAACACAATAGCACTCTTTCTTCAATCACAAATCCCATAACAGTAGCACCATTTACAAATTTGAACAAAATTAACTAGTTGAAAGAAAAAAGAGAAAAGAAAAAAGAAGTCGGAAGAAGCTACGTGGAGACAAGGTATTGATAAGGTGAGTGAGTGTAGGTGGGATTAGGTGGGTTTTGAATTTTGAATTTTTTTTGTTTAGTTCTGATATGTCATTATTATAGTATTTTGATAGAGAAATTATATATTTATAGTATTTTTATAACAAATCTTAAGTGGCAAGTTGTTACTAGTTGTTATTGTTAGGGCAAAAAAATAATTTTAGTGTTAAGTTCAAATTTGAACCGGTAACAACTAACCGCTTATGATTTGTTGCAAAAATGTTATGGATGTAGCATCTCTCACCACTTATGATTTGTTGTGAAAATGTTGTGGACGTTACACCTCTCATATATATATATATATATATATAAAGAGAGAGAGAGAAATGATATGTTCACAACATTTTCACAATATTTTTATAACAAATCTTAAGTAACAAGTTGTTACTGGTTGTTATTGTTGGGACAAAAAAGTAATCTCAGTATTAAGTTTAAATTTGAACCAATAACAACTAACTACTTATGATTTGTTGTGAAAATATTATAAAAATGTTCATATTCCTAAAATATGTCATTATTATTTTACTGAACGCTAAATCAATTCGAATAGTTTGGAATATGTCATAGAATATCTAGGAATATTCTATGGCATATTTCTAGAATATATCATAGTTTTTGTTTTACGGATTGAGTTATTATTATTATTATTATTATTTTAAGGAATAGTTTGGAATATGCCATAGTTTTGTTTTACAAATTGGGTATATTTTTAATTTTTCTTTTTAATATCTTTAAGAACCTATAGTGGCGTTTGTCAAATGCCACTATAGGTCTTTTTCTCCTCCAGCCCTTATTAAAAAAAACGCAAATGAAAAAGAAAAAAAAAAGTGCCTATAGTGGCTGTTGTCAAACACCACTATAGGTCCTTCTCTTACAAGGGCCTATAGTGGCGTTTGTCAAACGCCACTATAGGTCTTTTTTTCCTCTGTCCCTTACTAAAAAAAAAAAACCAACCGAAAAAAAAGAAAAGAAATAAAAAGTGCCTATAGTGGCAGTTGTCAAACGCCACTATAGGTCCTTTTTTAATTTTTTTAAACACCTACAGCAGCATTTGTAAAACTAGGACAAACGCCACTATAGGCCCATGGAAGACCAAGACCTATATAGTGACATTGTAAAAACGCTGCTATAGATCCATTATTTTAAAACGCAACCATAGAACTCCCTGAACACAACTATAGATATGCCTATAGCAGTGTTTATAGAAAACACCACTACAAAAAGGCCACTATAGGCCCTTTTTTTTGTAGTGATATAATATTACACACAACGTGCGTGTGTGCATGTGTATGTATGCACGTGCGTCAATATATGTCTAGCAAGCAACGACAAAGGTAGCTAACTCACCTTGTTAGGTTCTAAGACTTTAGGAACTAATGTATTAGAACTTCAATTTGTATTATGTTTGCAAACCATGATCAAAACATAGAGTCTAGGTTTATGCTTGCTCAAAGTATGTTTATTTGTAAAATTGGAATCGAGTGATTTTAGAATTTATTGGACTAAATCTGCAAGACTCGATTGATCGAAAATTAGACTCGATCGATCGAACCATGTGTAGATTTATTTTTCTGTAGAAATTCAATTCAACCCAAACTCTATTTAACGTATTGGGTTTCAAGTAAAACACTCATGATATATAAAGGAAACCCTAAGAACATTTTTATAAGTTTTTTTTAGGGAAATTAGAGTGCATCTTGTGCCTCTTTTGTAGATCTAGGGTTTTGTACCCAAAAGGTCTCTAAAGTTGTTGTTTATGCTGTGTATGTGAATCTCTTGTGAGATCTAGAGATGTTTGCCTTCACATATAATTAGAGTTATCAAGAATAAAGAGTATGTCAAAAACTTGATGATCAATTTGATTACTGCATAAAGAGCTTAAAGATACACAAGTGGGAGTACTTGTACTTGCTGTGAATCCAAGAGAGAAGTAGTTTGTAGACTCAGAGCTGTCACGTGGTCGTGGTAGTGAGTTTCCTACTCGAGGTAGCAATATGATGTTAGTAGTCTAAGTCGCTATTATGTAAACTTCAATTCTCTATAGTGGATCTGTTTTACCTTGAAAATAGTTAGGTTAAATCCTTTCCAGGTTTTTTACCGGTTTTGTTTTCCTAGGTTATCATATCGTTGTGTTATTTATTTTCCACACTTTACAATGATATGATATATTTGTGTTAACCTAGATTTGAATAATTTGATCAAGTAATCACTTAGCTAATTGACTAGGTTAATCTGGTTGTGTTTTAAGATGTCTAAAAACGTACACTCCTAATAAACTAAATTAACCCAAGCTAACTAAGAGTAACTAAGCAAGTTGTGTTCCTTTTATTACAATTATAAGTCCATTTTAGTTCAAGTCTAAATATGTTATAAATTATTTCATCGCAGTCATAAAACTCATTTCTATTAATAATCCAATGAGAAGATAAGTTTCACAACCGATTTAAATATCTCAATTTCTCTTCATTAGCAAAAACCAAAAAGTATGGTCTACTTTGTCAAAATTATTTCCCTTTGAAGCCGAAGATTATTATAGAAGTAAACTAGAAAATCATTAATATATAAGAAGATAGCTCCTTATCATGCTTTTCTTCAGTCAACTTGTGCTGATGTCTGTACTTCCTGGAATGGCTAATTGACACCATAACTGCTCATAAATCTATTATATGTTCCTTCGTGTCAATCTTATCCTAAACTTTGTTTAGGATTTTTCATTCGTAAACTATATGATTAGTTTTGTCGCATGCATAATTCAACTCTATAAAAATGGACAAAATTAAGCATGTGTTAGCTGCATGTCTGTCACTTTGAGGCACAAGCATTTCAGAGGCACTTGCTGTGTCACCATTTAGAATTCTATATAACTGAAATCAAAACCATTAAGTCCACCATCAAAGGTATGGAATGTATATGACATGGAGGGTTTAAAGTATAAACAATCAATGACTGATTATTCCAATTTTTTTGGGGTTCTTCTATCTAAGTAATGCTAAAAGAGTGTTCCGTGTTCAAAATAAATGGGATTTGAATATGATAAACTAGAGTTCAATTGGCTAACAAAAAAGGAATAAGTTTTGGAGTCCATTCTTTTTTCTTTTCTTTTATTTTATTTATTTATTTATTTTTATGAAACATTGAAAGCAATAATTAGTAATAACTAATAACTAGTGAGATATTTAGAAGATTCAGAATTTCAGTTGCATGGGTCACGCCATTGGCTGCACTTGACGCATGATGCAAGTAGTTAAAAAATTTGCTTTATAAAACTAAACTTTATCAACTACACTTAACCAACGCCTAAAACATATAATAGTTTAACAAAAGATGTTTTTTTCTAATTTTTTTATATAAAAAAATCTCACTTTTAAAAAAATTAAAATAGAGGGGCAAACTTTAAAATATGAAATGACAAGACAATGAAGACATGATAATGTTTTTTTACTATAGGGCCCTTCAAATTTTCTTATGTCAACGTGTAGATTATATGTCATATTTTGTTATTAATTTTTTATTTATTTATTATTATTTTATTATTATTATTATTATTATTATTATTATTATTATTATTTTTATGTATAGAGTCTTGTAGACTTGTAGCTCAACTTATTGGTATCTTTTAATATTTCCAATGAAAACATGAAGAGTTCAAATTCTCAATTTCCCTTGTTGTAAGTTGTATGAATTATAAAATAAAAAAAAAGTATTTACTTAGTTTTATTAGTATGTCAAATGTGCAATAACTCAATTAACCCAAGTTTTACTAGATTTCATAAATTATTCAAAGCTGCTTAGAATATGGTGATAAAAATAAAAGTTTATATCAAATATTACAACTTATTGCCAAGAACTTTGTAGTTAAAGCTGATACCTTCTGATGTTTTCCAACAGAGACATCCAGGCTCCAGGGTTTACATACCCTCTCTTCCAATTATTGAATTAAAATTTTATATATATATATATATATATATATGTATGTATGTATATATTAAAACACCTTCAAATGAGTTGATTTTTAAACTTCACATTTCAATATATGAGACCTTATACGAATCGAAGAAGGATCTTAACCACAACCTAGTATTGTTCAACTTAATGATTAAAAGTAATATGGCAAACCCTTCACTTGGAATTGGCTTGGAGATAAGCATTGTCACCTTATTCATATTGTTACATTTCCTAGGAAAAAAAAAAAAAAGGATGCATATTTTTTCTTTTATCGTATTATTAACAATGGCTACCTAAAATTTCCCTCCTTTTCACTTGAATTTTCTACATAAAAAAGGAGGCCTTTGTTTGGAGCTTACGCTATGTATTTTGCCATTGGTAAAAATGGCTACAAACTCTATATTTTTGATTCATTGGAACATTCATTTTGTTTCATGAGAGCCAACATGGCTTTCATTGACTAAACATCAAAGTTCATCCCTTCTATTCATGCATAAAATAAAATTTGTTGGCGTTGGAAAATGTTAGAATTATGAATAAATTAGTAGTACTTTTACTACTAATTTAACAATTTATACATTTGGAACAATTATTAGTACTTTTACATTTTATACATTTGAAACAATTAGTAGTACTTTTAGTACCTTACGGGAGACTATCCTCTCATTTCCTCCAAATTTAACAAAAACTAGGAGGGAATGGGAGAATCTTTTCCCATAATCTATCACATTATCTTTCTACCTCCCATTTAAAAATATCACATACTAATTAAGTTTCATTTATTAAGGAGGAAACTGAACCTATGTAGTGGAGAATATTAGAATAATAATTAAATGATTATTAAATTCACAATTTTTTTTGATACATAGAAATTCTACTCTAGCATAATCTAAGTGTATATGTGTGTGGAGTTCTCTTATGGAAACTTGAACCTCGATCCTTACCCCCCACATCATATAAGCACTTATACTTGTGAAGTAACCATTGTATTGCAAGGATGTGAGGTGATAATTCACAATTTCTTAAGAATTTAAGTTTTTGTGAAAATCAGTAGTTTGACATAAAAGAATCTGCACCTGTCCTTTTAGTGCAAGAGGAGTTTAATCAAGCACTTCAAAATTTATTTAATGGATTATTCTCTACCAGTATGTGTGCAATCACAATATACAGTACACACAATAGAAGACATCTAGAAATTTTCTTTGTTTCAGTAAATAAAGAAACATTTGGTAGTGAATATTTAAATTACTTTTCTTTAAACTAAATTGACAAGTGCTATGATTGATTCCTATTCAGGGAAAGAAGAAAAAGAAAAAAAAAGGGCAAAATGCAAAACTCACTTTCTAAGTTTCACAATTTTTCATTTCAGTCCTCTAAGTTTGTGTTTCATCATTTCAATCCTCTAATTTTCATTCATTCCCAATTGAGTCCTCCTTTAGTATTTTGTTAGTTGCTGCCATCAACTTACCAAAACGATGCCGTTTTGGACTTTAGTTGATATTTATTTTTATTTCTTTCTTACTTTTAGAAAAATCTTAAACTAAAAAAAAAAAAAAAAAAAACTATATTTGAGATGAATGACATTGTTCCCTCCCCCATGCCTGAAGAACAAAATTAATTCCCACCCCACCCACTCGATATCTAAGAAACCAAGAATGAGAAAAAAGGGGGAAAAAGAGAGAGAGAGAGAGTGAGAGATCGAGAGGGGGGAAAGAAGAGATTGAGAAGGGGGAAGGGAGATCATGAGGGAGAAAGAGAAGGAGGGACCAAGAGGGAGGTGGATTTTCTCGACAGCTTCACTCCACTTCGTTGATCTAGGGTTTACTCAGCGACTCTACTCCATTGCTTCAGGAGGTGGCTTCGACCAACACACTTTTGTGTAAATTCTGAAAAGTCAGAACTTTTAGTTTTTAGTTTAAGTTATGTGTTATTTTGGGTATAATTAGTTTTGGGTTTTTTGCTTGATTTTGCTGTGTATTCTTTAAAGCTAGACACTAAAGTTAACTTTTTCTGTTGAAGGGGAACTTTGTTTCATTTTGTTTGTTTATGTTGGATTTTGTTGACTGATAGGTGAGATTAAATGCTTTGTAACTACTTTAGTTGTCTCTTTTTTTTTTTTTTTTTTTGGATTATCTACTTTATTTGTATTTTTTTGTTTTGTTTTTGTTTTTGTGTGAACGATCTACTTTATTTGTCTGTTTTTTGAACATCTTCACACGCAGCTTTATTATTTCGAAACAACTTGGTCCTCACTCAGAGTTGTTCGCTTTGTGTGGGGTACTTAACACTGTATTTGTCGACCAATATATCGGTGTTGTGTTGTGTGTTTCCTTTTTAATTTACAACTCTCACAGGAAAGATTCTTGGTCAGAATTTCACATTGTTTATTCATTACAATGGAGTATTGCACCACTTGGGTAAGAGGAAGTACATAAGTGGTAAGGTGAAAGTTTATGATAATGTGGATTCAAATTGCTTTTATGTAGCAGGGGTTAAGCATTATTGTGCGAAGTTGGGGCAGATTATGTCTAGTTTTATTTTGTTGTGCTTGGGTTGGATCTTCACAATGGCCTAAGATATTTGTCCAGTGACGCTGATACTTAGGAACTATTTAAGTATTTTGACCCCATTGATCCTAAAATAGACATTTTATGTTGAACATGCAACCTCTGTTCAGGAAAAAAAAAAAAAAAAGAATTTGTTAATCCCTATATCAGTGTTGTTGATGCTTCTGATTTGGTTGGTTATGGTGTTGGTGTGGAGGTTGTGGATGTGGATGTTGATGACTTTGATGATGATAATGATGTTGATTTGGAGGATGGGGATGAAGCTCTTGCTGATGATGAGTTTAAGGAGGGTGGTAATTTGGTGGATGAAGGGAATGATGCTAGGAATCATGATGGGAATGGTGATGTAGGGGATGTGACTTATGACTGGTATAACACTGACTATGATGACCTAGCTAGCTGTGGCAAATGGGTGGGTCGGGTTAATTGGGTTACAGGTCAATCGGGTTGCAAGGTCCAAAAATGGGTCATTTTAAGCGGTTAGAATGGATTGGGTTAATCAGGTTTCGAGTAAGGTTGACCCATATTTTTCACATGGAATTATTAAAAAAAAAAAATGTTTAAGAAAGCATGTATTTACCATTTGGAAAATCACGCAACAAATTACTTAATGTAAAATGTATTACTTTGAATTTACTACACATATCAGGAATGGGCTCAGCTAAACAAATTAATACTTGTTTAGTAATTTTAAAATAACACCAATCCCAACATTACTAACCAAAACAAAATAGCACTAATGATAAGTAAAACAAATACTTAAGTTTCATTTCTACACAATATCAACATTCCAAAACATAAAACAAAATTACAAATGCCTTATTGGATAACTAATTTGACAAGGAATAAAAACATATAAGAAATTTATAATCTTGAAAACTAATTTTATAATTTATTATCAATTGTGCTTGACATCCTTTTAATTTGAGAATATACATTAAAGTTTGATTGTTTGCTTATTTATATATGGTCTCTTTTATGAATATCATGTCATTGTTCAACAACACACACTCTAGAAAATATCATAATTTATTTTGAAAAGCAGTTTATTTTGGACATGAATTGCTAAAAATTGGCCTAAGCATTCATAATTTATGCTAATTTCATTGATACTTTGACTTCACTTTTTTCACTCTTATGAATATTTCTCATACATGTCTATAATTTTAAATATATGTTTTTAACTCTACTGTAATCAGATTATCTTGGCATGTACTTTGTTATTTGATATTTAAAAATATTTACTCATTATAGAATGCCTTAACCATTCATCTTTCAATTCATTTGCATGTAGTTATGTAAAAGTCTTAATTGTTTCCTTAAAGCACACAACAAATTGATATTTAAAAATCTTTACTCATTATAGAATGCCTTAACCATTCATCTTTCAATTCATTTGCATGTAGTTATGTAAAAGTCTTAATTGTTTCCTTAAAGCACACAACAAACAATTAAACCAATATTGTCTTTATTTTATTATTTTTTTTACCAAAAAAATATTTTAAAAAATGGTTTGGGTCATGGGTTGGGTCGAAAAAATGGGTTGAGTCACAGGTCAATCTTTTTTTGCTTCGAGTCAAAAATCTAGATTCGGGTTAGGTATTTTAAGGGTCGGGTCAACAAATTCTAACCTGTTTTGCCATGTCTAGACCCTACCAATGAAAAGTTATACAAAATTACTGTGAATGAAATTAATGGCAACGCTGGTTAGCCTACTAGCCCACATAAAGGACAACCCATCAATCCACATAATGGTTAGGCTCACAAGAACCTACTCCTAATATTGCCAACCATCCATTGTCACGCCCACCTATTATTGCAAACTAGTCATTATTACACCTAGATCTAGTTCCAACTCTTTTTAATTGGCCATTGGATGAAATATCAAGTGGATCTAACTATGCATCCTTAGACTAGTTGCATTCTCCTAACAATTTTAATGGTGAGCAAAAGAAAAAAGTTACTTGAATTCAAGCATGAATACTTAAAGGATCTTCAATTTGTGCTAGGGATGTACTTTAGGGACAACAACTAGTTCAAAGAGTTTACACGAGCTTACAAGTTAAAGCATGGATATGGCATATTGTTGTCCAAAAATGAGTAGTCTAGAGTGAGGTATAAATGTGTTGAAGGTTGTCCTTGGAATGTGTCTAAAGGTATTGATAAGGATGCAAACTTTTGGATAAGCGCATATATGATACTCATACATGTAGTAGGTCTTTCTATAGCAAGCAGATTTTTGCAAATTGGATGGTAGAAAAGCATGTTGACCAATTTCGAGCTAATATTGATTACATAGCTATAGAATTGTTGGCTGCAGTGGTGAGGGATGCACAAGTATAGCTTGCCTTGTCCAAAGCATGTAGAGCTAGAGAAATTGTTAGAGGCATGGTAAGCTTGGACTTTGGTAAGCAATACACCAAGGTAAGATGTTGCTATGCGGAGTTAAGGAGATCTAACCTAGGCACCACAACTAGAGTGGGTTATGTTTGAATTAATGACAGTAATCAATGGCTCATTGATCTAAGACATATAATACATTGGGTTATGTCTGAATTATTTTAAGATAGAAAAATATTTAATAGAATATGTGCTTGAAAATAGGAAATGTTCCCACAATTAAGCTAATACCCACAAGAACAGAAACTAAAAATCTAGCTTAACTTACCAGAACGATTTTGTAGCTGCCGAGTACACCTACGGGAGTGACGCTACCAAATAAACTTCTTGGACCAGAGCAGAGCCATCGAGTATTCCTAGACTAAGCCACCATAAACACTAGTCTCTCTGTCTCTCTTCTCCCTCTTTCCCCCTCTCAATCTCTCTTGCCCCTTTTGATCTCTCTTTCTTGCTCTTTGCCCTTCTTTCTCCCTCAATCTCTCAGTAATCAGTATCGGGCTAGTGTATTGGTGGGTGGGGATTAATTTTGTTATTTAGGCACAAGGGAGGGATTGATGTTGTTCCCCTCTAATTTTTTTTTTTTTTTTTTCAGTTAACGTTTTTCTAAAATTAAGAAAAAAAAAAAAAAACTAAAGTCCTAGACAGTGTCGTTTTGGTAAGTTGACGGAAACAACTAACAAAGGAATCAACTGGAAATGAATGAAACTTAGAGAATTGAAATTACAAAACCCATACTTAGAGGACTGAAATGAAAAATTGTGAAACTTAAAGGGTGAGTTTTTCATTTTGGTCAAAAAAGTGTTACTACTTCAGGTATAACTTTCGAAAGAAATTTATCTAATGTTGATATGAGTGATGCTTGATTCTTGAAAAGAGATATGGATGTTTTCCGTTAGTGGAAAAAGTACACAAAGAAAGTAAAAAATATTGTCATTTTGTTGATATACTTAGCTAATCAAGGAAATGGATTAGTTAAACCTACTGTAATTTTGTATGTTAGAGCACATGGCCAAACCCTATTAAGTACAATGACGTAAAGGAAATGATAGTGTCCGTTTAAGAACAACTTATCTAGCTTTTGTGGAAAGTACTATAAATAAAAGGTAAAAGTTAGCAGGTTCCAGTTAGCTTATTTGATAAAGTCTCTGATAATTGAATAAGAGATTTGAGGTTCAATCCTCATCTATACCAAACCTGATAGGCCAAGAATGTATTTACCCCTTGTGATGAATTAACCAATTAATTAGCCAAGTTAATTAATTAATTCAATTGGCATGCAATAAGCGTGGTAGCACAAACAAATCACCAATTAAGTTAAAATGTAGCAAAAAATAAATTGACACGATGATTTGTTTATGAATGGGGACAACCTACATAGCAAAAACCCCATCGGGTGATTTTAAGGTCACCACCCCCGAGAATTCACTATTATCACAACAAGCAGTTATAAGTAAAGGAATCCTAGTACCTTATACTAACCTATAGTTGAACCCTTACCCTAATACCCAATTGGACTTGTTCTGTAGTGAAAATCTCTCCTTTTAATGCACGGCTCTCAATAAGTGACTAACCAATTTGATGTGTGGATCCCAGTACACGTCCTACTCACCAACTTGAGAAAGATGTTGGCTATAAAGTTCTTCAATTCATCACACGATGAAGATCACGAAACTCCTTGGTAAAAAAACCCTATGGTGTACAAACACAGCATCTTCTTGAATAGAAAGATGAACTATGGCATATGTCTCTGGTTCATAATATGCTTGTGAAAAACTTTTGCATTGAGTTGCATCAGCTGTGATGACCCTTAAAACAATCCTTATATATGTTTAAGGTTGTGAGAAAAGAAAGCCCAAACCTCGATAGATAACCTACAGTTGGAAATTGATTGGCTTCATCAAACTTTGTGGAAATTTCTTCTCGTTCAAACTCCACTTCACTGAGCTTCTTGGTGGCCAACGTATACAACTTCTCATGTTTTTCAGAGGCCTTGTATATTTTTGCATAAGCTATGTGGATGTCATCTTATTCATCCATCTTATAAATTTTAGACTCCATCAAGTCTTCTTCTTCATCCACATCTTCAACAATCCCTTTAGTAGGATTATAGTGGCAATGAAGGCATTTAGGATTCCATCATCCTCATTGTTGAAGTCATCTTCAGGCTCAGGGTCACTCAAAGTAGCAGCAAGTGCCTTGCTCTTCCTAGTGGTCTTGAGATATGTAGAGCACTCTTGTTTCACGTGTTCAACACCTTGACATCTAAAGCATTTTGGTCCTAAGGGAATAGTGTATTGACCACCATCCCTAGCATCCTTCTTTTCTTTGTCCTAGTTCTTGAACTGAGACGAGCTAGATTGCTTGTGGTCTTTATCAAATCCTTTAGCATTGACATTCTTCATAAACATTTTGAATTGCCTTGTGATATAGGATTTCATCTTAGAATCTTCATCGTCTGAAGACTTATCTATGTCACTGCTCTTGGCCTTCAATGCCATGCTCTTTCCCTTACTAGATTTCCCTATCCTTGTCAAACCCAACTCATAGGTCTGTAGATTGCCAACCAACTCTGTCAAAGGAATTTTTTCAATATCCTTTGATTCTTCAATTGCAGTGATCTTGGCATGAAATCTCTCAGGTAGAGATCTAAGCACCTTTTTGACAATCTTGGGTTCGAGGATAGTTTCCCCAAGATTAAAGGCTGAGTTCACTATGTCCTTAACTTGGCATAGAACTCATCAAATGGCTCATCCTCCTCTATCTTAATCTCTTCAAAGCTCGTGGTAAGCCTTTGAAGCTTTGAATCCTTGACCGCCTTGGTTCCTTCATAGGTTTTCTGGAGAATGATCTATGCTTCCTTCGTAGTTTCAGTAGAGGATATCTTCTTGAACTCCTCATTGATGACTACACTGAATAAAACATTCAATGCCCTGCTGTTGAAGTTAGCCGCATTGATCTTAGCATTATCCCAATTGACTGGCACTTTCTTTGGCTTGGTCCAGCTTATCTCCACAGCTTACCACACTTTTTCATCTAATGACTGCAAGAAAACTCCCATGTGTCCTTTCCAGTATGCATAATTAGTGCCATTAAATAAAGGAGGTATAATAAGATACTGTCCTCTATCCATGACAAACATGGGTCAATGGATCACACAGTAAAAATTAAAACATAATCAGAGTGTGCTTGCTCTGATACCACTTAATAGGGCAAGAATGTATTTACCATTTGTGATGAATTAACCAATTAATTAGCCAAGTTAATTAATTAATTCAATTAGCATGTAATAAGCGTGGTAACACAAACAAATCACCAACTAAGTTAAAATGCAGCAGAAAATAAATTGACATGGTGATTTGTTTATAAATGGGGAAAACCTACACGTCAAAAACCCAATTAGGTGATTTTAAGGTCACCACTCTCGAGAATTCACTATTATCACAATTAGCGGTTACAAGTAAAGGAATCCCAGTACCTTATACCAATCTACAATTAAACCCTTACCCTAATACCCAATTGGACTTGTTTTGTAGTGACAATCTCTCCTTTTAATGCACGGCTCCCAGTACGTGACTAACCAATTTGATGTGCGGATCCTAGTACGCGACTTACTCACCAACTTGAGAAAGATGTTGGCAGCTAAGTTTTTCAATTCATCGCACGATGAAGATCACGAAACTCCTTGGTTAAAAAACCCTACGGTGTACAAATATAGCAGCTTCTTGAATAGAAAGATGAACTAGGGCATATGTCTCCGGTTCATAATATGCTTGTGAAAAACTTTTACATTGAGTTGCATTAGCTGTGACGGCCTTTAAAACAATCCTTATATATGTTTAGGGTTGTGAGAAAAGAAAGCCCAAACATCTATTCACGGATTGGAGTGAAATTAGCTCTGAATAACTGAATTTCATAAACCTCGACAGATAACCTATCTATCAAGCAGCTGTTGAGCATCGGGCTGAAACAGCTTTTTAAACCTCGATAGACACTAGCTATCAAGCTAGTTGTTGAGGTTTAAAATCCAATACTTCTTCACTTGTTTCTTGGACAGACTTGCATGACTTTAGCACTTGATCTTGAAACCTTGTTCCTTGAAGCATTAAACACATCCTAGATCTATCCAATTACAAATAAAGTGCGTTTTGTCAAAAGATTAGCCAATTCTATATTGACATATGTTCTTAACAAAGAATCACATATGTCCTAACAAAACTGATTTGTCTTGATTTAATGATAAAGAACACAATTATTAGAAGCGGACATTGTAGGTTGCAAACTCTTAAAAAAAAAAGAAGGTAAAATTTAAATAAAACTTATAGATGATTTACATTGGATCCAGAAATAGTAGAAAAAAATAAGTAGGTAACTTATGTAGGACCTGTAAATAGTTAAAAAAAAAATTGAAAGCTCAAATTTGTGTGAAAACACATGAGCTTGTTTAGACCCCAATTTTAAAATTATGGCTTAATTGCTTTTACTGTAACTCAAATCTAAGTACAGAACAAGAGTAAACGAAGCATAAACAATCGGAACTACTCTAGTGCATAAACATGAACAATTAACAATAAAAGTAAAGTACAAGAGTAAGGGAAGAGAGATGCAAATACAAAATAACACCAAGACGTGTTATCGAAGAGGAAACCAAAGAAGTCGGCAAAAAACCTCTCCGCGACCCTTCAAGTCTGTGTGAGTGCTTTTTTTGCTTTAGCACACAGGCCCAAGGATTCTGGGCCAAATAGTTGTAGTTCGGTGGACTGGGCTTGGTTCACCGCAACTAATGGGGCTGTTTAAGAACCAAATGGTGCACAGGGCAAGTTTGCTATAATACAAATAAACTAACAAACAAGAATATCTGTATTGAATGACAACAAAGGCAGCAAAGGAAATGCAAAAAGAAGTAAAAAGTATTAGAGCAGAACAATGGTTAGAGGTCCAAGGTTAATGAGAGAAACTTTATTAACTTTTTCTTGGATTATGTTTACAGTATGCTCACTAAGACATGATACAAGGTTTAAATAAGACCAAAAGTTACAGACTTTGATGGCTATTCGAGCCTCTAAACCTTGCAAGGTTTGAATCTTTTAAATCCGAGTATGTGCTATTGTGGCTATTTTTCTGGGATACCGGGGATGTTCCTCTGTTTTTCTTAAATTTTACAGAGTTCTAATGGCTCTGTTATGATATTCTTTCTCCCAAAAATCCGATCTCTTCAACCTGGGGTTTCTCTTCCTTTTATAGTGTGTTTCTAGGGCTCTGGGGTACTAGTAATTTCTCTCTTTTGCCCCTCAAAGCTCGTGCAGTGATAGTTGCCCAAGAGCTGGTCTTTTCCTTTTTCTTCATAACTTCTTTCTTTTGACTCGACCAAGTTGAAAGTCCCTAGCTGACTTTCTATTTACAGGATCCCCTCAGGCTGCTGATCTTAGCTATTTGGTCTTCTTCACTTTTTTAGCTTTTTTGGCTACCCTCCACTTTTGTCATTTTTTTCAAATAGCTGGAATCTTTTGTTGTTAGATTGAAATTTCTCTTCCAGCTGCTTCTTCTTTTTTGTTTTTCTCATCTTTGGTTCCTTGCGGTACAACTCTTTTATCCATGAATGTTTGCTCTATACTTTCTGATCCCTCACTGCATGACTGGTCGCTTGAGACTCAGTTTTTCTCTTCAACCGTTGGGATCTTATTTGGGTAGTGTTGTGCATCCCAGAGATCCCCGGGCTCTGGCATTTTCTGGGATCCTAGCCCAATTTCCCCTGGCTTATTTTTGGCTTAATGACTTTGGCCGACTGGGTCTTCCTTTTTTTTTTTTTTTTTTTTTTTTTTTTTTTTCTTCTTTATGTATTTTTAAAGCCTTTTCCCTTTATGGGTCTTTGGATCCCAATTCTTTGGGCTTTTCTTTTGTCCTTCTCTTCTTTCTTTTTCTTTTCTTTCTTCATTATAGGATAGCCCAATGTGTTATTTTTTCTTTGGGCCTTGGGCTGTGGTCAATTTTGAATCTCAACAAAGTTGAAATCGATCCACTAGTGAATAAGTAGGAGTACACGAATAACAAAAGACCATCCAAGCCTAGTCTACCCAATGTACTTGAGCCCTCCAAACTTCTGCTACCAACAAACTTCTTGGAGTCTTATCTTCACTAGCTTTCCGGAGCCCTCAATACTACCCGATTGCATCCGCTAAGCCTCACCGTTTGGAAAATCCCAAAGCTTTCTAAGCTCCAAAACACTCTTTACACTTTGAATAGGTGTGAGTTGTGTTTAGGTACAAATTTTTTCTCAAGGTATAACAATGGGAGAGGGAAGGAGAATAGGTTACAATGATTTCTCACTAAAGATGAGTATCTCTCTCTCTAAAAGATGAGTGTGTTGTGTTGTAGAAAACCTATTTAGGGTTTTTATCTTTGAATATAGCCTCTTTTACTTTTGTGGGTAATGATGGTATATATAGTCTAGGTGAAAGGTAAGAAAGTCACATTTAAAATCTTTCAGGTAGAGAGTTTCGCGAGTACCTTGCGAGATGGCTTGTCTTGCGAAGTATAGCTTAGCACTTGACTCTTTAGCTTCTAGCATGTGCTTTTCGCATGCCCTTTTCACGGGAACCTTCCTCGCGAACTTCTTTGAGCTAGTTGTGAAACTGTACTGATCTTCATTTCATGCTCGATTCTTCACCAACTTAATTCTAAATCCAATACAAAATACAAGAAATAAAATTAATGCAATTACAACATTTTTTTTCATGAAATAAAACCAATATAAAATATAATTGTAAATCACAACTTTACAACAATGTAGCTTATACGTACCTTCCAAACATGCACTAAGTATAATAACATGACTCTCTTCCTTTCATGCGAAATATCATAGCCTAAACTCTTGATATTGATGTTATCCAAAGGTTAAACTAATAAGAGAAGAATTTTATTCCGATAACGGACAACGATTCATCAATAATAAGCATTTCATGAGGTGGATTCTTGCCCCGCCTCCACTTTTTTTTCTTGGTTCAATTGGAATCTTAAACAAGAATATTAATAAAAATTATTATACTTATTCATTTTCATTAATAATCATATTATGTAGAATTGAGACATAAAACAATTAAAGAAAGGAAAGCTGAAAAAGGTGAGAGTGAGATAGTGGATTGTGAAGTCAAGCTCACGTGAGAGTGCTTTGTTTAAAAGTAAGGTTGAAACTTCTTGGAAGCTTTGTACTATTTGGTAACTTCCCTGTATACTTTTGATTTCCAAAAGTACCATATTTGAATATATTTTTTTAGGCTGAAGTTCAAATTGGTAGCTCATTTGGTAAGAAGTTTTTAATAAAGCTGTTTAAATATTGTGAAAATATATATGGGTAAAAAAGTGTTATGAAAATATATGTATTATTGTTTAAACAATGAAGGTTGTTGTGTAAACAATAATACCAAACATGCTCTAGATCTTTTAAGTTTGACTGAAATTTAATTAAGTTTTTTAAATTTCAGATTTACTAAATTCAAGCATTTTCATCTAATTTTATTAAAAATTTGTCATTTAGTATGCAATTAACTAATAGAAAAAAAATTCACATAAAATATCTATAAAATATATTTATTAATTTTATAAAAAAAATTTATGTGAAAAAAATATTTTCTAATGACAAATTTTTTAATGAAATTAGACAAAAAGAATGACTTGAATAAATTTAAAACTTAGAGGGCTCAATTAAATGAAAGTAATCTTAGAGGACTTGAATGAATTTTAGTTAAAATTAGAGGTGCAATTTGTATTTTAGCCTAATTTTTTAAGTAACTAATCTCATCACTCTTTATAAAGAATTATTTAAAAACATTAAATTAGATCAATTAATATAAATCATCTAGCTTATAATAGAAATAATTAATATATATATATATATATATATATATATCAAGTGTGTAATCTCAAAAAAGTGCACCGATACTAAACATTAAACATATGCCACATTGCACTATAAATAAAGGAGCTCCATTTGAAACTTTCACATCATGCAGTAGGTAATCAAAGTCGAGAGAGAGAGAGAGAGAGAGAGAGAGAATGAGAAGCCAAGAACAACAGCAGCAAGTAAGTGATGTTGTACCGTCATCATCTTCATGGGGTGGAGGGAGCAACCGTAAAGCTGCCCTTAATCTAGAGGGAACCCCACCTCCCAATATCAATGATAGTCCTGATCATAAACAGTTTGATCATCATGATGAGGACTCTAAGGTTCTTCTCATATAACTCTCTAGTCTCTTCTATCTTTCTTAGCTATGCATTTTCTATCTTTAAATTTCTTTGTTCTATATGTTTGGATAGATTATCTTGTTAGAATCAACATTTGAGTATATATGATTGATGTTCTAGAAACCTGGGTGGAGAAAGTTCTTATCATATGTAGGCCCTGGATTCCTTGTCTCCTTAGCTTATCTTGACCCAGGCAATTGTGAGTCTCTTTTTGTCTCTCCCTCTGTCTCTATGTGTTTGTGTGCATGTGTGTGTGTTTGACAAAGTAATGTCATTTTTACCATGTTGCAGTGGAAACTGATCTGCAGGCTGGAGCAAATCACAGATTTGAGGTAAATTAAATAGAAAAAAAAGATGGAACATTATGGAGAGTAAGTCGGCCTTTAACAAAAGTGTAAATATATTATAGGTTTATTTTGAAACATTTCCTAAGAGATTACTTTTACTCGTTATAGAAGTTTTAATTATAAAAATTGTCATGTTAACGAATGCCCTTAGGACAATAGTTAATAAACCATAATAGAAAAGTTTTGATACAACTTTCATGTGAAAAATAAAAATCTATTAACAATATTTATTATTTTATCATTCTCCTAATAAAATATTTCCTAGGATAACTCATAAACCAATGTCCTAATATCCTTAGGACATTGGTTAATATTTTCCTTATGAAAATGTAAAGTTTTGTTGCAATGAAAAGTTAATAAAGAGTATTCATTTTCTTTTAGAGAACAAAGTACACATTCAACTCTTAGAGCTTGTAGTTATTTTCATTTTGGCCGATTTAGTTTTAAATATTTCACTTTGACTTTTCATATTGGATTCAATTTTCATATTGGCCTCTTCAGGTTTTTTTTTTTTTTGAAAAGAAAAATGCCATGTCAAAAACTGAATCAAACATAAATGATCAAAATAAAAATTTTGAAACATTAAGGATCAAAATGTAAATAACCAAAACTTAAGGATGTAAAATATACTCAATCAAACAATTATTTTTTTATTATTTTTAAAATTTTAAAATTTTTATTTTAAATTTTAAATTTTTTTTTTTTTTTTTTTTTTTTTTTTTTTTTTTTTGTGTGTGTGTGGAGAAATTGAATCAAACATGAATGGGCCAAATAATTCGAAATTAGTTTACAAGATAAATATTAAGCATGGTCGTGCTATTTGCTATTTTCAGCTACTGTGGGTGATACTTATTGGGTTGATCTTTGCGCTCATAATTCAATCACTGGCTGCAAATCTTGGTGTAAGCACCGGTAAGATGCAGAGCAAACAAATTCTAGGCCAAAATATAGAAGTTACTATAGTTTCTGTCTCAATTTCTTTCTTCTTTGTAGATAAAGAAGAAGGAAAGTCAGCAGTACACAAAAGTAAAGAATAACAGAGCAACAAATCTAGAAACTTATTTGTTGCTCTGTTATTCTTTCCTTTTATGCACTGCTGACTTTTCTTTTTCTTTAGTAGTAACTTTTTTTTTTGGATGATTCTCCTTGTAGTAGCTAATCAAGATAAGTTTTTGTTTACGTATTGCCACAGGCAAACACCTTGCTGAATTATGCAAGGCTGAGTACCCAAAATATGTGAAGTATTGCCTATGGTTGCTAGCAGAGGTTGCTGTCATAGCTGCTGATATTCCCGAAGGTAAAACAATAAAATTGACTAACAAAGACAAATGATATCATTACCATATTATATTGATGCATACACTAGCCTTATCATTTTTGAGTTATCCCTTCATTACTCCTTGATCATATTCAAATTAAGGAAGAATAAAATATTTCAATTTTTTCAATTTGTGGTAGTAATTGGGACAGCCTTTGCACTAAATATATTGTTCCACATTCCAATTTGGACTGGAGTTCTCATCACTGGTTTAAGCACTCTCTTGCTTCTTGGACTACAGAGATACGGGGTAATTTATTTTATTACCTATTTAAAATTTTATGCTCCATTAATTATTTATTAAGAAATTTAATTGGGTATTTAATTTTTATGCACAACTATACATCCATGTACTTTGTGTGATATTTTTATGCCAACTATCAATTATCTACGTACGTTTTTGGCTAGCCGTTAATTATTATTTTATTTTTAATTGTCTAATATTTTTATGGCCAACTATCAATTACTACGTATGTTTTTTTTTTTTGGCCCTTTAATTTTTTAAGAAATGTGTATGATATTTTTTTTTTTCTCAATTATGAACTATCTACTAAGTATTCAGTGTAGGTTCCAATTAACTCAACTGATAAAGTCTTTGATTGTTGTATAAGAGATCTGAGATTCGATCATCGCCTACACCAAAAAACTGATTGGTATCTTGGTTTGATAATAAAGAGCTATTATCAGGAGCAAATGTCATAAGTTGGAACTTTCTAAAAATAAAAAAAATACTTACGGTATTCAGCAAATAGAAAAAAATAAAATCTACTTACCCCACCGACCTAAATAATTTTAAAAAGAAAAAAAAAAAGGAAACTTTAGACTTTTTGTGACATATATAGTTACATGTTATTACATAGTTTGCAAGAAGTACAGTTTCTTTAAACACAAATACAACGGAGAGAGTAAAGGGACTATTGACTTGGTGGATGGTTTTTGGTACCCTCACTTAACAGGAAATCGGCTTGAATCCAGTGTTTTTGTACATTGGATTTTTTGAGATATAAACGTATATCAAATACTTATCACATGTCCATATCACAATGATTTTCCTGCATACACACGCTATACCCAATTCTAATGGAAAAAATTGGCCTTTGCCATTTTTAAAAAAACAATTCAACATTTTTTCCTCTTTCTCAAACTAATTAGGAAAATACCTCTCTTCTGAAACTCGATTTTCCCAAAATTAAGTTAAGTCCTATAGTGGCGTTTTTAAGGAGCCTATAGTGATGTTTTAAGGACCTATAGTGGCGTTTTGTAACCCCATGAAGTCGAGTTATAGGTAAAAAAAGAAAAAAAAATTGCACGTAACTCAATTTCATGGAGATCGAGTTACAAAATGCCACTATAGACTCCTTAAAAACGCTACTATAGAGCTCTAATTTTTTTTTTTTTAATAACTCGATTTTGAAAAAATTGAGTTTCAAAAGAGGAACATTTTCCTAATTAGTTTGAAAAATGGGACAAAATGCTGAATTTTTTTTTTTTTTGAAAAGGACATTTGCCCAGTTTCTCCCAATTCTTATCGTTTAAACATTTAACTATCGATGCATACGGAGTCCTCTAAAATTTTGAATCCCTTCACAGTGATATTGTTTTTTAATCTAGTGATAGTATACCCTCTGTTGCTATAAAATACTAGTCAAAAGAATCCCTTCACAGTGACATTGTTTTTTAATCTAGTGATAATAAGATGTATGCATTTTAACTGATTGTTTGACTTTAGTTTTTACTTTATTTTTTTTTCCCACTTTGTGTGGAGGATTGAATCATTGTTTAAGACTTTAAGTATTTTGTTTTTTTCTTTAATATATATTGCGTGGATAATGCCCTTTGTCTTTAGAATTTGCTGCTCCGTGATTCTTGCTATCAAAGACAAACAAGTAAATAAGTACGCTAATTGAACTGTTGAAAACGATTTCTTATTTTGTGACACGTTAGAATATAAATCTTAGCATATTCTTTTCTTTGTTTATGGCAAACCAAATTTTTATAATTATGAGAAACAAATAGATGCTTAGATCACCTGACTTCAAGCAGATATATGCATAATCTCTTACATGAGTAGTTGAGATATGTGGAACTCTCACATTGGGAGAAGGAGAATTCTGCACACACACCCAAGGAAAAAAAGGAAAAAAAACAAATGGTATATACACTTGGTGAAGTATAAAGTAAAATATTACGAATCAAAGCTGACTTGATATAATTGGGATAATTTATCTTAGATGAGGCAAAGCATTTTTGAAGGTATAAAATGTTAAATAAAAAAAAATATAGCTTTTTAGAAGATGAGATTTACTTTATCATAGATAAAGTGATGCATCGTAATAAATTTTGATTTTGGTGTTAACAAAAAGATTGCAATTATTTGATGTGTGGTCATATGAGAGATTAGGTGGGTAATGTTGGCAATATATCGTATAGGATATTACCTTACAAAATTAAAGCCTTAAAAAATTACCAACCACCCCCCCCCTAAAAGATAAAAAAAAAGTTTATGGTTTTCAACTGGATTGAGTTTCTATTGGTATAATTTTTCCAGACCTTTTTTTGAAGTGAGAAAAATAGCAAACAGCCCTTTTTCTATTGTTTAAACTACTTTTTTTTTTTTTAGAGTTTCAACCTATGTCGTCCGCTTCTGATGATAGCTCATTTATCATCAAATCAAGACACCAATCAGTTTTTAGTGTAGACAGGGTTTGAATCTTAGATTTCTTATACAACTATCAGAGACTTTATCAGTTGAGCTGTCTGGAACCCACGTTTATATTATTTATTATCATATAATTTTGGAAATTACTAAAGCCTAAAGATACTATTGATTTTACCATGTACAACACACAAATTGATGTAATAATAAATTTGATTGATGAGTTTTTTTTTTTTTTTGTTGATAAAATGATTGATGAGTTTTAACCACCTAATAAATGAATGATTTTTATTTATTTTTTATTTTTTATAATTAGTGACACATCAATTTGTAAGCTTTAAGTAATAGAATTTACAATATCCTAACATTACTTTATAATTTTGGGCTATATATATATATATATAATGAAAAAGGGGTATTTTTTATAAAGGAATAAAATCATTACTAAATTGGGGCCTTAGCCTAGGCCTTGAGCTAGAGAAATTATATAGGTGGACCATGTTATTTGTCCACCATTCCAATAAAAGACTCCCACCTATTTAAAATTACTAAGTCAGTATTTAGTTTTTATTTAAAATTCTACAATTTTAAACAAGTGGGAGTCTTTGACTGAAATAGTAGACCACATCACTTGTCCACTATGAGGACCTTATAATTTGTCCTTGAGCTGCCATTGAGTGAAATAGAAGTTTTTAATTTGCAAAAGTCACGGTCTCTCAAGTCTCAACCGTAGTGTGCTACTTCTTGGAGTTCAAAAAATTGAATTTGATGTTCTTTCCCGTTTTCCACTATAGTTATAATTCTTGCAAAAACATTTCTGGTTGGCAGGTTAGGAAGCTGGAATTGCTGATAACAATACTGGTCTTCGTAATGGCTGCATGTTTCTTTGGAGAAATGGGTTATGTAAAGCCTCCAGCGGTTGGTGTGCTAAAGGGAATGTTTATACCCAAGCTCAGTGGCCAAGGAGCTACCGGGGATGCCATAGCACTTTTGGGTGCCCTTGTCATGCCGTATGTAATTTACTGCTTCATTAAATATCCTTCATTATTTCATAACTATTTATTTTCTTCCTTCTAATCGTTAATTTGTGTTACACCATATTGTGTATTCCATTTCTTTTTATCAATAGGCACAATCTCTTTCTCCACTCGGCTCTTGTGCTATCCAGAAAAATACCAAATTCTGTCCATGGCATCAATGTAAGAATGTGGTGCTTACATATTGCCCCTTTTAATTTTATTCAAAATTTAATTTAGTATTATAACTTTTGTTTTATTCAATTCACTCCTATAATATCCATTCGTTTTCAATGTAGTCCTTTTGTTGGGATGGTTGCCAGTTACGTGTCCCAAAACAATGTAATTTTGATATTTTTTTAATTTCTTAAATGACATCATTTTTAAGACATCTAACAACACTGTTTGACGTGATTAGATGGAAAGGCTACAATCAATATTTCAAAAGTAACAAGATTGAATTGAATTTTAGAAAAATTAGAAGATGTAATTTGTAATTTAATCAAAGAACAAATTATATGCAAGTGAGTTTCAGACTGCAGTGATTATCATAATCATAGATGGTAAAACTAGTTTAATTTATTAAATTGCATAGGAGAGATAAGTGCTTTCTTTATTTTCCAAAACAATTGCTTTTTGCTAATGCGTCAAAATGCTTATGTTTGCCTTGTCGTGTTATATCGCAGGATGCATGTCGATATTTCCTAATAGAGAGCGGATTTGCATTGTTCGTTGCATTTCTAATCAATGTTGCAATTGTCTCTGTATCGGGCACCGTTTGCTCAGCCAATAACATATCAAATGAGACTGCAAATCAATGCAATGATCTTAACCTCAACTCAGCCTCTTTCCTTCTCAAGGTTCAATTGTGTATATATATATATATATAGATATGAAATTATTTTATGTTAGAATAATGGTTAAATAATTAAATTCAACAATTTTTTAAAAAATTTTAGTTTTTGGAACAAATGATAGTCTATCAATTTGGATGCAATTAGAATGTTTATGCACAAGGTCTAACATAATTTTTTATTTTTTATAATTTTATTGATTTATGTGTGTAGAGTGTATTGGGTCAATCAAGCTCAACCATTTATGCCATTGCATTACTAGCCTCAGGGCAAAGCTCCACCATCACAGGCACTTATGCAGGGCAATTCATCATGCAGGTCTTGAAAATTAAAAATATAACATGCACACACAAACATATATGTTTATATATACCCTAATTAATTGGGATTAAATTTTAATTAATTTAAGGAAGGTGTGGCTTTTATAGGGTTTCTTGGATCTTAAGATGAAAAAATGGATTAGAAACCTGATGACAAGGTGCGTTGCCATTACACCTAGTCTTATTGTTTCCATTATTGGAGGATCTAATGGTGCTGCCCGACTGATCATCATCGCATCGGTTTGTAAACAGTGAACTATGTCTTCTTTTTATTTTATTTTTTTTTAACGTTGGTACCTATATTCAAACATATAATAAAAATTTAATGGGTTTTGCCTTGCAGATGATACTTGCATTTGAGCTTCCATTTGCTCTAATCCCCCTCCTTAAATTCAGTAGCAGTGCCACCAAGATGGGACCACACATGAATTCAATATATGTCAGTTGATTTTGTACTCTTTTTCTTTTTCTACTTTTGCTTTCAAACGAGGTACAACCAGGGCCAGCCCTAGGCTTAGGCCGATTAGGCCATTGCCTAGGGCCCCTTACTAGAGAAGGTCCCAAATTTGAGGGCAAATTTTATTTATTTATTTTTTATATATAAATATTTTTAAGAGATACTAAAATATTTTAGTTTACATTTTTTTTTTCACTATTAAGAAGGTTCAAAAAATTAAGTAATGCTAAAAATAGAGATAAGACAAATTTAAATAAATAAGTCTTACAAATAGACGTGTTACTAATCACAAGTAATTCAAATAGGAAAATGTTAAAAATACAATAAATTTTACTACATAACTTTTATTTATTTAATTATTTTTATATAAGATAAAAATTATACTCTCACTTAATCTTAACGTATATGTGTGCAAAACTCTCTTCTAGAAACTTAAATCCCGGCCATTGCCCCCCACACCCCACAAGAACTTATACTTGTGGAGTGATCACTGCACCAGGGGTGCGTGAATAATTTGATGTGACAATGAATATGATAAGTAGATTTTAACAAACTGTTGAATGCATTTTTGAATGAATATTTGTGATTGGTGATATATCTTTATAATTCTCATGTTGTAAATTTTATAATATTTCTAGTATTTTTGTAAGCCTCATGTCATTGATCACATTCATTACAACACCAGTTTGTAGTAAAATTTGTTATAACTTTAGCATTTTCTAAACCAAAAAAAAAAAAAAATCATATTAAAGAGTAAAAAGAATGGATTTAAAAAATATATATATTATATAAAATGCTAGTTAAATATTATTTAAGTGATAACATAAATGCCCCATTTGAAAATTTCGCCTTAAGCCTCAGAAACACTTGGGTTGGCCCTGGGTACAACCATTATAGTGGGCCTTGATTAAGGTGTAGGCTGAATTTATAATGATGCATAAATGCAATTCATATGTATAAGATTTAGATATAGTCTTTTTAGATACTTTTATCTTAGACTCATCAATTAAATTCAATCATATAACTACATATGCATTCATATGTATAAGATTTATATATAGTTTTTTTAGATACTTTATCTTAGACCATCGTGCACCCTTGACGTAATGGTCACTCCACAAGTATACGTGCTTATAGCATAAATATAATGAATTTCTTTTAATGACAATTAAATTAAATTATATGGTTTATTGATTAATGCAGTCACATGATTGAATTTAATTGAAAAACATAATTTATAACACCTAGGTAACCATATTTAAGTTTAAAGGTATGTTTCTGATAGTTGAATAAGAGATCCGAGATTCAATCTTTGTCTACACCAAAAACCATTTAGTGTCTTAGTCTGATGATAAAGAATTATTATCAAGAGTGGATACTATAGGTTGAAAATTATCTCAAAAAAAAAAAAATGTTAAAAGGTATGAAATTAGATGGCCAAAGCAAGCAAAGCATAATATATATATATATATATATATATATATAATATATTAAAAAAAAAAACCCCACCACATTCTTGTTTCTATTACACACACTGACAAGAAGAAAGAAAGAGCAAGGCAAACATCCTTTTATTAACTAAGCATCGGACAATTATGCTTGAAGGTTATTGTGATCTCGTGGATCCTAGGCGTGGGAATCATTGGCATCAACATCTACTACCTGAGCACAGGCTTTGTGGGTTGGCTACTTCACAACAATTTACCAAAGGTTGCAAATGTGTTCGTTGGGCTCCTAGTGTTTCCCTTAATGCTCCTCTACATCTTAGCAGTCATCTATCTTACCATCCGAAAAGACACTGTTGTAACATTTGTTGAGCCTGTAAAGCATTTCCACCCAGTAACCCAAAACAACATGGAACACGGGCTAGGCAATTCTTGTGAGGTGGGCGAGTTGGATCACATTCCTTACAGAGAGGATTTGGCTGATATCCCACTACCAGAGTGAAGGGATTTTTTATAGATCAAATGCAACAACAGCCAAGCCAAGGTATATCGTTAGTGGTAGGGAGCTCCAAGTTAAATGTGACTCGAACTTTCTTCGAGTTCATCTAAGGCTTTCCTCCTATGGCAGTTGTATGTAATTTCGAACCACCTATTGTAGTTTCCATTGTTCAATTGTAAGTTTATGTTGAACCTTTTAGTTTGCCTTTAATAAAATTCGACTTTTCATAATAGCTTTTTAGTCTCATGAGCTAGGAGAGAAAATGGGAGAAATTTTAGAGATTTGATTTCAATAAGTCAGTCAACAAAATTAAAAAAAGGAAATTTGGTTTGTTAGTTGGTGAAATCCCAATACTGATCTGAATATTCTGTCTCCCGACCCTCTCCTCAAGTTAAAGCATGAATGCCAAACTTGTAATCGAGGTGACAAAATTGATCTTTGCCAAGAGGCTTACTGAAGAAGCCAGCAATACGAGAAGTTCATATTAATCTAGCTTCAATCTTTTCATAAATAAGGTGGCAATCCGGTTCAATATGTTCGGTTTGCTAGCGGATCATTATGAGATTAACAAGAATATGGAGTAGTACTTTGTTGTCACAATAAAGTCTCATATGGCCATTATGGTTGATGCCAAGGTCCCTGAGAAGCTACTGAAGCAAAATGAGTTCACATGTGGAGGTCATGACATAATATTCAGTTTAGGCAGAGGAGTGAGAGACACTAGTTTACTTCTTGATCTTCCAAGAGATGGGGCTGTTACCCAAAAAAATCCAATAGTTAGTGACAAATTGACCAAGTAGTTGGAGAAGTACCTAATCAACCAGATCTGTTTCCAACGCTAATTTGATAGTATAATTTGCTTTGGGAAAAACTAGTTCCTATTTCAAATTTAAGCTTTCTTGGCCAATCCATTTAACCCTTTTCCGCCCTTTTCGCTTCTAGCACATAAATGAATCACCAAAAGTAATTTAATCATAAAATTAAGAACTTGTATATTGTTCTCTCTCTCTCTCTTTCTTTTCTTTTTTTCTTTTTAAATTTTTTTTTTTTAAAAGCCTAACCTAGAGCTAGAACCATATACAAGTCAAAGTATTGGTTGATTGAGAGCATGGTTTTCGAACCTGGACCGTTCAAAAAACCGGAGAAGGGAGAGGTTCAAGGTTTTTAATGTTGGACCGAGGTTCAACCGAAGTCGAACTGTGATGATGTCAAAATTGATTTGATATTAGTTAAAATACAAATAAATGTATTAAATGTGTAAAAATATAGACATTTACCCTTAAAAAAAAATTAAAGCAATTAAAACAACTTTCAAAATTGTTAGGTTCTAAGGAATTAGGAACTAATGTATTAGAACTTCATTTTGTAATGTTGGCAAACTATGATCAAAACGTTTTAAGTCTTGTTCAGACTTGCTCAAAGTATATGCTTTTTATGTAAAGTTGGAATGGAGTTGCTGCAAGATTTACTGTGTAAATCTGCCTGGCTCGATTGATCGAGTCTATTCTCAATCGATCGAAAGTCGTGCAGATTGTTTTTTTTTGCAGAATTTCCAACTTAGCCCAAGCCTGTTTGATGTGTAGGGTTTTATGTTTTGTCTTACGTATAAAAGGGAAAATCTTAGCCACATTTTGAGGTTGCTTTTTATGCTGTGTGTATGAATCTTTTGTGAGATCAAAAGGTGGTTGCCTTCACACATACTTAGGGTTTCCATGATTCAAGATTATGTCAAGAACTTGATGATCAAATCAGTTGCAGATTCAAGAGCTTAAAGATACATAAGTGGGTGTGCTTGTGCTTGCTGAGAATTCAAGAAAGAAGTAGTCTGTGGACTCGAAGCTGTTACGTGGTCATGGTAGTAAGTTTCCTACTCGAGGTAGCAATAGGATGTTAGAGGTCTAAGTCGCTATTGTGTAAATTTCAATTCTTTCATAGTGGATTCAATTTTACTTTGAGGATAGTTAAGTTAAATCCTCCCTAGGTTTTTTACCAGTCTAGTTTTCCTGGGTTATCATATTGTTGTGTTTTTTATTTTTCGCACTTGTCAATGATATGATTTATTTGTGTTAATCTAGATTTGCATAATTTACCTAATTTAATCACTTGACTAAATAATTAGGTTAATCTGGTTGTATTTTAAGGGGTCTAAAAACAAACAAGTGGTATCAGAGTGGGTAGCTCTTTTGTTTTAGATCTTTTGATCTAATAGCTGATCCTTGACCCCTGTTGTCATGGAACACATACACTCTCTTGTTATTCCACCTCACTTTGATGGAAATAACTATGTTTATTTGAAAGTAAGGATGAAAGCATTCCTGAAATCTATTGATGAGAGAGTTTGGAACTCCGTTGAATACGGATGGGAGAAGCCCACTACTCCTGTTAGTGAGTGGCAAACTTCTCAGAAAGAAGTAGCTGCTTAAAATAGCAAAGTTATGAATATTATTTTTAATATTGTTTCTATGGAGAAATTTAAGAGAATCTCTAATATTGAGATTGCTCATATTGTTTGGAATATCCTCCAGACTGTGCATCAAAGCACAAAGGTAGTTAAAATCAATAAGTTGCAGCAATTAACTACTAGATTTGAAAGCATTAGGATGTTTGATGATGAATCTTTTGATGAATTTTATGCTAAGCTTAATGATATTATTAATTTTTCCTATAATCTCAGTGAAATCTATGATCAACCTAAAATTGTTAGAAAGATTCTTAGATCTTTGACTGAGGATTTTAGACCCAAAGCGACTACCATCATTGAGAGCAAGGATGTGGACTCTATCCCTGTTGATGAACTTGTAGAATCTTTTCAGTCCTATGAGTTGGACCTACCTAAGACAAGTAAATCCAAATCAATAGCTCTTAAGTTTGTTGATGATGTTGATGTAAGTGGATTTGATAATGAGCCCTCTGCTACAGAGATTGCCTATCTTGCCAAGAACTTTAGAAACTTTCTTAGGAACAATAATAGAAGGGTAAGAGATAAAAACAATGTTGAATCTATAAATTTTAGGAGGAATGATCCCACTAAGGTTAATAACACTGAAAAACCTAAAGAGAAAGTAGGTCAACCTTCTAATAATTCTATGGATCAACAATTTTTTGGATGTCAAGGGTATGGTCATGTGAAATCTAAATGTCCAACATTCTTGAGGTCTAAGGGTAAGGCTATGGCTGTAACCCTTAGTGATGATGAAGTTTCTGATAATGAGTCTAGTAGTGATGAGGATGGAAACTTCATTGCTTTCATTACTACTGCTGTAGTTGATGAAAATGTTGCTATTGAAGAGAAACCTTTTGATGGGAAACTCTTTAAGGATGCAGATTTACAAAAAGCCTACAATAACTATGCAAAGTTACTACAAAGGATGCTATGAGTGTTGATTTAGGCTTAAAGAAAATTGCATCTCTTGAACTTGAAAAGAAAAATTTGCTTGTAAAACTGTTTGATGCTAATGAATTATTGAATAATGTGAAGACTGGGAACATGCTTTTGCTTGATAAAGTTAAGAATTTGGAACTTGAATTATTTGTTGCTAGAGAACAAACGAATAGGTCTGCAAGCTCCAAACTTGATCACATGTTAAGTGTTCAAAAGTCTCCCTTTGACAAAACTGGTTTAGGTTTTGTAGAAAACATCTCTGTGCTTGAACCCCTTTCCACAAACTTTGTTCCTTCCTCTGAACCCTCTGTGAGTGAGGTTGCTAAATCTGTAGAAGCTACACCTCTTAGGAAGATTAAGGATAATCTTTAAGAGTCTAAACCTAAGGCTCCTAATCCTCCTGAGGGTAAGTTGCATGATAAGCCTGCATGGGTATGTCATTTTTGTGGAAAGTCTGGGCACATTCGTCCAAACTGTTTCAAGTTACAAGCTGCCAAGCGAGCAAACAAGCCAAAAGTGCCTGTGCCTCAAGCACAAGATCCTATAGTACTTATTGGTGAGTTGGTAAAGGCTTTAAACTTTTATTCCAATCTTGAAGTTGCTCAGAATTATAATTTAAAGACTAATTTCAATGCTTGAGTTGCATCTAAAAAGTTTTGGATGTAAAAAACTCAATCAAATTGAGTCTTTCTGACATGTTCCTTGTGCTTTATCGCTCTACTCTTTGTGACCATTCTTCTTTGTTGCTTTTGTTTTCTATGTTTTTTTTTCTAGGATTTGCATTGCATAACATTCATGCATTTCATTCTAGGATTGTTTTTGTTTCTTCTTTTTTTTAAAAAAAAAACAGAAAAAAAAAACAAAAAACAAAAAACAAACAAAAGGAAGGAAAATTTGTTTTGCATTATTTTCTTGGATTTAAAATCAAGGTTGGCCAATTTATTTTTACATAACATGTTTATGTACTTTGTTTAGCTTGGATGAGCTTACTTATTGCACTTTACTAATTGAAGCTTTGTAGTGCATGTTGTGTGGGAAATATTTTTATAGTTTTTGATTACATTGTCTTGATCTTGAAGTCATATGCCTTTGATTGTCGGACTTGAACTTATTGAGAAAGGTATAAGTAACCATCTCATCACTGTTTACTAGCCAATCATGAACACCTTAGTGCATATCATTAGATTTTGTGCTCGAAAAAGTGTAGCACATGCACAAAAAGATCATAAGGTGTAGCCTTAATTTAAATGCTAAAATTGGTGTGTACATTATTTGGCTATAATTAAATTGATCAAATAAAATTGGTGTGTACATTATCTTAGCTATTTTAATAAGTTTTTGATCCAATAAAATTGGTGTGTACAATATGAGGCAAATCAAGAAACTTACATGATTGCAAGCTTTTATTCTAGGAGATGTGGGAGTTATATGATGTAACTCTTTAGGTGATAATCTCTTTCAAATTCTATGTGATGAATTTTGTAGTCATTGTGCTTGATTTCTATTTATCACCTCACATGTATCTCAAGTTTTTGCTGGTTTCACACACTACACAAGTTACTATTTACTAAACTTCATATATGTTATTGTGTGTGATTTTGGTTTGGCCAACCAAGTTTGAAAATTCCTTAATTTTTATGAAAAACATGTTTGATGCTTGAGAATATAAGGTGAATTGATTGAAAATCTTAATTTTGGGAAAACTGGGTTCAAAACAAGTGTTTTTGAAAAGCATTTAATCTCATACTCATGCATTTTATTCATAAATTTCAATGCTTTGAGGAGTTTCTGCATAAAATTGCTCTGTTTTTCAAAAAATTGTGTTTTCCAAATTTTCAATCTATTGAACTTGTTTTTCAACTGATCGAAAATGCGATTAAAATTTTGGTTTGAACCTGACCTACTCAATCGCTGTTGGATCAATCAAAAGTGATTTTCGATCTATCGAATTTAATTTTCGATCAATCAAAAATTGTATAGAGATTTTTGTAAAACCTTGAGTTTTTACATGATCTATCACTTTCAAACTTTTTCAAAAACTTTTTTCTCTCTCTCTTTTCAATTGGTCAAGGCTTCCGATCAATTTTTTGTCATTTTCCTCCAATTCTTTTGCAAGGTTTTTGTCTTCATACACCGGTAAGACCTTTATACCCCTCCTTTTTGATTTATTTTCATTCCTCATGCATTTTTTCATGCATTTAAGGGTGATTTTTGAACCTAATAAAATTTGGGGTTTTTGATTATTTCTTTCACAATTGATCACTGGGTTTTTATTAATGGATGATATAAACATGATCCTTGTGGTTTAATTTGATCAATTTGATGATTTGTGAAAAATTGGAAATTTTAGGGCTTGAAACTACCCGAATTGGGGATTTTATTCAATTGTGCTTAATGTGATGAAATTGGCATGTTAGATTGATTAATTTGATCATTATAATGTGTTATCTCTCTTGTGTAATGGTAAATTGATCAATTTGATGGGTTTTGTGAAAATTAGTTTTTCAAAGTTTGGGTTTTTGATGTAAACTCTATGCTCAAGCCAATTTTGTGATCTTGAAATAAAATTGAACTTATTCTCACTACATTAGAGCATGCATCATGTGTGGACAGTATTCATGCATCATATAGAATTGCTATTTATATATTTTTTTGTGCTAACTTGCAGTCTATTATTGGTTTTTCTTTTTGATCTTTTTCTCTCTCTTTTGTGTTTGTCCTTTAATCCTTAGCATCATGGTTAGGAAGACTAGAGCCCATAGGACCTCCACCTCTACTCCTTCCCCCACCTTTGGTAGTGAGAGGTTCCTGAGTGAGAAAAACCAGGAAGCGTATGAGAAGCTTAACCTTAAAAGGAACATTTGGGCTGAGAGAAAGGTTCTGTTAGATGAACTTGATCCTGAGATTAGGCATAACTTTGAGCATAGAGGCTGGTTACCTTTATTGGATGTTGATCATCCTCCTCCAGCTACCTTGATCAAAGAGTTCTATTCGAACCTCTCTGTCCACTCCTATGATTCCAACATTCTTGTGAGAAGTTGGATACGGGGTGATGAGTACACCATTACCCCTTCGGTAATGGCTGCTGCTCTTTGGGTGCTAGTGGTCTAGCATCCTGTCTACCTTTATAATGAGTCTTGTCCCCTAGACAACATCATGTCTTATATGATTGGGTTTTCTATCTAGTGGGGTTCTGATCCTCGGATCACTACTGTTAAGCTCACTAAGATTCACTATCTTTTTCTTTCGGATTGCTTGTCATTCTTTATGATTTATCTCTCATCGGCACACTATTCCTTTGGAGCGTTGTGCATTTTTGTATGCCCTTGTTACTGATGCTCCTATTAGCTTTCCTCATCTTTTCATTCGTTCTTTGATTGAGGTTCATAGGAGTAGTTCTACTGCTCATACTATTTTCTTCCCTATTTTTATTCATCAGATTCTTTTGCATCTAGGATTAGATGGGTTTCACACTTCTGAGCCTATCCATATTATTACTCCTATAGGTGCAACCTTTCTTTGGCAGAGGGCTGCTGAGATGAGAGCAAGCTCTAATCGCCTGAGGGTAGAGACTTCTGGTGTCGCACCTCCTCCTCCCTCTTCTACAGGTGATACTACGACTGAAGATTTTGTTGATCCTGCTGCTACTACTGATGTTCCTCCAACTTCCACCTCAGATGATTCAGACATTCGACGTATGTTGGAGACTGTTATGATCGTTCAAGCGGCACATGGTCAAATTTTAGTGGACATGCTTGACGAGTTTCGTGTGTTGCGCGCAGATTTAGAGCATCATAGACGGTCGCCTCTGCCATCTCCTTTTGATGATATGTGATTGCCCTTTGGCATTCTGTCACAAAAAGGGGGAGTACATATGTAGAGGAGTTTTTGTAGTTAGGGGGAGTTTTTTGTATTTGTGGAGCTATTAGATTGTATCTAGGTGCTTCATTATGTATTTATATTTTTGGCTCATGATATATTTTTGTTTTTGTTTGGGTTGTCCATGATAGGGGGAGATACATTGATTTGTATATGTTTCTTATTTCACATTGCTTATTGATTTATATTTATGAGGTTATTCATGATATATGTCTTTATTTTGTGTTATGTGAAATCAAGAAGTTATTTTTGTTTTACTTGTACTTTCCACACATGCGTTTATGCGTTTGCTGAGTGTTTAAGGAAATATATAGGTTGATTCAGTCATGTTGATTATTTTTTCTGTAGAATTTCCAACTCAGCCCAAGCCTGTTTGACGTGTAGAGTTTTATGTTTTGTCTTAAGTATAAAAGGGAAAACCCTAGCCACGTTTTGAGGTTGCTCTTTATGCTGTGTGTGTGAATTTTTTGTGAGATCAAGAGGTGGTTGCCTTCACACATACTTATGGTTTCCAAGATTCAAGATTATGTCAAGAACTTGGTGATTAAATCAGTTGCAGATTCAAGAGTTTAAAGATACACAAGTGGGTGTGCTTGTTCTTCCTAAGAATTCAAGAAAGAAGTAATCCATGGACTTGGAGTTGTCACATGGTTGTGGTAGTAAATTTCCTACTCGAGGTAACAATAGGATGTTAGTGGTCTAAGTCACTATTGTGTAAACTTCAATTCTTTCATAGTGGATTCAGTTTTACTTTGAGGATAGCTAAGTTAAATCCTCCCTAGGTTTTTTACCAGTTTGGTTTTCCTAGGTTATGATATTGTTGTGTTCTTTATTTTCCTCACTTGTCAATGATATGATTTATTTGTGTTAACCTAGATTTGCATAATTTACCTAAGTTAATCACTTGGCTAAATAACTAGGTTAATCTGGTTGTGATTTAAGGGGTCTAAAAACAAACAAAAATAATTTTCGTTATTTTGATAATGTAAGTAGAAAATAATAAATATAAACAAGCTTTAAAAAATTATGTTTATTAATCTTTCAAATAAAAAGCATTTTAATTTAAAATAAAATATTTTTTAACATAAATTTACCAATTTCATATTCATATTTATTGATGTAAAACCATAATTCTAGAACAAAAATAAATTTAGAAAATACTATTAAGTAAATAGTGATAAAATTAAATGCATAACTATTAATCTTTAAAATTAATATAAATATAATATAAATTTCAAGGCTGACACAGAGTCCAACCAGTTCAATGGTTGCAGCGTTGGATAGAGGGCTTAATGTGTTAAAGGTTGTTGGTTCAATACCTGATGAATTCGTTTTACCCTATTTATTTAAGGACCCGTTTTCAATTGCTAAAGAATTGGGTTGGGTCATGGGTAATCGGGTTGGACCGTTAGGTCCGGTCCGAATTTGATAACCTTGATTGAGAGTAGGTTGTGCATTCCTTGAAGAGTTGAACATGACATTTGAAGTAGGTAACCACTGTATTGAAAATTTGAAATGCACGATTGACCCCTAAATTTTACATTTTACCCCTTGAACTATGACCTCCCCCCCCCCCCCCCCAAAGTTATAATAATTACAGCTTAATCCCCCACCTTTTGTTTTGAGACAAAAAGAATTTGACATCTCCTGATGTGATAAATTGTTAGTGGTAGTTTAAGAAGTGATATAAGTGGTGGGCTCAAATTAAACCAATGAAAGCTAGCCAACTCAACAAGTGTGAAAAAAGTTGTCAATTTTTGTTATGTACATAGTATTACTCAAGAATTAGTCTAGGACCACGCACTCTATCACAATTTATACATTTCAACTTATGATTGGATTATCACTTACACATGGAACCACAACATAGGAACTTGATACTTGATGAAAAGTGTAATCCAATTACCGATTGACATATGTTCAAGTTGTAGTACAATGTGTGTACTTAAAATTTTCTGAGTTGGAAATTCCCATTAGGTTAAAGATTTTGGTAATAAAAATAGTATACTTGTATGCAAATGTAGGTTAATATGCAGATTTTATCTGTAAATCAACTATTATTCAATCAATACTTCTTTCTCCAACAACAATGAGATGGAGGGTGAGGTTATTATGTATTCAAGACCTATTGAATAGCTTAATAATCTATATCTATATATATAGGCAAAACTTAGAGAAAATTTAGTTGGATTTTACAATTAAAGTTCAATTTTGTGTCATGTGTCCTAAATTATTTATTTTTAGAGAGAATTTTATTTTTTAATTTTGGAGTTAAATGTAGGACTACATCATAAATATCCATTCAAGTTAGTTATTGTGTATAGAAACCAAAGAGTCTAGAATTAATGAACATTAAAAAAATTTAAAAAAAAAATGGACAATTTACATTTTCTACCTAATAATATTTTTACCAGACTTTTTAAAGAGTTAATATATATATATATATATATATATATATATATATATATATATATATATATATATAAGAATGACTATCAATAATATTTAAATTATAGGAGTAAATGCACTTTTGGTCCCTACATTTTAGGCCAATTCTCGATACAGTCCCTAAATTAATTTCGCTCATAATTAGTCCTTGATTTCAAAAAATCATTTTTATTTTGGTCCCTGCCATCAACCTAGTAATAGAAAAATTTGAGGTGACAAACGAAGTGCATAGGTGACATATTAGATGCTAATGTGGCTAATAAAATAATATTAAAAAAAATTTATTTTGCTTTTAAAAATGACAAGTCAGCATTTTAATTAATAAAAAAAATAATTTTAAAAAAAAATCTTAATTGAAAAAATTCAAAATAAAAAACAAACAAAAAAAAAAACTTTTTCAATTTTAAATATTAAGAAAACAACTTATAGCAACTATTTCAATTTTTCTTGAACTTTCTTAAGAAACAAACATTAAGTTAACACCCTTTCTCATTCTAGGTTGGCGTGTCTATGTTTGTGTTTGTATCTATTTCATTTTCTTCTTTCTTTTAAGATAAACCAAAAAAGAAAAAATTAAATAAAAAATAACTTAATAAATAAATATTATTGGTGAGTGTTTGTGTCTATATCTTTTATTTTTTTCCCACATCCTCTCTTTCTCTGTCTCTTGGTGCATATTTGTGTTTGTATTTTTCTTTTTCTTCTTTCTTTGTTCAAGCTTTTGATCCCTCTCTCTCTCTTAATCTCTGACTTTTTCTCTCTCTCTAAACCCGACTCTCTAATCTCTGGGTTTTTCTAGTTTTCCATTGGGTGGTCAATAATGGAGGTGGAGATCGATGGTTGGGGTGGAGATCGGTGTGGCCATGAGTCTTGGATTATGGGTTTGGTTGGAGATGGAGATGGAGATGGCTGGGTTCGGTTGGAGATGGCCATGGAGATCGGTGTGGCCATGTTTATATTTCGGAGATGGAGATGTCTCAGTGAGTTTGGTTTTGTGTTTGTGGTTTTTTTTTTTTTTTTTTGACATGGATTTGTATGTTTATTTCATGGATTTATTGGGTTTGATTTCTTGGATTTATTGGGTTTGATTTACTAGATGTTTATGGGTTTGATTTCTTGGATTTATTGGGTTTGATTTGGGGAAGAACATGAAGCATGAAGTTCATGTCACAAGGAAGAAGAAGAACAATGTTCTTCCAAAAAATAATGAAAAGCAAAAAAAAAAAAAAAAAGGTGTTTTAAAAAAAATTATTTCGTTATTTGTTTTTTTAATTTTCTGAGATGACTTTTTTATTTATTAAAATGCTGACATTGTATATATTAATGTTATTTTATTAGCCACATCAGCATTTAACATGCCACCTATGCACTCCGTTTGTCACTTCAGATTTTTCTGTTACTGGGTTGACGGTAGAGACCAAAATAAAAATGATTTTTTGAAATCAAGGACTGACCTAGAAGCGAAATCAATTTAGGGACCAAATTGAGAATCGGCCCTAAATGTTGGGACCAAAAGTGCATTTACACCTAAATTATATATGTGAGAATTATACTATGCATCTTAATGTACATGCATATGCATGAGGTTAATATATTAATACTTCCTTCTCCCATAATAATGGGATGGAGGTGAGGTCTTGGGTTCAATCGAGTGAATGTGTAGATTACCAATAAGAAAATAAAACCCAAATACACATCCATTCACAACATAAACAGGAAAAGGAAACCAAAATGACAAGAAATGATTTTCTGCATAAACCCAAAAAAAATTGGATAAAGTTGACAATGCAAACCTTTTTGAGGTTAGAGACGAACTCACGTTGAGACCAAAGGGAGATAATCTCTGGTCCTAACTCCACCCCTCTTTTCTCTCCCAAAATTATTATTTTTATAATAATTATATTTAAATGAATTTTTTTAAATTTGGTCCCTCAAAAATTCAATTAGTCTAAATGTGTCTAAAAATGATTTTTTTTTTATTATTTTTTTTTTCTTTTTTTTTTGTTGTTGAATTGGTTAGTTAGGCTATAGCTTGTGATCCGCCTCTTAAAACACATTTTAACATAATTTTTTTAAGATTTTTTTTTTGTTTTTTATTTATTTATTACATTTTTGGCTTTTATGTTGCTAAAACCTTTATTAAGGGAAATTGTTTTTATTTTTATTTTTTTCTTAATCCTATAAAATTAAAGGCAGGCCAAGAAATGAGAGGCTAAGGGTCCTTTAGGCAGGATTACTTTTTAGTTATTTATTTATTTTTATTTCTATTATAAGGTAGTGTGTGTATATAATATTACACACAGTGTGCGTGTGTGCGGTTGCATGAGTGCATATGTGTGTATGTGTGTGTGACAATATATGTCTAGCAAGCAACGGCAACGGTAGCTAACTCTCCTAATAAACTAAATTAACCCAAGCTAAAAATAACTAAATTGTGTTCCTTGTATTACAATTATAAGTCCATTTTAGTTCAAGTCTAAATATTTTATAAATTATTTCATCGCTGTCATAAAACTGGCCAAAATGGCCAAATAACCATAAAATTATAACTATTTAGTTTGTAGTCTGATTTTGAAACAATATATATAATTAGCAATTCGAGTCTAAGAGACTCGATTTTGAACCGTAAATCGAGTCTTTGAGACTCGATTTTCATGGTCTAATCACACCTGATGTGGCATCATTTTCCACGTGTTGACCACTTGAAAATCGAGTCTTAAAGACTCGATTTAAAGCCCATATATAACAAAACAGCACCAGCAGAAAAAGAAATCAGAGCCAGAAGGAAAAAAAGAAGAAGAAGAAGAAGAAGAAATAAACCCAAGCTCGCACGACCTGGGGCGCGTGGCCTGGGTTGCGCGAGCCCAGCGGCCTGGGCCGCGCGACCCAGGCCGCTAGGTCGCGCGACCTGGGTCACGCGAGCCCCAGGCCTGGGCGGGCTTGCACGATCTCTTTCTCTCCCTCTCTGATCTGACTCTTTCTCTCTCTCTTATCTGGTCTCCCTCTCTCTGATCTGACTCTTTCTCTCTCTCTTATCTGGTCTCCCTCTCTCTGATCTGACTCTCTCTCTGATCTGATCCGATCCGATGAGGTGAGGCTGTGCTTGAGACTTGGGAGATTTTTAAAATTTTTTTAATTATAAATCGAGTCTTAAAGACTCGATTTTCAAGTTCTCGCCACATGGAAAATAATGCCACATCAGATGTGATTTAGATCATGAAAATCGAGTGTTAAATAATCGATTTACAGGCCAAAATCGAGTCCCTTAGACTCGAGTTGCTAATTATATATATTGTTTCAAAATCAGTCTACTAACTAAATAGTTAGAATTTTATGGTTATTTGGCCATTTTGGCCCATAAAACTCATTTCCATTAACAATCCAATGAGAAGACAAGTTTGACAACCGATTTAAATATCTCAATTTCTCTTCATTAGCAAAAACCAAAAAGAATGTTTTACTTTGTCAAAATTATTTCCTTTAGAAGCCAAAGATTATTATTTTGATGTAGAAGTAAACTAGAAAATTATCAATATATAAGAAGATAGCTCCTTATCATGCTTTTCTTCGGTCAACTTGTGCTGATGTCTGTACTTCCTGGAATGGCTAACTGGCACCATAACTGCTTATAAATCTATTATATATTCCTTAGTGTCAATCTTATCCTAAACTTTGTTTAGGAATTTTCATTCATAAACTATATGATTAATTTTGTTGCATACATAATTCAACTCTATAAAAATAGACAAAATTAAGCATGAGTTAGCTGTATGTTGTTAAACTGTGTACATGACTGTCTAAGCTACAAGTAATTTACAAAATAGTTTAGATTAGAAATGCTTAAGCTACATGTAGTTTGTATATAGCATTTGGTTAGTTTTTTGTTTTGACCCTTGTTAACTCTGTATTGGCTAGATTAGAAGTTAGTTAGAGTAATTAGTTTTCCCGCCTCTGATCCTATTATATAAAGGGCAGAGCATTAGATATTTATCAATACAAGTTAATACAATTCTCTCATCTCTCTCTCATGGTTTGATTGCTTTCCTCCATTGATGAAGATTGTATGAGAGCTTGGATTCTAACATGGTATCAAAGTCGAGCTAGTTCAGAGTCTTCGTTCTTGGTACACTCTGTAATTGCTAGTTCAATTCTTTGTCTTCTTTGTGCATTGTTTCAGATGAAGTAGAAATTTTCTTTGCATTTTCTATTGATTCAGGCACAATTTTCTTTCTCCTCTGTTTTGATTTTTTTTGCAATTCTTAGAAAATTAAATTCAGAACTTAGGCTTCCAGTAATTGAATTTCACTTGGATCTTGATTTGATCATTAAAAATTTAAATCTCAATTCCTGTAATAGAAACTTAGGTTTTCTGTGATTGAATTCATCATCTAAATCTTCAATTCTTCAGAGATTTAGATACAATTCTTGGATTCTGGTTTAATTCTTATTCTGAGAATCTTGAAGCTTTTGTTGTTATTCTTGTTGAATTCTGGTTTAGAGTTCATCATTCTTGGCTATAGTGTATTAGCTCTTGATCTTGTTTGTAGTTCATCAGTCCTTGATCTCTAATTTGAAGAAATGAGTGATAGCACTTCAAGTACCTCTGTTTCAACCATTCAGCCATGGGAGAATTCTTCTAGCTGATATTTCTTGTCTAACAGTGACAATCTTGGTGTGTCACTAGTTGTACAACACCTCACTGAAGAGAACTACAGCACTTGGAGTAGGGTTGTTCTCATAGCTTTGGATGCTAAATCTAAAATAGGCTTCATTGATGGGTCTTTGTTGAAGCCTTAATCTATGGATCATCCTCTCTACACTGCTTGGTGCAAATGCAACAGCACTGTTCTAGACTGGTTGTTCAATTTTGTCTCAAAGGATCTTCAACCTAGTGTAGTTTATTTCAAGACAACTAGGGAGGTTTGGTTGGACTTACAACACAGATTCTCTCAAGGCAATGGACCACGCATTTTTGAGTTAAGGCTTTAGTACAAGAGGATTTGAGCATCAGTAGCTATTACACCAAGTTTAAGTCATTGTGGCAAGAACTTTCAGATTATAGAACCTGTTCTTGTGGTCATTAGGCCGAAGATTGTGTTATGTCTTTTCTGATGGGCCTCAATGAAACTTATACCATAGTTAAAGGGTAGATTCTACTGATGGATCCCATTCCTTCTTTGGGCAAGGTATTCTCTCTCTTGCTTCGAGATGAGAAGCAAAGAAAGGTTGGAAAGAAGAATACCATTGAGTCTTCTGCTCTAGTAGTCAAGGCTAATGGTTCTAGCAAGTCATTCAACAAAGCTAAGTCTGGCAAACCACAATGTACTCATTGTGGTGTTTTGGGCCACATTGCTGATAAGTGTTACAAGCTTCACGGGTACCCCCCGGTTATAAGTTCAAGAACAAGGGATCACAAGCTATTCCTTATGCTAATAATGTTATAGCAGCTGATGCTTCTCTTGATGAAAGTGTGAACTTGACCCATTCAGAGCATCCATAATTGCTTAGCTTGTTGAATTCCCACAGTCACTTTGGTACACAAGCACCACCAAAAGGAGGTTCTGACACACACGAAGTGGCCAATATCATCACTCAAACTACCATTGGTCTTCAGGAACATGAGGTTTCAGGTATTTGGTCAGCTCCTTCCTTAGACTACTTTGTTTTTTCTTCTAGTGCAATCACAACTCATATTATTTCTAGTGATTGGATTTTGGATAGTGGTGCCATAGACCATATGATTCATTCCATAAATTTTTTTTTTTTTAATACTTCTATAACCTCCATAGTTCAAATCTCTATTAGGTTGCCTAATGGTGATATGGCTAAGGTTTCACATATTGGGACTGTCCAGGTTTCTCCTACTTTGCTATTAGAAAATATGCTTTGCATTCCTAGCTTCTCTTTCAATTTAATCTCCATTAGTAAACTGACTCAATCCTCTTCTTATTGTTGCATCTTCCTTTCACAATTTTGTCTCATTCAGGACTTATAGCTTTGGAAATTGATTGGGTTGGGTAACAAGCGAGGTGGACTTTACGCATTGCAAAGCCAATCTGCCGCTTCATTGCTTGCATCTCTTTCTAATGTACTTGCTAAACTGTCTAGGTTTTCTTCTTTCTATTTCAATTCTTGTACATCTGATGTTGACAAGACTAGCCTATGGCATTATAGGTTAGGTCACCCTTCCCCACAAAGATTAGTCTTGTTGCAATCACTTGTACTAAATGTCATTACTTGCAATATTAGTAAAAACATTTGATTGTTTTGTTTGTCCTCTAGCAATGCAGAAAAGGTTGCCTTTTCCTACATCTATTCCTTCTTCTTCTTCTTGTTTTGATCTGATTCATGCTGACATTTGGGGGCCTTATTCTACTTCTTCATTAAATGGATCTAAGTATTTCCTTACTTTAGTGGATGATCATAGTAGATGTACTTGGGTCTACTTAATGAAACACAAGTTTGAGACTTTATGCTTAATTCAATCCATTTATAATATGATTTTTACACAATTTCAAGTTCCTATTAAGATCCTTAGATCTGATAATGGACCTGAATTTGCTTTAAACTCCTTTTATGCTTCCAAAGGAATTATACATCAGCTTAGTTGTGTAAAAACACCACAACAAAACTTAGCGGTTGAAATGAAGCATTAGCATCTCCTTGCAGTTGCTAGGGCTTTGAGATTTCAAGCTAATCTTCCTTTGAAGTTTTGGGGTAATTGTGTTCTCATTGCAACTTACCTGATTAATAGAATTCCTAGTCCTCTTTTGCATGATCTCATTCCTTTCCAAATGTTACCAGGTAAGCCTCCTTCCTATGTTCATCTTAGGTCTTTTGGCTACCTTTGTTATCTTCTACCTTGGCTAGAAACAAGTCCAAATTTGATCCCAGGGCCAAGGCTTGTATTTTCCTTGGTTATCCATTTGGTACCAAAGGTTACAAGCTTTATTATTTGGCTTCTAGGACATGTTTTGTCTCTAGGGATGTTGTCTTCAAAGAGTCTTGTTTTCCTTTTAAACATTGTGACTACTAAATCCACTCCTATTCCTTCTTTCTCATCTTCTAATTCAATGTTTCCACCTAAACCTGTTCTGCCTGAATCCAGTTCCTCACCTGTTTCTGTACACCTTTCTACTCTTCTTGTTTTTGCCGAATTCACTCCTACCTTTACCACAGATATTGCAACTCCTCTTGATGAATTTCTAGACCTTGTGCCTCTTCCTTTTGCCTTAGAGCAATCTCATTTTGCTCCTGCTTTACCTGTGATTCCCAATTCTGTTTCTCCACCATCACCTCAACCTCACAAAAAATCTTCTAGGCCTCACGAGGCACCCTCTTATCTTCTTAATTATCATTCTAACCTTGCTTCTACATGTGTTGGCTTCAGTTTCCATTACTCAGTCTCATGATTTCAGTGCTTCCACTACTTCAGGTAGTTTCTAAGGAGCCTGATTCTTATGCTGAAGCCATCTTGGATCCTAGATGGCAAGAGGCAATGCAAGCTAAGATTAATGCTCTTAAGGCTAACAACACTTGGGTTATGTGTCCACTTCCTCCTAGCAAGGTTCCTGTAGGGTGTAAATGGGTTTACAAAGTGAAATTGAAGGCCGATGGCTCTGTGAAGAGGTCTAAGGCCTATTTGGTGGCTACGGGGTTTACCCAAACTGAGGGAATTGATTTTTTTGAGACTTTTTCTCCTGTGGTTAAGTTTGTCACTGCCAGGGCCTTACTTGCTCTTGCTGCAGTTTCTGGATGGCATTTGACACAGCTTGATGTTAATAATGCCTTTCTCCATGGTGATCTTTATGAGGAAGTCTACATGCATCCACCACCTGGGTTTGGCAGCAAGGGGGAGGTTTGTAGATTGCTCAAGTCATTGTATGGACTTAAACAAGCTAGCAAACAATGGTTTGCTAAATTATCTACCACAATTGTTGATCATGGGTTTGTACAATCCAAATCTGACTATTTAGTCTTCACTAGAGTTAAGGGATGTTCTATTATTATCATTTTGGTATATGTTGACAACATCTTAATTGCAAGCAATGATGTGGATGCAATGAATTCTTTCAAAACAGTTTTTGGATAGTAAGTTCAAGCTTAAGGATCTTGGTACATTGAAGTATTTCCTTGGACTTGAGGTGGCTAGAACTACAAAAGGTATCTCTTTATGTCAAAGAAAGTATACCTTGGTTCTTCTTGCCGATAAAGGTTTGTTAGCTAGTAAACCTGCAAGCACGCCCATGGAACCATCTGCAAAATTCAACAACTCTATTGGTGAACTAGTTTTAGATGTGTCACAGTATAGAAGATTAATTGGCAAGCTTCTTTACTTAACCTTGACCAGGCCTGATTTATGCTACTTAGTGCATAAATTGAGCCAATTCCTTAGTTCTCCTAAAGTTCCTCACTTACAAGTAGCCTATAGAATTATTAAATACTTGAAGAAAACACCAGGGCAGCTTGCATTGATACCAAGGTTATCAGACTCGAATTGGACCAGGCAGTCCAACCGGGTTAACCGGGAACTGGACTGAAATCTGGTTTTTTAAGCATAGAGAACTAGATTTATTGTTAATTTTGTGAACCCCTTAAACCGAGGTTGGACCGTATGGTTCATGCAGAACCAGTGGCATGAATCGTGCGGTCCAACCCCGGTTTAAGCATGCTTGTTAATTAAGAAAAAAATCAGAAAAGTGTGCTAACCAAGTTTAGAACCTAGGCATGATCAGAGTTGGAGCTAGAGCCTAACCACTCAGCTAAACTTGCAAGTTGATACTCAACAATAACAAAAGAAATACTTGAAGTAAACTTAATGCAATTTTTTTTTTTTTTAATAATAAAAACAACTTAACACAATTCTATTCTACTTAATTAAATTATCCATCTCTTACATGGAATAAAAAAAAAATTACAATTAAAATCCTTCAAAGATATTCAACTTTACTTCAAAAATTAATCATAAATTTTAATGTTTTCATGGTTATTATTTTATTTTATTAACTTTCTTATTTAATTATTAAATATATGCTTGAAAATCATTAAATTTCCCTCACATATATAGATATATTAGTCAATTTTGCTAGTTTTATAAATTTAATAACTATATTTAGGCTTTAATTAATTATTAAAGTAATTATGATGTCATCGCAGTTCGACCTTGGTCGAACCTCAGTCCGACCTTAAAAACCTTGAACCTCTCCCTTTACCGGTTCCTTAAACGGTCCAGGGTTGAAAACCATGATTGATACAAGATCTATTTCAGGTTTTTGTGTGTTTCTAGGGGATTCTCTAATTTCCTGGAAATGCAAGAAACAACAAGTAATCTCAAGATCCTTAGATGAGTCTAAGTACAAGGCTATGGCCACAGTAAATAGTGAGATTATGTGGTTAATTTCCTTGTTCAAAACCTTTGGGGTGCATCATACATGAGCTGCTTATTGGTATTGTGGTAGCAAAGCTGCTTTGTACATTGCTGCCAATCCTGTGTACCATGAAAGAACAAAGCATGTGGAAGTGGATTGTCACTTTATTAGAGAAAAGATTCAAGCTGGTGTTATCAAGACTTTCCACATTCTAACAAGGCATCAAATAGCAGATTTCATTACTAAACCCTTGGACAAAGGCAGTTCTTTCATCTTCTTTCCAAGATGAACTTGATAAATATATAGTTCATCTTGAGGGGGAGTGTTAAACTGTGTACATGACTGTCTAAGCTACAAGTAGTTTACAAAATAGATTAGATTAGAAATGCTTAAGCTACATGTATTTTGTATATAGCATTTGGTTAGTTTTCTGTTTTGACACTTGTTAACTCTGTATTAGCTAGATTAGAAGTTAGTTAGAGTAGTTAGTTTTCCTGCCTCTGATCCTATTATATAAAGGGCAGAGCATCAGATATTTATCAATACAAGTTAATACAATTCTCTCATCTCTCTCTCATGGTTTGATTGCTTTCCTTCATTGATGAAGATTGTATGAGAGCTCGAATGCTAACACATGTTTGTCACTTTGAGGCACAAGCATTTCAGAGGCACTTGCTGTGTCACCATTAAGAATTCTATATAACTCAAATCAAGACCATTAAGTCCACCATCAAAGGTATGGAATGTTTATGACATGGAGGGTTTAAAGTTCAAGCAATCAATGACTAATTATTCTAATTTTTTTGGGGTTCTTCTATCTAAGTAATGCTAAAAGAGTGTTCAGTGTTCAAAATAAATGGGATTTGAATATGATAAACTAGAGTTCGGAAAAAATTGGTTTTTGCCCTTTTTAAAAAAACAATCCAGCATTTTGCTCTCTTTCCCAACCTAATTAGGGAAATGCCCCTCTTTTGAAACTCAATTTTCACAAAATCGAATTAAGCCTTACGTGACGTTTTTAAGGAGTCTATAATGACATTTTAAGGACATATAGTGGCGTTTTGTAACTCGATTTCTATGAAGTCGAGTTATAGGTAAAAAAAAGAAAAAAAATTGCATGTAACTCGACTTCATGGAGATCGAGTTACAAAATGCCACTATAAGTCCTCAAAACGTCACTATAGGCTCTTGAAAACGCCACTATAGGGTTCCAATTTTTTTTTTCTTTTAATAACTCGATTTTGAGAAAATCAAGTTTCAAAAGAGTGTCATTTCTCAATTAGTTTGGAAAATGAGACAAAATGCTAGATTTTTTTTTTTTTTTTTTGGAAGGGGCATTTGTCCATTTTCTCCACTAGAGTTTAATTGGCTAACAAAAAAGGAATAGGTTTTGGAGTCCTTTTTTTTTTTCCTTATGAAACATTGAAAGTGATAATTAGTAACAACTAATAACTAGTGAGATATTTAGAAGATTCAGAATTTCAGTTGCATGGGTCACGTCATTGGCTGCACTCGACGCATGATGCGGGTTGTTAAAAATTTTGCTTTATAAAACTAAACTTTATCAACTACACTTAACCAACGCCTAAAACATATAATAATTTAACAAAAGATATTTTTTTCTAATTTTTTTATATAAAAAATACTCACTTTTTTTAAAAAAAAAAATTTAAAATAGAAGAGGCAAACTTTAAAATATGAAATGACAAGACAATGAAGACATGATAATGTGTGTTTTTTATTTTATTTTATTTACAGTAGGGCCCTTCAAATTTTCTTATGTCAACACGTAGATTACATGGATATTTGTTATTCAAAATTCTTTTATGCCAAGAGCCTTGTTGACTTGTAGCTCAATTTATTGGTATCTTTTAATATTTCCAAAGAAAACATGAAGAGTTCAAATTCTCAATCCCTTGTTATAAGTTGTATGAATTATAAAATAATAATAAAAAGTATTTCCTTAGTTTTATTAGTAGGAAAAATGTGCAATAACTCAATTAACCCAAGTTTTATTAGATTTTATAAATTATTCAAAGCTGCTTAGAATATTGTGATAAAAATAAAAGTTTATATCAAATATTAAAAATTATTGCCATGATCATTGTAGCTAAAGCTGATACCTTCTGATGTTTCCCAACAGAGACATCCAAGTTCCAGGGTTTATATACCCTCTCTCCCAATTATTGAATTAAAATAAAATAAAATTATATATATATATATATATATATATATATATATATATATAAACTTTTTCAAATGAGTTGATTTTTGAACTTCACATTTCAATATATGAGACCTTATGCGAAGAAGGATCTTAACCATAACCTAGTATTGTTCAACTTAATGATTAAAAGTAGTATGGCAAATCCTTCACTTGGAATCGGCTAGGAGATAAACATTGTCACCTTATTCATATTGTTATATTTGCTAGAAGAAGCTAAAAAGGATGCATATTTTATATTTTATCGTATTATTAACAATGGCTACCCAAAATTTCCCTCCTTTTCACTTGAATTTTCTACATAAAAAAGGAGGCTTTGTTTGGAGCTTACGCTATGTATTTTGCCTTTGGTGAAAATGGCTACAGACTCTTTATATTTTTGACTCATTGTAACATTACTTTTGTTTCATGAGAGCCAACGTGGCTTTCATTGACTAAACATCAAAGTTCATCCCTTCTATTCAAGCATAAAATAAAAAAATTTTGGCGTAGGAAAATGTTAGAATAATGAATAAATTAGTAGTACTTTTACTACTTTATGGGAGACTATCCTCTCATTCCCTCCAAATTTAACTCAAACGAGAGATTAAATCCAATGATCTTTTATTATTATTATTATTATATAATAAAATTCATTGGTCATAAAACCTCCATGTAAACCATACAAAATTATATAAATGACACGTATCACAACCTAACTAAAACTAGGAGGGAATAGGGGGAATCTTTTCCCATAATCTATCACATTATCTTTCTACCTCATTTAAAAATATCATATGTTAATTAAGTTTCATTTATTAAGGAGGAAATTGAACCCATGTGGGGGAGAATATTAGAATAATAATTAAATGGTTATTAAATTCACAATTTCTTAAGAATTTAAGTTTTTGTGAAAATTAGTAGTTTGACATAAAAGAATCTACACCCATCCTTTTAGTGCTAGAGGAGTTTAATCAAGCACTTCAAAATTTATTTAATGGAATATTCTCTACTAGTATATGTGTAGTCACAATAAAATTGTATACATTATAAACAGTAGAAGACATCTAGAAATTTTCTTTGTTTCAGTAAATAAAGAAACATTTGGTAGTGAATATTTAAATTACTTTTCTCTAAACTAAATTGACAAGTGCTATGATTGATTCCTATTCAGGGAAAGAAGAAAAAGAAAAAAAAGGAGGGGTGGGGGCAAAATGCAAAACTCACCTTCTAAGTTTCACCATTTTTCATTTCAGTCCTATAAGTTTGGGTTTTGTCATTTCAATCCTCTAATTTTCATTCGTTTCCAATTGAGTCCTCCGTTAGTATTCTATTAGTTGCTACCGTCAACCTACCGAAACGAAGCCATTTTGGACTTTAGTTAATATTTATTTATATTTCTTTCTTAATTCTAGAAAAATATTAATTAAAAAAAAAAAAAACAAAAACTAAATTTGAGGGGAATGACATCGTTCCCTCCCCCATGCCTGAAGAACAAAATTAATTCCCACCCTGCCCACCCTATATCCAAGAAACCGAGAGAGAGAGAGAGAGAGAGAGATCATGAGGGAGAAAGAGAGGGAGGGACCAAGAGGGAGGTGGGTGTTCTCGGCTGCTCTACTCCACTGCTTCAATCGGTGGCTCCGACCAATACACCTTTAGGTAAGTTCTAAAACCTAGAACTTTCAGTTTCCAATTTAAGTTATGTGGTATTTTGGGTATGATTAGTTTTGGGTTTTGTGCTTGATTTTACTATGTATTCTTTAAAGTTGGAGGCCAAAGTTAACTTTTTTTGTTGAAGAGGTATTTTGTTGACTGATAGGTGAGATTAAATGCTTTGTAACTACTTTAGTAATCCTTTTTTTTTTATTTTTTTTTATTTTTTTTATGTGGACGATCTACCTTATTTGTCTGTATTTTGAACATCTTCACATGCAATTTTATTATTTTGAAACAACTTGGTCCCCACTCGGAGTTGTTTGCTTTGTGTGGGGTACTTAACATTGTATTTGTCGGTTAATATATTGGTGTTGTGTTGTGTGTTTCCTTTCTAATTTACAACTCTCACAGGGAAGATTCTTTGTCAGCATTTTACATTGTTTATTCATTACAATGGAGTATTGCACCACTTGGTAAGAAGTATATAGGTGGTAAGGTGAAAGTTTATGATGATGTGGATTTGGATTGCTTTAATGCACCAGGGGTTAAACATTATTGTGCGAAGTTGGGGGTATCAGATTATGTCCAGTTTTATTTTGTTGTGCTTGGGTTGGATCTTTACAATGGCCTAAGATATTTGTCCAATGACACTGATACTCAGGAACTATTTAAGTGTCTTGACCCCATTGATCCTAAAATAGACATTTATGTTGAACATGCAACCCTTGTTCAAAAAAAAATTGTTAATTAGGGATATCAGTGTTGTTGATGCTTCTGATTTAGTTGGTTATGGTGTTGGTGTGGAGGATGTGGATGTGGATGTGGATGTTGATGACTTTGATGATAATAATGATGTTGATTTGGAAGATGGAGATGAGGCTCTTACTGATGATGAGTTTGAGGAGGGTGGTAATTTGGTGGATGAAGGGAATGATGTTGGGGGGTCATGATGGGAATTGTGATGTGGGGGATGTGACTTATGACTGGTATAATACTGACTATAATAACCCAGCTAGATGTGGCAAACGAGTGGGTTGGGCTGGGTTTGGGTCGAGTCAATTAGGTTACAGGTCAATCGAGTTGCGGGGTCAAAAATTGGTCGTATTAAGCGGTTAGAAATGGGTTATGTTAACTGGATTTCAGGTTGGGTTGACCTGTATTTTTCACATGGAATTAAAAAAAAAATGTTTAAGAAAACAACATGTATTTGCCATTTGAAAAGTGACGCAACAAATTACTTTATGTAAAATGTATTACTTTGAATTACTTTAAGTAAGACAAATCCACAAGTTTCATTTTTACATAATATCAACATTCCAAAACATAAAACAAAATATAGATGCCTTATTGGATAACTATTTTGACAAAGAATAAAAACATAGAAGAAATTTATAATCTTGAAAATTAAGGGCATGTTTGGTAGACTATAATAGACACCGTAATGTAATAGATATTCATATGGCATAACAATTCAGTTGTTTGGTTATGTTTTTTATTACAATGAATAGTTATTCCTTAAGAATAGCTATTCTTCAAAATGAGGAATAACTATTCCTTATCAAAAGTACTGAATATCTATTCCTTCATCTTATGTAATAACTTTTTAAAACAATTTCCTAAAAAGCCATTAGTTGCCACATCTTCAAAAGGAAAGAAAATAAATTTTCTTTGTTGTTAATTATTAGTTTTATTTTGAACACCCTAAAATAAGTGTATTTTAGGAAATTTGACTTTAAAATGATTTAATTACACCTTCTTTTTATACTCTACTAAATTGTGGATACATATTCAAAATTATATTCCTAAATGGTTACCAAACTAATGAATAATAATACTTATTACATCCCAACTTAATGTATTCCTTGTAATACTTATTCCTATTCCCTTGTAATAATCATTACAGTGTACCAAACATGCCCTAATTTTATAACCTATTATCAATTGTGGTTGGCACTCTTTTAATTTGAGAATATACATTAAAGTTTGATTGTTTGCTAATTTATATATGGTCTCTTTTATGAATATCATGTCATTGTTAAGCAATGCACATTCCAGAAAATATCATAATTTATTATGAAAAGCAGTTTATTTTGGACATAAATTGTTGAAAATAGGCCTAAACATTCATAATTTACGCTAATTTCATTGATACTTTGACTTCACTTTTTTCACACTTATGAATACTTCTCATACATGTCAATAATTTTAAATATATGTTTTTAACTCTACTGTAACTAGATTATCTTGGCATGTACTTTGCAATTTGATATCTAAAAATCTTTACTCATTATAGAATGCCTCAATCATTTATCTTTCAATTCATTTGCATGTAGTTATGTAAAGGTCTTAATTGTTTCCTTAAAGTTCACAACAAACAACTAAACTAATATTGTCTTAATTTTATTATTTTTTTAACCAAAAAAATGTTTTAAAAAGTAGTTCGGGTCATAGGTTGGGTTGAAAAAATGGGTCGAGTCACGAGTCAATCTTTTTTTGCTTCGGGTCAAAAATCTAGGTTCGGGAATAAGTATTTTTCGGGTTGGGTCGGATCAGTAAATTTTGGTTCGTTTTGCCATGTCTAGACCCAGCCAATGAAAAGTCATATGAAATTATTGTGAATGAAATTGATGGCAATGCTAGTCAGCCTACCAGCCCATATAAAGGACAGCCCATCAACCCACATAATGGTCAAGCTCACAAGAACCTACTCCTAATATTGCCAACCATCCATTGTCACACCCACCTAGTATTGCAAACCAATCATTATTACACCTAGATCTAGTTCCAACTCTTTTTAATTGGCCATTGGATGAAATATTAAGTGGATCTGACTATGCATCCTTAGACTAGTTGCATTCTCCTAACAATTCTGATGGTGAGAAAAAGAAAAAAATTTCTTGAATTCAAGCATGAATACTTAAAGAATCTTCAATTTGTGTTGGGGATGTCCTTTAGGGTCAACAATCAGTTCAAAGAGTTTGTTCAAGGTTACAAGTTAAAGCATGGATATGGCATATTTTTGTCCAAAAATGAGAAGTCTAGGGTGAGGTATAAATGTGTTGAAGGTTGTCCTTGGAAGGTGTCAGAAGGTATTGATAAGGATGCAAACTTTTGGATTAGTGCATATATGATACTCATACATGTATTAGGTCTTTCTATAGCAAGTAGGTTTTTGCAAATTGGATGGCAGAAAAGTATGTTGACCAATTTCAGGCTAATATTGATTACACAGCTAAAGAATTGTTAGTTGCAGTGGTGAGGGATGCACAAGTATAGCTTGCCTTGTCCAAGGCATATAGAGCTAGAGGCATGGTAAGATAGGACTTTGGCAAGCAATACACCAAGGTAAGATGCAACTATACGGAGTTAAGGAGATCTAACCTAAGTACCACAACTAGAGTGGGTTATGTCTGAATTAATGACAGTAATCAATGGTTGACTGATCTAAGACATATAATATAGTGGGTTATGTCTGAATCATTTTAAGTGAGAAAAATCTTTCTTAGAATATGTGCTTGAAAATACGAAATGCTCCCACAATTAAGCTAATACCCACAAGAACAAAAACTGAAAATCTAGCTCAACTTACCTAAATGATTTCATAGCCGTTGAGTACACCTACTGGAGTGGCACCACTAAGTACACTTCATAGACTGGAGCAGAGCCATTGAGTGTCCCTAGAACGAGCCGCCGTAAACACCAGTCTCCTCTCTCTCTCTCTCTCTCTCTCTCTCTCTCTCTCTCTCTCTCTCTCTCTCTCTCTCTCTCTCTCTCTCTCTCTCTCAATAATTAATATCAAGCTAGGGCATCAGTGGGTGGGGATTAATTTTGTTCTTTAGGCATGGGGGAGGGAACAACGTCATTCCCCTCTAATTTAGTTTATGTTTTTTTTAATTAACATTTTTCTAAAATTAAGAAATAAATAAAAAAATAAAAAATAAATATTAACTAAAATCCAAGACGCTGTCGTTTTGGTAAGTTGATGGAAACAACTAACAAAGGAATCAATTGGAAATAAATGAAACTTAGAGATTTGAAATGACAAAACCCAAATTTAGAGGGGTGAAATGAAAATTTGTGAAATTTAAAGGGTGAGTTTTTCATTTTGACCAAAAAAGTATTACTACTTCAAGTATAATTTTCGAAAGAAATTTATCTAATGTTGATATAAGTGATGCTTGATTCGTTAAAAGAGATATGGTCGTTTTCCATTAGTAGAAAAACGTACACAAAGAAAGTAAAAAATATTGTCATTTTGTTGATATACTTAGCTAATCAAGGAAATGGATTAGTTAGACCTTCCGTAATTTTGTATATTAGAGCACATGGCCAAGCCCTATTAAGCACAATGATGTAAAGGAAATGATAGTGTCTGTTTGAGAACAGTTTATCTAGTTTTTGTGGAAAGTACTATAAATAAAACGTAAAAGTTAGTGGGTTCTAGTTAGCTCATTTGATAAAGTCTCTGATAATTGAATAAAAGATTTAGGGTTCAATCCTCGCCTATACCAAAAACCGATTTTTCTTGATCTAATGATGAAAAACACAATTATTAGAAATGGACGTCGTAGGTTGCAAACTCTAAAAAAGAAGAAGGTAAAAGTTACATATAATAAATAGATGATTGACGTTGGATCAACAAATAGTAGAAAAAAATAAATAAAAGTTAATAAATAAGTAGGCAACTTATGTAGGAACTGCAAATAGTTAAAAAAAAAAAAAAATTAAATAACAATGTAGCTTATAAGTACCCCTCAAACGGACGAAGTATAATAACATGGTTGTCTATTAAGTGTTTGGCCAATCAGAAAAGTGGAAGGAAGGTAAAGGGTGATGATAGAAATGGAGAGTTGAGATGATGAAATGTTAGTTACTTCGAGGGTAACCACCTCCAAAACAGAGAAAGGATTAGGGAACAATAGAGAAGAGAAACTTGGTTGATTCTATGCTTGTCCATTCTCATTCAACAATTTTGTTTATATACAATTACAATCAATCATGATCTTGCCAAGCACACACACTATCAAACCAGTAACTACTGACTAACTAACAACCTTCTAACTAACTTCCTTAACTGCCTCCACTTCTTCAGCACTAACTAACTACTTACTACTACAATGAAATAAAACACCAAACATTACACCTTGCACTTGCATTGCACATGGCTAAGTACATTACAACTACAGGCATAGCTAAGCACACCACTAAGCACAACACGGTTAGTATCCTAACAACACCTCCCCCCTTTAGATCATCTTGCCCACAAGATGAAGGAATTGCTACTGAAGAAGAAATAAATCCTCCTAGGTAGCTTCATTTGCAGTCCCTCATTGCCACTGGATGAGATGTTGGGTGAAAGTCCTATTTCGAAGCTTGTGAGACCTGGTTTGAAGATTAGCTACTGGCTCAGGTGTAAGGATGCCTTGAGAATTCACTAATGGTAGTAGAGGCATAGACACATTGTGGTATCCCAAATTAGCCTTGAGACATGAAACACTGGGCGGATTGTAGAACCAGTAGGTAGATCCAGCTTATAAGCAACCTCTCCAATTCTCTTAAGGACCTAGAAATGGCCAAAGAAACTTGGGAGAGAGCTTATGAGATGCCCTATAGGCCACTAATTGCTGCATGTATGGCTGTAGTCGAAGGTACACCCAATCACCAACACTGAATGCCCTCTAAGACTTATAGAGGTCACATTGCTACTTCATTTAAGCTTGTGCATTCACCAAATTCTATCTAAGTAAAGCAAGGATGAGCCGTCTTAACTATAAAAGGGAATCCATAGCTACCACTTGGGTTGTACTTGGGTTGTACCAAGTATGTAATCCATCAAACGAGGAGGAAGGAAACCATACATAGCCTCATATGGAGTCAACTTGGTAGCTAAATGGTAATTGGTGTTAAACTAGAATTAAGCTAAATACAACCTGTTTGATCACTCAGTAGGCCTATCTATAGAAAAAGACCTCAAATACTGCTCCAAACACTTATTCACAACCTCAGTCTACCCATTTGGGGATGATATGTTGAAGACATAGCTAGTTGAACCCCTTGTAGTTTGAATAGCTCTACCCAGAACTTGGCAGTGAACATGGGATCTCTGTTAGAAATAGTGGAAGCAGGCATGCCATGAAATTTCAAGACATTCTAAGCAAACAAAGTAGCCACTTTAGCAGCAGAATAGGGATGGGACAATCCAATGAAATGAACATACTCAGTGAGCCTATCTACAACTACCATAACTGTATCCAACCTTTGTGAAGTAGGTAATCCACTAACAAAGTCCATACTAACAGCAGACCAAGGCCTATTAGGAATAGGCAAGGGTTGTAATAACCTAGTTGGTTTGCAAGTCTCATGTTTCATTTGTTGGAAAACTCCACACTCCCTAATATACTGTTTCAAGTCTGATTTCATTCCCACCCAAAAGAAGTCTTGTTTTAATCTATGGACAGACTTGAGGAAGCCAAAGTGTCCTCCTAGAGGGTTGTCATGGACTAGGTAAAGAACCTTAGGCTTTAGATTGCATTGTGGACCAAATAGACCCTACCTTTATACAAAATCAGCCCATTATGCAAGGAAAAGAACCTAGGACATGCTGAACCAGATTGCAGCTATTGTAATAACTACTACATTTTAAAGGAGATTTGATAGCTAGCCTTTAATTTCTCAATCCAAAAAGGACATGGAAAGGAAATCAAAAACAAGGATGGAGAGTTAACAAAAGGATTTAGAGTAGCTAGATCCTCAGCAACGGAATCTGACCTCCTAGACAAGGCATTAACTACCTTGTTCTCATAGCCTTTTTTATACTCCACCACAAAAAAATAACCCAACAATTTAGTCAACCATTTCTGCCGAGCAAGAGTAGCAATCCTCTGCTCCAAAATATATTTCAAGCTTTGTTGGTCAGTTTTTATAATGAATGGACTACCTAAGGGGTAAGGTCTCCATTTATGCACTGCAATGACCAATGCTAACAATTCTTTCTCATAAGTGGATAGTTGCAAGGCCTTGCCCTTGAGAAGTTGACCATGGAAGGCAATTGGTCTATGATTCTACATCAAAATGACCCTTAGGCCACTCCTTGATGCATCACACTCAATAGTGAATGAGTGATTAAAGTTAGGTAGAGCTAGCATAGGAGGTTGACTAACAACATCCTTGAGTTGTTGAAAAGCTTTTTCAGCTTCAGTAGACTAGACAAAAGCATTCTTTTTTAGCAATGCAGTAAGTGGAGTAGCTATCTGACCATAATTTCGGATGAACTTCCTGTAATAGCTAGTAAAGCCCCAAAAACCCTTCAAGGCCTTGACAGAAGTAGGGGATGGCCAAGTCCCCATTGTTGCAGTCTTCCTCAGATCAATACTAACACCTTGGCCAGAGATGATGTGGCCAAGATATTCCACTTCTGAACAACCAAAGGCACATTATCTTCTCTTAGCATATAATTGATGTTGCAGCAATAGCTCCAATACTGTTCTGAGATGTTGAAGATGAAGCTCCAAGGTAGGACTGAAAACTAGGATGTCATCAAAGAAAACCAGCATAAACCTTCTCAAATAAGGCATGAAAACATCATTCATTAGGGACTGGAAGGTAGATGAAGCATTAGTCAGACCAAATGACATAACTAAGAACTTATAGTGTTCATCATATGTCCTAAAGGCAGTTTTAGGGATATCTTCCTCCTTCATACGAATCTGGTGGTAACTAGATCTTAAATCCAACTTAGAGAAGATGGTGGAACCAGTAAGCTCATCCAGTAACTCATCCACTACTAGTATGGGAAACTTGTCCTTGATTGTAGCCTGATTTAAAGCCCTATAGTCAATGCACATCCTCCAAGAACCATATGCCTTCCTCACCAACAATACCAGAGAAGAGAATGGGCTTTGACTAGGCATAATGGAATCAACTTCCAACAAATCATTGACAATCTTTTCAATTTCAGTTTTTTGGAAGTGAGGATACTTATAAGGCCTTTGACAGATTGGGGTAGTCACCTTCTTCAAAATAATTTGATATTCATGACTTCTACAAGGAGGCAAACCAAAGGGTGTATCAAATATTGAGGCAAACTCAATCAGTAGCTTCTCAATCAAGGGATCACATTGTTGCTGGAATGAAGAAGTTCCTGAACCCAATGACACAATCTGCAGAAGAATACCCTTCCTGACAAGCTTTCTAAAGAAATGATCACCCTCTTGAAGAGTTTAATCAATAGGATGCATACCAAACAAAGTAACAGTGGTACCAAGATGCAGAAATTGCATTGACATAGCTAGGAAATCCCATTGAATCAGACCCAAGGTCCTAAGCCATTGAATGCCTAAGACCAACCCACAATCCCCTAAGGGCAAAACATTCAAGTCCACTGAAAAGATATCACCTTGCATAACAACTTTAACATCTAAGCAAACACCCTTGGTCTTAATTGTTGCTCCATTAGCTACCTTAACCTTAAATGAAACAGTAGGGTCTAAAGATAGTTGTAATTTGGAAAGTATGGCAGCATCTAGGAAATTATGAGTGTTGCCAGTGTTAATAAAAATGACAACCCAATGACCATTAATTTTACCCTTTATTCTCATTGTACTAGGTGAAGGGCTTCCTAAGAGAGCATAAAGTGTAATTTCTATTTTAGCCATTTTAGGTTTAGACTCAACAAATTCAGAATGGAGCATATCAAATTCAAGAGATAAGGGCATATTAGTATCATTAAGTTCTATCAAATTGCACATTAAAACTGGGTCCTTGAAATGGATAAAGGCCTTCTAACAAGAATAGTTTAGCAGACTTACAGTAATGCCCAGGTTGAAATTTCTCATCACAATTAAAGCAAAGTCCTTTCTTCCTTATCTACTTCATCTGTGCTGGTGACAACCTCTGTAAGGGTAGCTTAAACTTGGAGTCCAACTTAATATTAGGTCTTGGTCCAAGAATTGAAGGCTTAGACAATTCCAATGAACAAGGTCTTTGAATTTTCTTGTTACTCATCAAATACTTTTCTTGAATTTTAGCCAAACCAAAGGCCTTATTGAGATTCTTTGGATTAAGCATTTTCACAGGCAGCCTGACTTCATCTTTAAGGCCACTAAGAAAGCAACTAAGTTTATGGTTCTCTGACAAATCCCTAATTTCGTTAGAGAGAGCTGCAAATTGCTCCTTGTAGTTTACCACATTACTTGTTTGTCGCAACCTTGTCAATGCCTCCATTGGATCCTCATAGGCAGAAGAACCAAATCTTGTTAACAATGCCTACAAAAGGCTCTCCTAAGCCAAGAACACACTTGATGCTTCACAATCTTGGAACCAAAACTAAAGCATCACCATCCATATGTAAAGAAGCCATCAAAAGCCTCTCATTAAGTGGGGTTTGATAGAAATTAAATTATTGATTAGCTTTGCACACCTAGGCTACAAGGTCATCTCCTTTGAATCGAGGAAACTCAAGCCTCATACTCTTTGTCAAACTTGGTATTGGCAGAGTAATAGCTTGAGACATAAGGGTCTTTGGGGATGGTGGTTGCTGTCTCTTCTATTCAGCTTTAATTAGCTTTTCCAAAGCAAGGCTAATGGCATTCAATTGCTGGGTATTGACATTCAACTGTTGAGTAATTTCTTGAAGAGAATGGGCATAGTGGTCGGTGGTAGTTCTTAAGGATGCTATTGATTCATTGATGTATGAAGAGGATCAAGTTTCAGTCATGGTCACAGGAAAGAGGTCTTTGATACCAATTGTTAAGTGTTTGGCCAATCATAAAAGTGGAAGGAAGGTAAAGGGTGATGACAAAAATGGAGAATTGGGATGATGATATGTCAGTTACTTCGAGGGTAATCACCTCCAAAATAGAGCAAGGGTTAGGGAAGAATAAAGAAGAGAAACTTGGTTGATTCTATGCTTGTCCATTCTCATTCAACAATTCTGTTTATATACAATTACAATTAATCATGATCCTGCCAAGCACACACTGTCAAACCAGTCACTACTAACTAATTAACAACCTACTAACTAACTCCCTTAATTGCTTCCACTTCTTCAGCACTAACTAACTACTAAATTGCTACAATGAAATACAACACCAAGCATTACACCTTGCACATGCATTGCACATGGCTAAGTACATTACAACTACAGGCACAACTAAGCATACCACTAAGCACAACACAGTCAATATCCTAACACTGTCTCCCTTTCATGCTAAATATCATAGCCTAAACACTTGATGTTGATGTTATCCAAAGGTTAAACTAATAAGAGAAGAATTTTATTCCGATAATTGACGGTGATTCATCAATAATAAGCATTTCATGAGGTGGATTCTTGCCCCCCCTCCCCCTTTTTTTTTGGGTTCAATTGGAATCTTAAAAAAGATTATTAATAAAAATTATTATACTTATTCATTTTTATTAATAATCATATTATTTAGAATCAAGATGAGACATAAAACAATTAAAAAATGGGAAAGCTGAAAAAGGTGAGAGTGAGATAATAGAAAGTGAAGTCAAGCTCACGTGAGAGTGCTTTTAAAAGTAAAGATGAAACTTCTTGGATGCTTCGTACTCTTTAGCAACTTCCCTGTAGACTTTTTATTTCCAAAAATACCATATTTGAATGTATTTTTTTAGGTTAAAATGCAAATTAGATCTTTTAAGTTTGATTGAAATTTATTTCAGTCCTTTGACCTTACTTTTATTTAATTGAGTTTTCTAAGCTTAAAATTTACTAAATTCAAGCATTTTCATCCAATTCTATTAAAAATTTGTCGTTTAGTATGCAATTAACTTAGGGTTGTCCACAGGTTGGGTTGGCTTGGGTTTAGGCCTGACCTGGACTTGACCAAACTGGGTTGGGTTACCAAAAATGTGACCCGCAATCGAACCGATATATAGGTCGGACCCAGCGGTTCGGGTCATCAGTTAAATGGGTTGGATTCGTCGGTTAGGCAGGTTTGGGCTTCAAATTGGGTCACTCCTCACATGGGTCACTCCTCACACGCCTCACTCTTAGCACACACTCTCTCCAAAGCTCAGCTATGACCACTCATCCATTTTGGCAATAGCATTGCTCCAGCACCACCTCACGCATCGACACGACGAAGCTCAGCTCCAACCACCAAAGCCGTCCGTTTCCTCCACTCAATGGTGAGTTTTCTCCATCTTTTCTTCCCACTCAACCTCACCGCCATGCTCCACCGCTACATGTCTCTGATCCACCCTGGCCATCATCCAAGCTACCTTCCTTCATGAGCTCCGATCCACATCCAAGCTATCTACCCCTATAACCCAATCCCCATTTTAGCAAACCCACACCCACCTTGCCTGATCCACACCCACCATACCCATACCCATCTTGGCCAATCCACATCCAAGATGAAAAACCATATCTCAAAATAGAGAAAAAGCTAAATGAAAAAGGAAGAAAATATTCTTGAGAGTCTTGAGACTAAGAAGCTGATCTGTGAGCATGAGAAGGCTTAACCCATGGTGGAAAGTCAAGCGAATTCATGAGTGTGATGATGAGGCGACGATGGCAACAACTAGGGTTTGGAAATGAGTGTGGATTGAAGAGGGTATGGAGTGAAGGGTTGAGACTTGAGACTGGAGAGACTTGAGATTGAGAGTAGAGAGAAGGAAGAGTGAGAGTAAGGGTGAGATTTTGATTTATGAGAGAGTGAGATATTGAGTATAGTGTCTGAGATGGGATTAAAGACTAAGGCTTGCGTGTGGAATGGTGGAAGACTGATTTCTAGTGATTTGATTTTTGCTTTTGTGTGTAAGACTCTAGATGCGTGTAGTTCTCAATCTGATAGTGCTTTAGTCTTATCATCCTCAATCTCACGTGCTCACCTCAAAAGAACTGAGATATATATATATATATATATATATTACTCTAAAACCTTCAGTCAGGTCGACTTATACGGGTTTTTAAACCCTAAACCCACTACCCGAACCGAATATTCGGGTTTTCTTATAGAAGGACTCGAACCCGACCAATCATGGGCTTTGGGTCAGTCGGATTCGATCGATTTGGTTGCGTCCTAGGCCCGTTGGACAGCCCTAAATTAACCATTAGAAAAAAAAATTCACATAAAAAATCTATAAATTTTTTTTTTAATTTTATAAAAAATTTTCGTGTGAGAAAAATATTTTTTAATGACAAATTTTTAACGAAATTAGACAAAAAGACTGACTTGAATAAATTTAAAATTTAGAGGACTCAATTGAACGAAAGTAAACTTCGAGGACTTAAATGAATTTTAGTTAAAATTAGAGGGTGCAATTTGCATTTCAACCTAATTCTTTAAGTAACTAATCTCAACACTCTTTATAAAGAATTATTGAAAAAATTAAATTAGATCAATTAATATAAATCATCTAGCATATAATAGAAATAAGTTATATATATATATATATATATATATATATATCTCCAGTGCGTAATCCCGTAATCTCGAAATGGTGTACCGACACTAAAATATTCTGTTCCAGTAGTCAATTTGGGACGGCCTCCTAAACAAAATTCAAAACCTTGGTCCAAATGTAATTGGAATGCAAGGTCAAAGTTCATTGAGAAATTCGGTACTTGAAACCATTGTCTTAGTATAAAGCTCTCTTGAGATAGTGAAAATTTTTATACCTATTTGTCGTGCGTAACCAAATAATAGTGGGTATATGAAAATTATAATTAGAAAATTATGATAATTTATTTTCCGTTTATTGGTTTGATAAGAGGGATTTTTCAGTGTGCAAATTCAACTAATATATATCATTATTTTAATATCATTACCATTTATTTTACACTACTAACACAGATGTTGCTACCACTATTGCCACTATTACCATCCATCTGATCTTCAAGCTACCACCGTTCATTATTCAAGCTATCATTGTCATCACTACTAACCACCACCGCCAATAGCATGCAAATTGTAATATATAAACATGCAATGTTTTTACCACTTGACAAAAAAATAAATAAATAAATAAAATTTAAGGTTAAACTTTGGAGATCCTATTTTTCATGGGTTTTCTTTCACACCCTTGTTTTGAAATTCAATGGGCAGAAATTGTGACGAGAAGCCCACCCGATCTCAACCAAGTTACATTGAGACAATTTATAAATTGAAATGAGCAAAAGCAAGTCATGTTACGAAAAAAAAGGGGCTAATCTACGTGTTCATTTGTCTTGATCAAATGGATGATACAGGTTTAGGTATTTCTTTGCCAAAAAGAAAAGAAAAGTCAGGGAGAGTTCTTCCAAATATAGAATGCAAAAGAGGAACATGTTAGCCAAGGAGTGGAAACATCATTCTTAGAATATCTTTTTGTTTTGTTTATTCTTAAATAGTAGACCTCCTCGAGACGAAAGGAAGTGAAAATTCTATTTCTATACAACGATTTTTTTATTATTATTTATTATTTTTTTATATTTAAAGAAAATAAAAGAAGAAAGAAAGAAGAAAGTGACATGTCCATATTTGGCAATGAGGATGAAGACAATTTGGAGTTCGTGTAGAGTGACTGCTATGCTGTCCTCAATACCAAACATATTGCTTGGTTCATGCTACATTGCACTACAAATAAAGGAGCTCCATTGAAACTTTCACATGCAGTAGTTAATCAAAGTCGAAAGAGAGAAACACAGAGAGAGAAAGATAAAAAGAATGAGAAGCCAAGAACAACCGCAGCACGTAAGTGATGTTGTACCATCATCATCATCATGGGGTGGAGGGAGTAACCGTATAGCTGCCCTTAATCTAGAGGGAACCCCACCCCCCAATATCACTGATAGTCCTGGTCATAAACAGTTTGATCATCATGATGAGGACTCTCAGGTTTTTCTCACCTCTTTTCGTGCTTTCTTAGCTATGCATTTTTCTATCTTTAAATTTCTTGGTTCTATATGTTTGGATAGATTATCTTGTTAGAATCAACAGATTGATGTTCCAGAAACCTGGGTGGAGAAAGTTCCTATCATATGTAGGCCCTGGATTCCTTGTCTCCTTAGCTTATCTTGACCCAGGCAATTGTGAGTCTCTTTCTGCCTCTCCCTCCGTCTCTATGTGTTTGCGTGCATGTGTGTGTATTTGACAAAGTAATATCATTTTTACCATGTTGCAGTGGAAACTGATCTACAGGCAGGAGCAAGTCACAGATTTGAGGTAAATCAAATAGAAAAAAGATGGAACTAGCTATTACACGAAAAATTATGCGGCCACTACAAAAAGTTTAGATATATTATAGGTTTATTTTGAAACATTTCCCAAGAAATATTACTTTTACTCCTTATAGAAGTTTTAATTATATTACTTGTCTTTAAAAATAGAGGAAATATTAAAATTTTAGATTAATATAATTTGAAATATTAATTTATTTCTTGAGTGAACTCACGCATATGATTTTTTTTTCTTTTTTTCCTTTTGTTATTTTTAGTTTCAATTGCTGTCAAAACTTGAACAATAATGTCAAATTTTGAATGAATTGTTTCTTATATAAATTTGTTTTACATGAATAATTAGTGAACCATTTATAGATTAATATTTGAAAATAAATGTATTAATCTCATTAATACAAGAAAATTAATTAATACTTTGACATAAATGCAAAGTTTTGTTGCAATGAAAATTTCATGAAGAGTATTCATTTTCTTTTAGAATAAAGTGCACTTTTAACTCTTCAAATTTGTAATTGTTTTCATTTTGGCCATTTTAGTTTTAAATATTATATTTTGACTTTTCATATTGGATTCAATCTTCATATTGGCCTCTTCGTTTTTTTTTTTTTGATTAAAAATTTTAAAAGTAAAAGGCCAAACTGAAAAGTGAATCAAACATGAAGGATTAAAATAAAAATTTTAAAACATAAATGATTAACATGAAAATAACCCAAAACTTAAGCACCTAAAATATATTGAATCATTTTTTTTTTTTTTTTTGAGAAACTGAATCAAACATAAATGGCCCAAATAATTAGAAATTAGTTTAGAAGAGAAATATTAAGCATGGTCGTGCTATTTGCTATTTTCAGCTACTATGGGTAGTACTTATTGGATTGATCTTTGCGCTCATAATTCAATCTCTGGCTGCAAATCTGGGTGCAAGCACTGGTAAGATGCACATCAAACAAATTCTAGAACAAAATATAGAAGTTACTATAGTTTCCGCCTCAATTTTCTTCTTCTTCTAGTAACGAATCAAGATAAATTTTTGTTTACGTATTACCACAGGCAAACACCTTTCAGAATTATGTAAGGCTGAGTACCCAAAATATGTGAAGTATTGCCTATGGTTACTAGCAGAGGTTGCAGTCATAGCTGCTGACATACCCGAAGGTAAAACAATAAAATTGACTTACAAAGACAAATGATATCATTACCATATTATGTTGATGCATGCACTAGCCTCATCATTCTTGAATTATCCTCTCATCCATGTCTCCTTGATCATATTCAAATTAAGGAAGAATAAAAATTTTCAATTTTTTCAATTTGTGGCAGTGATTGGAACAGCCTTTGCACTAAATATATTGTTCCACATTCCAATTTGGACTGGAGTTCTCATCACTGGTTTGAGTACTCTCTTACTTCTTGGCCTACAGAGATACGGGGTAATTTATTTTATTACCTATTTAAAATTTTCCGCTCCATTAATTATTTATTAAGAAATTTAATTGGGTGTTTAATTTTATACTCAACTATATATCCACGTACTTTGTATGATATTTTTGTTGGGACAAAAATGAATTAACCCCTTACAAATTAATTAATTATACAAGTTAATTAATTAGGTTCAATTACGTGCAATGTCGTGGTAGTACAAACAAATCACCAACTAAACTAAATACAGCAGAAGTTAAATTAGATACGGTAATTTGTTTATGAATGAGAAAAACCACTAAGGCAAAAACCTCACCTGGTGATTTTAAGGTCACCACTCCCAAGAATCCACTATTATCAATCACAAGCAGTTACAAATATAGGTAATCTTATCAAACCCTTTAGTCTATCCCGAAATACCAACCTACAGTTGAACCCTTATCCCAATACCCAATTGGTCTTGTATTATAGCGGCAATCTTTCAGTTCAATGCACAAATCTTAGTACGTGACTAACCAATGATGCATAGATTCCAGTACGTGACTAACTCTTTTGCACAAATCCTAGTATGTGATTAACTCCACAACAACTTTTTGATTGATGTAGTTGGTTTGCAATAGTTTCACATAGAAACACCAATAAGATCTTCAATGATGGTGTGAAAGACTTTGCTTGGTTACAGAACCTAAAAGCATACAACAAACACAGCAAAAACTCTTTCTTCTATAGGAGGAGGCTAGAGTTTAGAAAAGAAAATCTTATGAAGCTCTCTAGGGTTAGGTTTTTCTTTTTCCATCTCCTTGTTTAAATAGGAGCTCAATGGGCTTTCCTATTCCAAATAGGTATACACAAACCTTAGGTTTTCCTAATCCAATAAGGATTATACAAACCTATAAACAAATAGTCTTTTAAAATAAAAGCGTTGTTGGCTATAGTTTGAATCTTGTAAGCTCGATAGATTAAGACATGTGTCGAATTTTAATGAATCTCGACAGATCGAGCTTCTGTCGAGGAGGTATCAAGACCTACAGACTGCACTAATCTTGAGCAGTTCTTGAGTAATCTTTATGTCTTCAATGTAACCACTTGTAATGATCATATTGAACTTACTTAAATTTACTCAAATACAAGTAAAGTGCGTTTTGTCAAAGGACATCCCAATTACATAAAAATATGTCCCTTACAATTTTTATGCCAACTATCAATTATCTACGTACGTTTTTGGCTAGCTGCTAATTATTATTTTATTTTTAATTGAGTCTAATATTTTTATGGCCAACTATTAACTATATACGTACGTTTTTATGGCCCTTTAATTTTTTAAGAAATGTGTATAATATTTTTATTCTCAACCATCCACTTACGGTATTCAAAAAAAAAAAAAAAAAGGAAACTACGTACGTTGTGTGACATATAGTTAGGTTTTATTACATAGTTTGCAAGTAGTACAGTTTGTTTATACACGTATACAACTAGTTTACTGCACAAAAACACTAAACCCAATTCTTATCCCTTAACATTTAATCATTGATGCATAATGCCCCTCTAAAATTTTGATTCCCTTCACAGTGATATTGTTTTTTAATCCTAATGATACTACACCCTCTGTTGCTATCAAGTATTACCAGTCAAAAGAATTTTCACGTTATTTGACTTGAATGAAGCATATTTACCTACCAAGTTGTGAATTAGTTACTAATAATGTAAGCATTTTAACTGCTTGTTTGACTTTAGTTTTTACTTTATTTTTTTTCCCCACTTTGTGTGGAGGATTGCATCATTGTTTTAGACTTTTAAGTATTTTTTTTTGTTTTTTTTTTTTTTTAAATTTTTATTGCGTGGATAATGCCCTGTTTCTTTAGAATTTGCTGCTCCGTGAATCTTGCTGTCTAAGGCAAACAAGTAAATTAGTACACTATTGATCTGTTGAAAACGATTTCTTATATTGTGACACGTTAGAATATTATAGTTAGGGCAGCACATGTCTTGTCATAAAAAAAAAATACTGTAATAATTAAGGTCAATTCTAGATTTTATTTGTATTACAAAATAAAGACATGAATTATTTGATTTTTAAAATATATATAGAGATTTACATTAATCAAAAGAAACATTAATTTTAAGAATTTTGATAATTATGTCATAAAAAGTTAATCTCATTCGTTTAAGAATTTTGATCAACCACAAAGTTAGGATAGCTATTTAACATATAAATATTTATTTAACTATAATAGTTTTTTAGTACCTACTTGCTAAAGACAGTATATCTATTCTCTAAAACCTTCTAAGAATAATAACGAATATCATCATCTTTTAACAATAAACAACTGAGTTTTGCTAAGAAATTAAAAAAAAAAAAAAAAAAAGATAATATAAGGCTTGTGTCATTAAATATCATCGTTATAACTTTCTAAGAATTTTTATATTTAAAACTCAAAATACATAAAGAAAATTTTTAGGATGTTAAAATTTAGCATGAGTAATTTATACATTACACAATAAAATATTTTTAGAATCATAAGCTTTCATTAGGGTTTAACTGAGAGAATAATAATATGATATATTTGCTCTTTTCCAAAATATTAAGGGAAAAATTGCATGATTTTAAAGTTTAAGGAAGAATTGTAAACTACCCCAAACATAAAGGATGAAAATTTTTTTTTCCTAAGTTTTTGTTTTCGTTTTGTGTGCAAAACTATGTGTTTTTATTTAAAATAGTGTGTAAAGAAAAAAAAAAAACAAAAAGTCAACCCAAAAAAATTGTATATGGAATAGTGAATTTTGGCTCAACAAAGTTGATTAAACCAACTTGATACTGTAGCTACTGTTCAAAAAAAAAAAAAAAAAACCAGTGGCTCAACACAAAATGGCATTGTAGATGTACAGCGCAAAAACACTGGATGTACAGTGCAAAAAACCATACGGGCATTTGCGCTTTTATATATAAGAAAAAAGAGCACAAATTGACGATTGAAAAAAAAAAAAAGTACATATTGAACAAACCAAAAGTATTGTAGCTTTTACACATTCACTTAACAAGTGTCACAACATTTTCACAAAACATTTATTTTTAGTTGTGGTTGGTCACAGTTTCATATTTTATTATTTTATTTTGACTTATAAGAAATTGACACATCAATAATTGTGAAAATATTGTGAAATTCATTGTGTTAGTATAACAATATATATAAAACAAAAAAAGTACAAACGGAAGACCAAAAAAAAAGAACTGTACTACTGTAGCTACAGTGCTGCCTGATACTGTAGCTACTGTTAAAAAAAAAAAGTGTGTCTCACCAAAATTGCACGGTAGATGAACAGTGGCAAAACACTGTAGCGGCATAGCCGCTTTTTATATAATTAATAGAAATCTTAGCATATTCTTTTCTTTGTTTTTGGCAACTTCACTTGAAAGTTGAAACCGAATTTTTATAATTATGAGAAACAAATAGATGCTTAGATCACCCTGACTTCAAGTAGATGCATAATCTCTTACACAACATGAGTCATTGAGATATGTGGAACTTTCACACTGTGAGCGAGTGAATTCTGCATGATATACCTACTCTTCCCTTGTAGGAGAGGTAGATAAAAATTTTCTTTTGTATTTCACTTTATTTTATGCTCCACCTAAAAAAAATCAAACAAATTATATATATAATTGGTGAAATATAAATTGAAACACTAAAAATCAAGGTCGACATGATATTGGGATATTTTATCTTAAAGGAATAAAACCATTACAAAATTGGGAGCTTTAGGCCTAGGTCTCAAGCGTTATGCATGCTACTCCTTGGAGTTCAAAACGTTGAATTTCATGTTGCTTCCCGTTTTCCACTATAGTTTTAATTCTTGTTAAAACATTTCTGGTTGGGTAGGTTAGGAAGCTGGAATTGCTGATAACAATACTGGTCTTCGTAATGGCAGCATGTTTCTTTGGAGAAATGGGTTATGTAAAGCCTCCAGCAGTTGCTGTGCTAAAGGGAATGTTTATACCCAAGCTCAATGGCCAAGGAGCCACCGGGGATGCCATAGCACTTTTGGGTGCCCTTGTTATGCCGTACGTTATTTACTACTTCATTAAATATATATCATTTCATTTTTTCATAACTATTTCTTTTCTTCCTTCTAATAATTAATTTTGGTTATACCTTATTATTTATTCCATTTCTTTTGATCAATAGGCACAATCTCTTTCTCCACTCGGCTCTTGTGCTATCCAGGAAAATACCAAATTCTGTCCATGGTATCAATGTAAGAACCTAGTGCTTACAAATTGCCCCTTTTAATTTGATTCAAAATTCAATTTAGTATATAACTTTTGATTTATTCAATTTACACCCATAACATCCATTCGTTTTCAATGTAGTCCTTTCGTTAGGATGGTAGTCAGTTACATGTCCCAAAACAATGTAATTTTGTTATTTATTTATTTATTTATTTTTTTAGTTTCTAAATTGATCAACATCGTTTTTAAGACACCTAACAGCACTGTCTAATGAAATTAGACGGAAAGACTACATTGAATCAAAGTATAAATTTTTTTACTAGTATGAATATTTCAGAAGTTACAAGATTGAATTGAATTTTGGACAAATTAGAAGATGTAATCTGTAATTTAATAATAAAAAAAATTATATACAAATGAGCTCCAAACTCCAGTAATTATCATAATCATAGATGGTAAAACTAGTTTAATTTATTAAATTGTAGAGGACAGATAAATGCTTTCTTTATTTTCCAAAATAATTGCTTTTTACTAATGTGTCAAAATGCTTGTGTTCTGCCTTGTCGTGCTATATCACAGGATGCATGTCGATATTTCCTAATAGAGAGCGGATTCGCATTGTTTGTTGCATTTCTAATCAATGTTGCAATTGTCTCTGTATCGGGCACTGTTTGCTCAGCCAATAACATCTCAAATGAGACTGCAAATCAATGCAATGATCTTAACCTCAACTCAGCCTCTTTCCTTCTCAAGGTTAAAATTTATATATATGAAATTATTTTACATTAGAATAATGGTTAAATAATTAAATTCAAAAAAAAAAAAAAAAAATTTAAACTTCTAGGACAAATAGTAGTCTATCAATTTGAATGCAATTAGAATGTTTATGCACAAGGTCTAACATAATTTTTTATTTTTAAATAATTTTATTTATTTATGTGTGTAGAATGTATAGGGTCGGTCAAGCTCAACCATTTATGCCATTGCATTACTAGCCTCAAGGCAAAGCTCCACCATCACAGGCACTTATGCAGGGCAATTCATCATGCAGGTCTTGAAAATTAAACTTACAACATGCACACACAAACATTTATATTTATATCATGTGAAGCTACCCTAATTAATTGGGATTAAATTTTAATTAATTTAAGGATGGTGCGGCTTTTATAGGGTTTTTCGGATCTTAAGATGAAAAAATGGATTAGAAACCTGATGATGAGGGGCATTGCCATTACACCTAGTCTTATTGTTTCCATTATTGGAGGATCTAATGGTGCAGCCCGACTTATCATCATCGCATCGGTTTGTAACTTGTGAACTACGTCTTCTTTTCTTTATTTTTTAGGAGAAAATGGGCAAATTCCCCTTTCAAAAAAACAATTCAGCATTTTGCCTCACTTCCCAAACTAATTAGAGAAAAGCCCCTCTTTGGAAACTCGATTTTCTCAAAATCGAGTTATAAAAAAAAATTTATAAAGCTCTATAATGACGTTTTAAGGACCTATAGTGGCGTTTTTGAACTCGATCTCCATAAAGTCGAGTTACATGCAATTTTTTTTTCTTTTTTTTGCCTAAAACTCGACTTTATGGAGATCGAGTTAAAAAACGTCACTATAGGTCCTTAAAAACGTCACTATAGACTCCTTAAAAACGTCACTATAGGGCTTAACTCGATTTTGAGAAAATCGAGTTTCAAAAGATGGGCATTTCCCTAATTAGTTTGGGAAGTGGGGAAAAATGCTGGATTTTTTTTTTTGAAAGGGGCAAAAGCCAATTTTTTCCATATTTTTTATCTTCTTCTTCTTCTTCTTCTTCTTCTTCTTCTTCTTCTTCTTCTTTTTTTTTTTTTGTTTTTGTTTTTTTTTGTTTTTGTTTTTTTAACGTTTGATACCTATATTCAAACATAGGATAAAAATTTAATGGGTTTTTGCTTTGCAGATGATACTTTCATTTGAGCTTCCATTTGCACTAATCCCCCTCCTAAAATTCAGTAGTAGTGCCACCAAGATGGGACCACACAAGAATTCAATATATGTACGTTGTTTTCTTTTGTTTCTTTTTCTACTTTGGGTGGAGCTTGTGTCTAGTGGCCAGTGCCACTGGACACATTGTGATACGGATACATGTCTGTATCCTAATGTGTCTAATGACAACTAGCCACTGGACACAAGCTAGTCCCTTCTACTTTTGCTTTTAGATGACTAATTGAGGTACAATCATTATAGTGGGTCTTGACAAGGGTGATAGGATGAATTTATAAATCTCATAAGTGTAATTAATACTTACATTTTAGATTCATCAATTAAATTCAATTATATGACTACATTGCTCAATATAGTATAAACAAAATTAACGACAATTAAATTTAACCAGATGGTTTATTAATCAATACAGTGACATGATTGAATTTAATTGAAAAACATAATTTAAAACATATAGGTAACCATATCTAAGTTTAAAAGAATGAAATTAGATGGCCAAAGCAAGCAAAGCATTAAAGAAAACAACTACATTTTTGTTTCTCTTACACACAAAAGAAGAAAGAAAGAAAGAGTAAGGCAAGCGTCCTTCTATTATCTAAGCATCGAACAATTATGCCTGTAGGTTATTGTGATCTCGTGGATCCTAGGGATGGGAATCATTGGCATCAACATCTACTACCTGAGCACAGGCTTTGTCGGTTGGCTAATTCACAACAATTTACCAAAGGTTGCAAATGTGTTCGTTGGGCTACTAGTGTTTCCCTTAATGCTTATCTATATCTTAGCAGTCATCTATCTTACCTTCCGAAAAGACACTGTTGTAACTTTTGTTAAGCCTGTAAAGCATGACCATCCGGTAGCCCAAAACAACATGGAACACGGGCTAGGCAATTCTTGTGAGGTGGGCGAGTTGGATCACATTCCTTACAGAGAAGATTTGGCTGATATCCCACTACCAAAGTGAAGGGTTTTTTTCTAGATCAAATGCAACAACAGCCAAGCCAGGGTATATCGTTAGTGGTAGGGAGCTCCAAGTTAAATGTGACTTGAACTTTCTTCGAGTTCATCTAAGGCTTTCCTCCTATGGAAATTCTATGTAATTTCGAACCACCTATTGTAGTTTCCATTATTCAATTGTAAGTTTATGTTGAACCTTTTAGTTTGCCTTTAAAGAAATTCGACTTTTCATAATAGCTATTTAGTCTCATGATAAATCATTGATAAACTTAAGTCTCCTTGTGATATAGGAGAATGAGGAGAGAAAATGGGAGAAATTTTAGAGATTTGATTTCAATAAGTCAGTCAAAAAAAATAAAAAAGGAAATATTTGGTTTGTTAGTTGGCGAAATCCCAATACTGATCCGAATATTCTGTCTCCCAACCCTCTCCTCAAGTTAGAGCATGAATGTCAAACTTGTAATCGAGGTGACAAAATTGATCTTTGCCAAGAGGCTTAGTGCAGAAGCCAGCAATACCAGAAGTTCATATTAATCTAGCTTTAATCTTTTCATAAATAAGGTGGCAATCCAGTTCAATATATTCGGTTTGCTAGCGGATGATGATTAGATTAACAAGAATATGGAGTATTACTTTGTTGTCACAATAAAGTCTCATATGGCCATTATGGTTTATGCCAAGGTCCCCGAGAAGCTATTGAAGCAAAATGAGTTCACATGTGGAGGTCATGACATAATATTCGGCTTAAGCAGAGGAGTGAGAGACACTAGTTTACTTCTTGATCTTCCAAGTGATGGGGCTGTTACCCAAAAAAATCCAATAGTTGGTGACAAAATGACCAAGTAGTTGGACAAGTACCTAATGAACCAAATCCAATAGTTGGACAAGTATAATTTTCTTTGGGAAAAAATAATTCCTATTTCAAATTTAAGCTTTCTTGGCTGATCCATTTAACCCTTTTCTACCCTTTCACTTCTAGCATACCCTACAAGAAATATGGGTTTAGGTGATGTTTGTAAAACATCACTAAAAACCCAAATGGTCTACAATGACTTTTTTTTTTTTTGCGACGTTCAAAAATGTCGCAATAGAGCAGTCACTATAGGTCTATTGTGACGTTTTGAAAAACATCGCCATATGTTACTTGTGGGGGTGAGAGCCCAAATTGGTATATTGGGCCTTGGGCTCTATTCGTGGATATGGATACATTCAAGGAGGAATAGATGATTAGGAGAGGCCTAAAGTATGGAATCACGTAAGGAAAGGGTGGAAGGATATAGTCCGATGAGTTTATCCTCCTCGGATACGAAGAATATCAGTCAAGCAGATACTTAGTCAATTTAGGTGATCCTCCAAGAAGATCTAGCGATAAGGATGAACTTTAGGCACATGCAAAAATGATAAGAATACAGAAATATCTAAAAGCAAAGGCTGCTACTACCGCATTAAATGCATTGCAGCAACTTTTCTGGCCGCATTTATGTGGAGAAGACCTCTGAACAGTGCAGTCTCAACTACCACCATTCATGGAGAGCCAAAGAAGATGCCTGATGGGACATATACTCGAGTGGGGGCTTAGATGATGAACAAGTGTACGATCAGGATAGTTTAAAAAGAAACTATATAATTTAAAAGACCTCCCAGAAGGAGGGGGATCGAAAAAGATAGAGAAAGAAAAGAAAAAAAAAGGAATTATTGTAGTGCTAAGAGTTGTATTAGCTCTCAGGAACAATTGTTCAAATAACAGTTCACCTCCTTGGACATCTATTTCATCAAGTTTTATCCGTGTTGTTCTACGTTTGTTCATCTTTTAAATCCTTGCTAGCCATTGGTCTATTTGCTAGGAGCCCAACTCTTTCACCCACTCTCTACAAATTCACTGTATTGGGCTCATATCCCAGATCTTTTGGGTTTGGGTTACAAGTCGTGACCCTACATTACTCTTTAGTGGCATTCAAAACTTTTAATGACGTTTTCTAAAACGTCACTAAATAATATAACATTTTCATTAAGCAATGATTTTAAAACGTTGCAAATAATCACACCTATAGTGACGTTTCAAAAACATCGCAAAAGCATTTGTCCTTTTTCTTTTTAGTGACTTTTTTAAAACGTCACTATAGGATTGATTATTTGTGGCATTTTAAAGGCGTCACTAAAAAGGATTTCCTCTTGCTTTAACACAACAACTCACCTAATACAGTTATTATAATCACAAATATAGAATGCTTACAAGTATTGAAGTCTAAAAATTAATCAACAAATATAACTCAACCATATCCATCCAAATTTCCAAATTTAATAAACACTCCCAATGTCAATTGCAACAACCTTATAACACCATGCAAGCCACCTGCTTGCTCCAACACAACAATCTACCCTATAAAATTATCATAATCACAAATATAGAATGCATACAAGTATTGAAATCCAAATTTTCATAAAATAATAAACACTCCCAATATGAATGTAAACCACCTTATAGCACCATACAAGCCACCCGCTTGCTCCAACACAACAATCCACCCCAACACAATCATTAACATCTCAAGTACAAATTTTTAAGCAAAAATTACTTACTATGCTCCAGCCAAGCACGCACCTTTCCAAAAATAAAAATTCCAAACTTATCACAATAAGTGAGTGGTTAACTTGCAAAATAAAAGAGGACACTTAAATGATGTGGAAGGCAAATAAGGTGTCATTGCAAAAAAAATTTAATGAGTCGGGACTTGGTACAAGTAGGCAGAAAAATTAAGGACTACATTGCAAATAATATTTGAAGTTTAATTGTATCCAAACTTTATCATTTGGTACACATAAGAAAACTTACTCATAATGCTTAAATGTCTCAACTGAAATAGGTGCCCCAAATCAACTCCATATACAGTCACAAATAGTCTTTTATTGCATTCAACTAAAAAATCAAAACTAAAGCAAGCATACACACACACGCGCACACACACACACACATGTTGAATAATGATAACACATTGAAGATATAATTTTTAAGCAAAAATCCTCATCTAATGGAAGAATCTCCTTGTAGACATTAATTAGTGGGTAGTGGGCTCTTTTTAAAAATTAATCTCAAGCTAGCTAAATCACCCAAAAAAAAAAAAAAAATCGAAATCTACAAACTATAGAAAAATTAAGTAGAAATTTAAAAAAAAAATACAAAATTTACATAGTACTTCTTAACTTGTAGTTAGCCACATATAAAACCCTCCCACTATACTACCCGAATCATCAAAATTATTATTATTTTTTTTTCTAATTTAATAGTTCCATTTAGTTAATGTGTATTAATAGGAGGCACTTTGTTGTAGATATTGAAAAAAAAGAAGCATCCTAGCTATTGATAAGGATCCATCCCTTGCCACTGCTAGAAGGTAGAATATTGAAAAAAAAAATACTTACACTCTAAAGAAATACTTACAATGATTCAGCCCTTGATCCTCAAGTCCTTTTGCCCAAGAAGCCAAATCTGAATAAGAGCTTTCTCTACCAATTTCCAACCAAAATAGAAAAAAGAAAAAATTAGCACAAAACTTCATGACCCATTAAAGAAAAACCAAATCTAAGCAAACCCATAAGCCAAGAACAAATACTTACACTCTAAAGAAACTTGAACAACAAAAAAGAGGGAAAAATGTATGGTGGTGGTAGTGGCTCTTAGTGGAGGTCGACGATAGCCGTAGTGGCTATGGTGGTGGCAATGGGTGGAAGGGAAAATATGTGTGGTAGTGTTGGAGAAAGTGGGTCACAAAGAAAACACTAGGAACGAACAACATAGAAAAGAAAAGAAGGGGACAATGAATAGTGAACTTAAGAAAGAAAAGAGTGGGACACGGAGTGGGTAAATGAAAAAAAAAAAAAAAGTGTAGGCAAGAAAAGGGGGGGGGTGTGGGAACCCAAAAATAATGGTAGAACGTTAAAATTTTAGAATATATAGCGACATTTTGAAAACGTCGCTATAGAGTACTATAGCGATGTTTTCTAAAATGTCACTATAGAGTATTTCATTTTTTAGCAACATGTGAGTACATTTTCTTTAATCACTATGGCGATGTTTTCTTAGAAAGTCGCTATAAACCAAATATGTGCTGCTAAAACTATACCTATTGTGGCGTTTTAAGAAATGTTGCTATTGTTTTGAGTTACAGCAATGTTTTTTAAAAACGTCACTAAAAGAACGCCTCCTAAACCCAGATTTCTTATAGTGACATAAGTGGATCACCAAAAGTAATTGAATCATAAAATTAAGAACTTGTATAATGTTCTTTCTCTCTCTCTCTCTCTCTCTTCTCTTTTTAATTTTTTTTTTTTAAAAAAAAAACCTGACCTAGAGTTAGAATCATATATAAGTCAAAGCATTGGATGATTGAGAGTAGGTTGTGCATTCCTTAATTTTATTTTAAAAACCTAACCTAGAGCTAGAATCATATACAAGTCAAAAGCATTGGATGATTGAGAGTAGGTTTTGCATTCCACGAAGAGTTGAACATGGCATTTGAAAGTAGATAACCGCTACATAGAAAATTTGAAATGCATAATTGACACCTAAATTTTAAATTTTACCGCTTGAACTATGACACCCCCCCCCCCCCCCCCCCAAAAAAAAAAAAAGGAGTTATAACCATTTACTACTTAATCCCCTGCCTTTTGCTTTGAAATTAAGTTTAACAAAATTTAGCATTAAAAGACCAATTTATCTTTTATTGTCTGTGTTTTAGAGGGAATGGTAGATTCTGTTAGATTTAACTAATAATGAGACACGTGTTACATGAGTTTTGGTTTAGAGAGTGAATCGTGCATTCTTGTAGTTTAGGGGATAAGTGTAAAATGAAATATAATTAACGGTGAAAAAGTGTAATTTTTACAGTTTACAACAAAAATGATTGTGATATGTCTTCATAAGTTGTTTTATTATCTGTGTGCCTTGTAATTCTTGCTTATTTCTTTTATTTTATAATTTTATATGAACTTTTTACTAGGGGACATAAAACTTCAATATTTGGATTTTTCACTCAAGAATCCATGCCTAACCTCAGATCAAAACAAAATCAAAGAGCTTGCTCATGTAAACTACTTTGGCATTTGCTCATAAAAGCATGTAATGTGATCGATACTCTTTGTTACGTCTTCTAATATTGTTCATCTACTATATTTTATTTTAACTAATCCCAGACCCACATGATGTGTGGAAAAATTAGATGATTTGTTTTTTTGTTCAGTGAAAAATGAAAATAATAAATGATATTTATAAGTGTTAGTCTCAATCCTCTCTTAAAATGGTGTGATTATTTTCTAACAAAGTATTTGATACAATATATTAGATTTTCTAAATTAATCTATCTATCATGTTTAAATTAATGAAAAAAAATATTTTAATTAAAATTAAATCATACACTATATGATAAAAGCTGGGCTTAGAAGTCGTGGTTGCGCTAAGTTACCTTTTACTCTTTTTTTTTTTTTTTTTTTTAATAAATAAAGTTACCTTTTACTTTAAGTTATATAATGAATGCATATTGTGTAAGATTAAGTTTTTATAAAAATAAAAAAAATAAAAAATCATATATAAGTCAAAAATTAATTGAATCGAATATGGTAAATAACTATGCAACTGATATAAAAATGAGATGCTTGAAAAATATATAAAGGGATTTTGCATAATTAAAGTGCATATTTAAATTAAAAACCTTGAATTTAATAATTTTAAAAAATAATTGAAAGCGTCAATTATGAATAACCTCAATGTAATAGTTAAGAATTATGAATAACCCAAATTGCTAAACATTATAAAATAAAAGTAAATAAGCTTACGTTAGAATTGAATTTTCATCTTTGAAAGCGAGGGAGGAGACACCAAATTTCACCCTATCAAAACCAAATGAGTAAATATAAACTTCAAGAAATTATTTTGAGAAAAACTCAATACCAAGAGTATTTTTTGATCAAGTGTTTCAAAACCTCATGGAAACTCCCTGGAAAAAAAAAATAAAAATAATTGGGAATTTATTTTTTGAAGCAAAGAGGGACTGAATTTGAGAGAAAAATAAAAACAAATAAGAAATAACCCTAAAAATGATTGATACTTGGACGTTCAAAATATTAATAAAAAAAAATCATGAATCTGGCATTATTATTTATTGTCATGCCAATTGTGTCTTAGCTACATATTTTACTCCTAACTTGTAATGATCAAAGAAGCAAAATTCACCAAAAAATTTTACTATAGAAAATACAGAAACAACCTTGCATTTTATGCTCCTCATGTTTGGTTTTATAGAACCCTTTATGAATCTGCAAAATTAAATATTTATGAATCTCAATAAATCAAATGATGAACAAATTAATTAATGAATTATATATATATATATAAAATAAAAAATAAAAGAGTTTGGAAATAATAGTAGAGGCGAGGAAGTCTTAGAGCAAATCTAAGATTTGAAGCTTTTGGTGTGTGTATATATATAAAATGAAACTTATGGTTTTAGTTAGAATTTTAGTTGAAATAGAATTTTATACCATTTAAAGCTAAGCTAATAGAGTTTATTTTCAAGATAATTATACTTAATATAAGAGTGTAATGTTGATTAATTTTTCTTTCTTTAACATACAACCATTATTTTTATCTCCAAAAGAAAAAGAAAAAGAAAAAGAAAAAAAAAAAAGAGAGTTCTCTTGGGTATATCTAAAAAAAACTCTTAGTCATGTAACCGTGTGAATACATCTCCTACCATTAAAAAAAGTAAAATCAATTCTAGTTAAACTCTTTGTCCAAACTCAAACTCTTAAAAATTAAACTTCCCACCATGTTACAAATATTCGAAGTAAAAAAAACTGTTGATATTAACATTAAGCTTTTGTATCTATCCAAAAATAAATAGAGTAAAAGTTGACGAGAAAAATTAAAATTTTGTGTCTATCAAAAGATTGGTAGATGAAAAGTTGATAAAAATAATATATTTATAATCAAATTAATATTTTTATCAACTTAAAAATTATAATAGAAGAAGATAAACACAAAAAAATTATATCTATTTTTAAAAAAAAAAATTCTGCAATTTGGTGCAGTCACTTGGTGCAACCATGGCTTCTTAGCCCAACATTTATTATATAGTACATGATTTGAAAGTGTTTTAGATTTTATAAATTTCTTTCAAGGAAATATAATGCATTTTACATTCAATTATTATATAACGCAAGATATTTTGTAAATAATGTAATGTATGCTTGGAATTTTTTTTTAGTACTGCTTACAAATGGGTCATCCCCTATACATTTTGAATAACCTAAAGAGGAAGAAAAAATTAGTAAATCCATCACTCATAAAAAAAAAAAGGAAAATACAAAAATACAAAATTGTAATAACATAAGAAAAATATAATTTTATAAATACCTACCAACATTATGCTATGAAGAGAAGGTGGTATAATTATCAATGAAGCGACTCCTCTTTCTCTATAAACCTTTCCCCGCAAAGCATCATTGAGGTGGACCAAATGGACTAAAAATAGTCTGAATATACTCAAAGGGACCGAAATGGATCAAACTTGATGGAATGGACCAAATTGGACTGTATAGACTGAAATACGACGTTGCTATGACTTAACAAAAGTGTAGTAATAATAAATTTTACATTCTAGCTTGTACATATTATATAGACAAGACGTGCACCTTGTTAGACTTAATGCCTCACATAGACCAAGCCTCATGGAATTCCATTATTTTTGGTTCTTTACTGTTGCCGCACTTTTGGTTTTAGTTGATTACCTATGAAATAACATGTGCTGCTTTTATTGGTTCCATGCTATTTTAAAATGCAAGTTTGATGGTCTGTGATGTGTAAACTTCAAGTTTTTTCGCAGTGTGTTTGTTCATTGGTCATGGACATGGCACAATGGGATATGTCGTCGCCTATTCTCTACTCTTTAGTTGTCAGTTTCTAGATAAGTTCAACCCTCTGAACAGTTTGAAAACAGAAAACAGGACTAGAATATCATTACATTTTACAATGAAATCTTTATATCCCTGCTGTAAAAAGCCTCTGCTGGTTGAGTTTGGCCCTACTGGAACAACTATGAAAACTAACCGAGTTCCTGAAATGGGTATGATTCTGTAACAAATTTATATGTAATTGTCAAACACTTTTTGTTTTTTTTTGGTGTCCTTTGCAATTGCCATCCTGATAGCCATTGCCTAATATGCCTCTTTTGTCTTTCCTGGCTGATTAGCTCCTTGTCCTGGGTCACCTAAAATATTTCCTTTTCCAAGTCTCCCTAATATGACTCCGAAGAAAGTATCAGTAGCACACAATGATCATCAAAGGTACTGGTTTGTTTCTTTACGTGATATTAATATGTGCTTCGCTCCTTTGTCTTCCTTTTCAAATTAGTTAACCTCACATGTTAATAAGCCCACTGTTGCAAAGGACAACAAGCATTTGGAGATGAGTATAATTCTTCATGTGTTATAGTTGTGAAGTTGTTTTAGATATTTGACATATGCTTGACTCTTCAATTTAGTAAACATACCTGCAGGTTTTAAATTTGACTATACATGTAATTCTTTTAAATTTTCAATTTGTTGGAACTTAGAACCTTGATTTCCCCTCCCCTTAAAAGGTGATTTTGTTTCACTTTATTTTGGAGTGAGAATTCATACCAATTTTCATATATATATATATATATATATATATATATATATATAATCTAAACTATATATAACATCCACATGCATGTACACGCGGATGAACAGCCATATGTACTATTATACCTATATAATTTGCTTGATGCTTGAATTTCTACAAAATCAAGATGCTTAAATGGACATAACACAAACAAATATAATTTATAATTAACTGTTGAGGGGTTTGTAGATCTGTATGAATCGGTGGCATGATTAGAAAGAAAATCAACTGCTTTTCTATGTAGAAATTTCCCTTCATCTATTATTTTATAGATGGACAAATAAATTTGTAGGTTAGGCATGGTGATATATTTGTAGAAGTTGAGGTTGTGAGATTCCACTTCTTGGACTCAAATGTTGGTGTTTTTGAGATTTTTTAAACTGGAGTTTTCAGTGAATGTTGAGGTTCATGTTCATAGAGTTTAGTTGGTATGTTTTTTTCTTGGTTGTTGATTGATTTCATATTTAACTCTTCACTTTTTTTCATTTTCTTTTTTGTAGTTGATCAAATTCCTCAATCTGAAAGACTCATTAGAAAAAGAGAAAAGATCCTCAATCAAAAATTCTATTTTTTTAAAGAAAAAAGAAGTTTTTTTTTTTTTTTTTTTTCTGAATAAAAAAGAAGAAGAAGATAGTGTTGATGATGAAGCACCCATGATAAGGAATTGTTATGGGTTTGGGCGTGCTTGATGACATATTTGATTGTTATTTGACTACCTAAACATTGGGAGACATTTCTTTTTCACATTCATCGATATAATTTTAGGGGAATTTTTCTTTTACATTTTACAGTACAATGTAAAAAGTGTACAACATTTACCACATTTTATGTGTTTGCAGAGTATGTTTACATTGTAAGTATAATGTTAACATATAAATGTCCTAATTTTTATCTTTCTCGATTAATTGTGATGATGATACTTTGACTAAACAAAAAAGAATTTGAGGAAATTAAATTTTATCACTCTAAACTATACTTTCATTTACACTTATTACATGAATTTTCAAAATGCACGATTACCATCCTAAGCTATAATCTATGTTTCACTTCACCTCTTATTGTTAATTAGGCTGTTAAATTGAATGAAAAAGCAAGTCACTTGTAACTTACATGACATTTGCATACGTGAGTCATGACACAACATGGAAAGAACAAATTACCCCTCTTCAATCCTTTAAACAAAACCATTTAACAAATTTAACTATTATGGTCCCACATTATAACCTTTGTTTTTAGGGATTGAAGATGGATAATTTGATCTTTTCATGCAGTGGCAATGACAGCTCTAGAAATTTTTTTAAAGTGGTCATTAAGAAACTTAAATTATACAAAATCTAATAAAAAAAGAACTTCATATATTGATCAAATAAATAAATAACACACACACACACATGCAAATACATAAAGTCTTATAATTTCTTTTTACGAGTTTTCTTATTTTAAAATTGTTACTTGATAGTTTTATTATCAATACTACAAGCTATATCTCTTTCAAAATTTTAGTTCAATAAAATTTTTATTGGACTTTTTCTTTTTGTTTGTAAGGGCCTAATGTATTGTTAGGATGACCAAAGTTTAAGAACAAAGCTTGGCTATAAACTTAGTTCGTAGCCAAACTTAGTTGTAGCCTAAGGCACACTAAAAAAAAATTAACATGACTACATATTTTGAAAATCTAACTGTCGAATTGCATGTTCTTTATATTTTTAAAATACATATTAAATTTCATGCCAATCGGATGTTATTTACTATTTGATCCAGAAACTTGAAATTTAAACATTTCACTACAACAAAATGTATTTTTAGTGACGAAAATTAATGAGGAAATATTTTTCGTCACTAAAAATACAGCTTTAGTGATGAAATATGAATTTCGTCACTAATAATGAAAAAAATTATAACATTTAGTGACGAAAAATAAATTTCGTCACTATTGTGATTTGAAAAATGGGCGCCAACAGAGGGAAATCTTGGAACAAATTTAATTAATCTATAGTGACGAAATATTTCGTCACTAAAAGTTGAAATTTTTAGTGACGAAATATTTTGTCACTGTAGATATTACGATGGATAGTATTAGTGACGAAAATCCTTTTGTCACTATAAGGAAGAATCAGTGACGAAAAATATTCGTCACTAAAAATAATAATAGTTGTGCACTTATATGTTTTTAGTAACGAAATCATAATTCATCACTAAAAGTATAATTTAGTGACGAAATATGAATTTCGTCTCTAAAAATCTTAACAAAGCCCAGTCTTTAGTGACGAAACTGGAATTCATCACTAAAGACTTCAAAGCCCAATTTCAATACCCAGCACATGCACCGAAAGCTTTTAGAGTTTTTTTTTCAACAGAGCACTATATCTAAATAGTTGAAACTCTCTTCAAAGCCATATTTCGGTCAAAAAAAAAAAAAAAAAAAAACAAAGAGCCAAACAACCTCACCGTCGCGATGAAGCTCAACGGCGCCGTTGAGCTCCCACCGTCGCGATTAAGCTCCCACCGTCGCTGTTGAACTCCCACCGTCGCGATTAAGCTTAGTCGTCACTGATGAAGCTCAAACCGTCGCCGATTAAGCTCAACAGCGACCCTTCGCATTCCTTCAAACCGGCGACCCTTCGCCTTCCTTCGAATCGGCGACCATTCGACTTCCCGGCGACCCTTCACATTCCTTTGAATCGGCGACCATTTGACTTCCTGGCGACCCTTCGCATTCCTTTGAACCGGCAACCCTTCGCATTCCCGGTGACCGTTCGCCTTCCTTCGAATCGGCGACCGTTCGCCTTCACAGCACTCTCTCCTTAGATCGTTTGCCGAACTTCGACTCCTCCGCCATCATCATTGTCGATGCCGTTGCTTCATTCTCAAATCAGTAATTTCCTTTTTTCAACGTTCACGTTCAAAAATATATATATATATATATATATAAATATATAAAAATATATATTTTTTATAATCTGATTTTTGTGTCAAATTAGTGGAATTGCAAAGTTTTTATGCGATTTATTTTAACAATTCAACTAAACTATCTTGGTAACTTAGATTGCTAACCTGTTAGAATATTGTGGGATAGGCATTGGATTATGTTGACTTGTTATGAAACTGACTAATTATACATACAGTAAAAGAGAAGCATTGGAATTCTATCTTTTTCTTTTTTTTTTTATAATTTTTTTAACTTTTTGTTTTTTGGTTTTAGTTTGGGTAAAGTGTAATCTAGTGAAAGAAATATTAACAATTGTAAACACTTCTATTGGTTTTGTTTTTAGTTGGGGGGTTTTTCTTTTTCTTTTGCTTTTGTTCTTTTTTTATTTTGTGGGAATAAAGGTTTGTGTGGAGTGGAATTTTTAATGTATTAGTTGGTCAAACATCCTAATTAAGACAAACAAAGTGATGATTACGATGTAGAAGAGGTTAGTAATGTGGGATTAGTGGAATTTTAGAAGAGGTTAGTACTATTTGGATGGTCAAATGAACAAAGATGATTACAGATTACAATGTAGAGAATTACAATACAAATTTTTAATGTCATTGGGATATGAAACTGTGATTTTTTGAACTTTTAAGACTTTTTAAATCGTTTCACACATAGTAGTGATTAGCTCATCAAGAATTTTTGTATACTTTAAACTGCATCTGGTTTGTTTCTCATCTTTTAATAAAATACTGCATGTGGTTTGGTTGGGGGGTTGTTTTAAGTTGCTGTTACAGTATGGGCAGAAATACACATCTGAGTGCATGTTATTGGCGTTAGGATAGGACTTGTATTTTGAAATTGCATTTGATATCAAAACTGAATATTTTGAGTCAGCATATTGTATTGCTGGGACTATTGATGGATACATTTTGGGATTTTCTAGGTGGAGGAAAACTTTGGAAATAAATTTGTGTGCTTCGTTTACAAACAAGACTTATTTATAAGCATAGATGAGCGTAAAAATTGAAGGGTGAGATTTTGGATGATGGTATTTATGGGATAGAATGGTTTTGTTGGGGAATTTACTGTTGGGTTTCTCCACAAAGTTATATTACCTGTTAAGATGGTTCTGTTGTACTTTGGCGTTCTTTGCAATGCACTACCATGTTTTCTCATATGCTAGTTGTGTGTAATTGTGTTTCAGATTAAGTGAAAGAGCCTGCTTTTTTAGATGAATTGTGTAAATGCGTGTGTGATGATATCTTCATATTGGGTTCATTTGACTAAAATTGCTTGCGAATGTGCCTGTGGCTGTGGATAACCTTATTTGTTTTGGAGCTCGTGGGTGAGGTGGTTTAAGTTGCAGCTATGAGCCTATGAGGGAGCAAGGTAGATAAAGGCAATCGTATTTTATGCATTGTGATTGTTTGATTAATTAAAAGTTAAACTTTCTTTTATCTCCAGCTCTCTTTCTCTTTGGTGGCTAAAGAAATTGTGAGGAACAAGGTGAAGAACACAAGTTAACTTTGGATTTTTTTTGAAAGTTGTAAACTTAGCTTGAGCAAAGTAAGTATATTTTAGTTAAAAACTTATAAAACTCTATATATACTTGTGATGTTGGAAATTTGTTTTGTGGCGGGTTGTTGTGTTGGAGCAAGTGGGTGGCTTGCATGGTGTTATAAGGTGGTTTAAATTCATATTGGGAGTGTTTTTAATTTCTTGAAAATATGAATGAAACTTGTTAATTAGTAGCAATTGTGTTCCTTTATTCAATTTCAATACTTGTAAGCATTATAGTTGTGATGTTGAAAATTTGTTATGTTGGAGCAATTGTTTTGAGCACCGCCGACGGAGGTGAGAGCGTCGCGTGGGACTTCTTCCTCATGGGCTCATTCTTTCGTCTGGTATTTGCTCTCATCCACTCACCATAAGGGTTCTCACCATCCTCATCGTTCCAAGGGAGCATGCAGTCCCGTGCCTTGTGACCAAAGTGTCCACAGTTAAAACACAGACCATCCAATTGTTCATATTTGAAAGCCACAAAGGCTTTCTCTCCTTCAGGGTTCACAACTAGGCCACCTTTACGAAGGGGTTATCCAGTGGGATTTCAATACGAATACGAAGGAAGCGTGCTTGATCCAGAGTAACTATTATTTATTCATTAACTCTTATCAATGAGATATATAAGAAAAAAAAAAAATCTAGATTTTATGTGTATAGCATAGAGTAACAAGTTAAATATATATAGTAAAGGTGATAACCAATGATAATACAGAAGATAGTGACGCATTCCAACAAGAAGCAATTGTTGATGTTGTCTCTATCAATGTTGAGGATAATATTATTGACTATTGTATGGGTGATGTTGAAACTGAGGTTGTTCTTGAAGGTGGAACTTCAAGAGATGCTAATGAAAATGAAGAGCATGACATACCTGATGTTGATCTTGATATGGATTATGATATGTAGAGTTCATAAAAATTGTCTTAAATGTTGTGTGCTTGTCTTAAAGTTTTATGCTTGTCTAAGTAGCAATTGTTTTGTACTTATCTTGAACTTGATATGGATATTGATGTGGTCATTTGTTGTGTTGAGTTAGTAGTAATTGTGTTCAAATTTAGCACTTGTGAATTGTTTGATATGGATAATGATGTCTACTATGATATGGATAATGATGTATACTATGATATGTAACGTTAGTAGTAATTGTTATTAAGATATTTTGTACTTATCTTGAACTTGATATGGATATTGACGTGATCATTTGTTGTGTTGAGTTAGTAGCAATTGTGTTCAAATTTTGCACTTATGAATTGCTTGATGTTAAGTTAGTAGCAATTGTACTTATCTTTCATGTCAATACATAGTTTTAAAAAATGCCTAAAAAGGCCAAATACACTCGTAATATACCGAGGTATGAGATGGCAAGATTGGATAGAATGAAGCAAAACCAAGAGATAATTGATACTTTGGGATTGAAGCACATCTCAACTTCTCTAAAGGATTCTGCTCAGTCCAATTATGCAAAAGGGAAAAGAAGTAGAGCTAATGTTGTGGTAGATGATGATTATGTACCACTTATTGGTGACGATGACAATGATGATGAGTCATCTAATTCTGTAATCCATAAGGTATAATAGATGTTCCATAGTGTACAATAGATGATAATAACTTTATTGTTTCATTACTTGTAATGACTTTGTTCCATTATATGTATGTTTGTTACTTACAGATGGCACCAGGACGACTTACACGCTCGCAAGGTAAGGCATCTATCCCGGTGGTCTGATCTACGGTCCAATCTACGGAAACACCTCCTGAAGTAAATCCTCCCGCTCAAAGTTCTTTTAGTACGGAGGCGCAGACTACCGACGCATTAACTAGCACAACTGGTAATTACATAGAACATACTTAATTACAACTGCACCATGTTTTTACTATTGAGATTATACTTCACTTAATTTAGCTATAATGTATAATAGGATCTGCTAGCAGAACTACCCGTGGAGCAAAATGTGGTATAGCAGTACGGGCACTTGTTGAAAAAAGTGGTAAGCTGCCAGTACGTATAGCTGTAGAGTATGATGCTCTTGTTGGGAAGAATGCGTGTAAACTTGTCAATCACGTTGGCGTACAAGTGCGAAGTATTTTGCCCAGTTACAATGTGAAAAATTAGAAAAATGTTGATGTTGCTACTAGAGATGTGGTGCTTCAAAATATTGCGGTAAATTTACATTGATAATATCTAACTCGTCTAATTCATATAATAATATTTTTATAATACATATGCACTTCATTTTACAGGATCAGTTTAAGCTAGAAGGAGATTCCAACTTTAAGTTAAAATACTTTTTGGTTAGTACTTTATTTGCTTTCTACAACTTATACATTAGGAATGGTGATTTTATAACATAGTTAATGTTTTTACTTTACGTTTTTAACGAAGTATTGTTTTTATATTTGTGCAGATTTCTTATTGGTGGCTTTTCAGGGATTTACTTTTGGCATTACTTGAAGACATATGAGGACATCTTCCATTAGTTCTAAAATAGGATTTAAGTAGAGTTATTGAAATAAATGTATGGATCTTTTTTACTTGTGAAATGTATGGATATTTTTTTATAAATGTGTTGTTGAAATAAATGTGTTATTCAAATGCAAGATTTTAATAATGTAATGACAGGTTACAGGTTAATATCAAAGCCATGAAAAAAATAAAAACAGAAAATAAGTTTTAGTGACAAATTTTTTTGTCACAAATATAGCGACAAAATTGTTTTAGTGACGACAATTTCATCACTAAATATAGCAAAATTTTGTAAGAAATGGTTTTAGTGACGAAAATTTTCGTCACTATATGTGCCTGGATTTTCTTAAAAACAGTTTTAGTGTCGAATTTTTTCGTCACTATATATACCCGAACATAGTTTTAGTGACGAAATTATTCGTCACTGAATATGATTTAGTAAACTGAAGTGTTTTTAGTGATGAAATATTTTCGTCACTGAATAGTGTTTTTAGTGAGGAAAACATTTAGTAACGAAACGTTTTCGTCACTAAAAGTTAAAAAAAAAAAAATCAAATCGGACTTTTAGTGACGAAATTTTTCATCACCAGGACTTTTAGTGACAGGGCTATAGTGACGAAATGAGTTTCGTCACTAAAAGTCCAATTTTGTCACTAAAGGTCCTTAGTGACGAAAAACTGGACTTTTAGTGACGAATTTTTTCGTCACTGAAAATACATTTTGTTGTAGTGTTTGATTGATGACATAGTTACTGATCTTTGATTTTCTTGAAATTTTGCAAAAATGGAGGATATAAGAAGAAAATATAATACAATATAGTAGATTTGTCAAAATTTACATCCAATAAAAAAAAATATTAAGTAGAGTTGTAACATTGGTCTACAATCAAGTTTATTGCCAAGTTTTGTCCAAAGTGGTCACAAATTTATATTGGGCCTAAAAAAATTTAGTCATCACAAATTTTTTTTAAGGGTAGAAAAATCATAAAATTTTTAAAGTTTATATATAATAATTATTTCTTTCATGTTAGGATGGTCCTGTGACCAACTGCCTTCAATGTGAAGCCACCCTTATGCATGTGGTTCCACATATGCAGAGGTCATATGAGTCGCACATGACATATATTTCCGTTCAAGTTAATAGCCCAATTGACAGTATTGTGCAAAGTGAAACATTGGTTATAATTTAGGGTGATAATCATACATTCTAAAAGTCTAGGGTAATAAGTGTAAACAAGGTTATAGTTTCGGGTTGTAAAGTATAATTATTCCAAGAATTTGATGGTGATAATATGGTGACTGTGTCTCAATGCATAGAGTTGAAATCAAAATAAGTTGAATTTGCAAATGCTTTGTTCTAAAATTTGGAGCTTTGCATCCTTGGGCTAATTGTTTGATTCCATATTTTGAAAAAAAAAAATGAATTATGTGTGCAGATGGATGCTTAAAGCTTTAATATCTCATAGCTCCAAAAGCTATATGCTTGCGTTGGAGAGAATACTCATGCATATTACAGCTCTTCAAGAGACCTGACTACTCTGACCAAGTGCTTGAATGGGTATGCTTTTCTATATTATTCGACTTCTGAGGTTTGATGGCCGACCCTGTCCTCACTAGGATTACTTTTTCGGTGCCTGGAAGCTTAGCTCAGAAGCGCCCTAAAATTTGACGATGTTGATATTGCCCTAGTTAGTGATTCTATGGTGGCCAACAGCCTCCATCTTTAAAAACAGTAGTTGTGCATCCTCATCAGGTGTACCACTGAAATCTGAGCAACCTAGCTCTTAATTAAATTCATTGTTTGTAAAATTCTTGTTCTTCTGTCATTTCTTGACTTATTTTAATCTATACCTGTTTTATCTTATGAGGAATGCTAATTACTTTCTTTTCTTATATCCTGGAAGAAAATTATATGGTTTACAAAAAGCCATTTGTTTGATGTTGTTAGTAACTGAAGTTTTACAATTAACTAATACTGTTATTTTCAATCATCAGTGCTTGCGAACATGTCTCTCCTGTTACACTCAAATTTGTATTCATTGATCATGATATAGATTGATTTCTAAGTGAAAAGAAGAGCTTGAACTTTAGCCAAGCTTTTATTCATGAATAGCTTTAATTAGGATGATTCTATTCGCACATTTGCATTATTCTACTACATCAGGTTATGCTTAATTAAGTCATTTACATGATTCATGTATATTACTTGGGTCTGGTTAATGTATACCCTTAGAGCATATATTAAGTATCTATTTTAGGAAAGTTTTACGAAAAATTGAAAAGGCTGTTAAAACAATTAATCACTTTTTCATTTTTTTTATAAAATTTTTTTCTAAAATAGCTTACTAACGTATGCTCTAAAGGTACATATTAGTAGAACTCATATTACTTTACATTGTTAGAGATATATAAGATCAATTTATTTATTTTTAGGTGATAACAATGAACTTTTAATTGATGTAAAACAAACATCACAAACCTTCCTAGAGCAACGAGGGCGCCTGAAATCACAGTGCAAGAGCAAGGAGTACTAATAGAAATAATTGAGGAGACAGTGTTGGAATTGGATAAAATTTGGATGATTGAAGGAAAATGATCTTTTGAATAAAAGTCATCATTTTGCCATAAGGTGGGAATTAATTTTGGTGAATTCCTCCATTAAGGCTCTAGAAAAAGTGAATTTTTCATTTTTAGTCATTTTTGTTTCTTTAGGTGATAACATTGAACTTTTAATTGATGTAGAACAGACATCACAAACCTTCCTAGAACAACGATGGCGCCTGAAATCATAATGCAAGAGCAAAGAGTGCTAATAGAAATAATTGAGGTGATGATGTCAGAATTAGATAAAATTTGGATGGTTGAAGGGAAATGATCTTCAAAATAAAAGTCGTCATTTTGTCACGAAATGCGACTTAATTTTGGTGAATTCCTCCATTAAGACTCTAGAAAAAGTGAATTTGTCATTTTTAGTCTTTTTTTTTAGTAACTTTTTGCTCAAGAGTCAGAATAAAGTCCCACTTGGTTTTGGACGACCTTTAAAATCCGTAGTTTATGATTTTGCAGTTAAAAAATCTTCACTTTAAATGGTTGCAGGTGTTTGATGAAGAGCTTTGATCAAAGCAAATGGCATCATTCATTTCGAATAACTTGGTTACTTACTCTTGGAAGATGAGGTTGGTTATCATTTTTTGGAATTTTTTTTAAAGTGGATTGTACCTCGAGGTCATAAAAGTTCTATGAAAATATTGTATTCAAATAGATATATGTACACGTAAAATAACCATTCTAAGTAGAGTAATCATAGTTCCTAAAAGAATGGGATTGACATTGTATTACATTTTTCGTGCATTGTTTCACATTTTTTCAAATGAACACTATAATAAATTTCTTACTCATAGAGTAGCACAAGCCTTACACATGTCATAAGAGGTGTAATTAGGAATTTTTATTTGGGAGATATTGCAAACTATGTCTAGTTCACTATGGACATACAAAAATATCCAAAAAAGAACATTTCGGATGCATTTGAATACTGCATATTTTGTTGAAAATTGAAAACACTGTAGCAAAATAAATTTTAAATGTGTAAATAATATCGTGGGACACATTTTTAATGAAAAAATCTTTTTTTTTTTTTAAAAGAGGTTTGTGGATCCTGTGGACAACTAAATTTCTTGGTTCAAAATAAGTCAAACAAGTAAAATAGTTTCACAAATACGAATTTGTATTGATGATTGTGTGGTACAATTCTCTGTAATTACAAAAGAGTTATCCTCTGATTCGATCTCCTTAAAAGACTTGTTGATTGGATTTGTAGTAATGTGATTTTGATATGAACACAAAATATCCTTCAATTTGGCTGAAGAATGGATCAAAGATCTTTGAAATGGAATTACAATGAATCTCTAGCTATAAGCTTGTTAGAAATTCTTTGTTCTTCATGTTCTTCATGTGTTCTTCGTGTTCTTGGTGCGTTCTTCGTCTTTGAAGGTTTGTGGTGGAAATTCTTCGGTGCTTTAGAGGCTTGAATCCTTAGAGTTTCACTGATTTGTGATTTGTGAGGTTTTTGGAGGCTTTTGAGCTTGATTCCAGTGAACTTTGAGATCTAGACAGGTAGTTTAGATGATTCTGCTTCGAATGTTCTTCGTATTTGAAGGTTTGTGGTGGAAGTTCTTCGGGGCTTTGGAGGCTTGAATCCGTAGAGCTTTCACCAATTTGTGGTTTGTTGAGGTTTCTGGAGGCTTTTGAGCTTGATTCCAGTGATCTTTGAGATCTAGGAAGATGATTTGGATGATTTGTCTTCGAATGTTCTTCGTATTCGAAGTTGAAGTTCTTGGAGTTCTTGGAGGCTTCAAAGCTTGGTTCCAACAGAGCTTCTGGACTTCTTAATCTTGATCTTCTCCAGCTCTTCAACCTCAGCCCTTCCCTAGCCTCTTTTTCAGCTTCAGCCTCTCCTTAGCCTTAGCCTCTCTTTAGCCTTTCTTCAGCTTCAGCCTCTCCTTAGCCTCTCTGAAATGTCTTAGGAAGGCTTCTATTTATAGGAGTTTGGGGTGGATGAGCGACACGTGGCGAAGTCCGATTGGTGACACATGTCACAACCTGATTGGTCCGCCTGTGTCATTGCTTACACGCGCTAGACTGCTTGTGTCATTGCTTACACGTGCAAGGTTGTTTATGTCATCGCTTACACGTGCTGAGGTGCTTGTGTCATCGCTTACACGTGCTGAGGTGTGATTGGTTCTTGCATGACACTTGGCAAATTTCTGTTGGTTTTTGAGTAGTGATAGCAAAACCTAGCAGCAATACGTGGTGCTTTGTAATTGGCTATATTTTGTGGACTTGATAGTATGATGTGTCAGCTTGTGATAGGTCGGGAATTTTTCCCTCTCTACAAATCCCTTGAACAATGCACGGAACCCACTAGTGTGACACATTCCTGTAAAGTCATTGGCTGTCAAAGAGGTAGTGGGTCCCATGCACAATGCACGGAATCCACTGACAGTACGTGATGGACGCTTCTCAATTAAAAATAAAAATAAAATAAATAAATAAATAAATAATGAAGAAGAAGAAGAAGAGAGAGACTGAAAACGCAGATGCCAAAACGCCAACGCTGTCCAAACGCTGGCTTCGTATAAAAATTATGCTCAACAACGATCTTTCATAAAATAGATTTTTTATTCCAGAGTCTGAGTTGTGAGGGGTTTTATTTGGTTGTTGAGATGAGAGTTGTGTTAAAAAGAAAGAAATATTGGGCAATGTGGGGCATCACTATAGAGGAGGAAAAAGACGGTAGCATTGAGATTGAGAATTGAAGGGGGAAAGTAAATTTTTGTTTAGAAATGAGTGGCCAAATATGCTATTTGGATTTTGGAGAAAGTGAGTTATTGTTCATTGGATAAACTACAAATATTTGGACAATTAATTGAGGTGCTAGCTATTATCTTAGTTGAGAACAAATAGTCATTGTCTAATGGATTAAATACAAATCTCAGGAACAACAGGGTTTGAAGGGCCGGTTATATTAAAATTAAAATTTAAGGAGCAATGTAGCCCCTCCCCTGCGTGCAACCCAACCTAGTACAATATTAGACAAGGATTGGAAACATCATTCTTAGAATATCTTTTTGTTTTGTATATTCTTAAGTAGTGCACTTCTAGACAGAAGAGAGTGAAAATTTTATTTCTCTATCAAAAATACAAATTAAAAAAAAAAAAAAAAAAAAAAAGAAAAAGATGATGGAGTAAGTTAGTGTTGAGTGAGTGATTACTAAAGGTCTATTTGGATACCATTTATTACTGAAAATTGAAAACTAAAAACTGAAAATATTGTAACAAAATAATTTTTAAATATGTGAATTGTGCCATGGGACCCAATTTTAAAGAAAAATTTATTGAAATTTGTACTTGCGAATCCCATGAACAGTGCACAGGACCCACACAAAAAACACCAACACAAGCTCAAACGCAAACGCGTTTGTATCCAAACGGTCACTAAGCCGTCCCTAGTTGCCAAAAGATGATTCTTGGTTCATACCAGATGCACTATAAATAAAGGAGATCCATTTGAGACTTTCACATGCAATTGTTACTTGTTAGAGAGAGAGAGAGAGAGAGAATGCAGAAGCAACAGTAGCAAGTAAGTGACATAGTACCATCATCAACATGGGGTGGAGGGAGCAACCGTATAGCAGCCATTAATCTGGGGGTACCCCATCCGCCAATATCACTAATAGTCCTAATAAACAGTTTGATCATAATGAGGAGTCTCTGGTTTCTCTCATATAACGCTCTTTTATTTCTTTCTTAGCTATGCATTTTCTATTTTTAAATCACTTAGTTCTATATGTTTATATAAATTACCTTGTTTGGATAATATATGATGTTCCAGAAATCTAGGTGGAGAAAGTTCCTAACATATATGTAGGCCTTGGATTCCTTGTCTCCATTGCTTATATTGACCCAGGCAATTGTAACTCTCTCTCTCTCTCTCTCTCTCTCTCTCTCTCTCTCTCTCTCTCTCTCTCTCTCTCTCTCTCTCTCTGTTTGTGTGCATGTGTGTGTTTGACAGAGTAATATCATTTTTACCATGTCACAGTGGAAACTGATCTGCAAGCTAAAGCAAGTTACAGATTTGAGGTAAATCAAATAGAAAAAAATGGAACTATTTCACAAAATATTATGGAAGAGAGAATGAAAGCAAGAGCATTTATTTATTATTTTAACGCATGCAAATATATTATATAGGACTATTTTGAAATATTTTCAAAGAAATTATTTTTACTCATTATATTACTTCTCAATAAAAGGAGAGGAAATATAGATGGTTAAGATTCATATAATTTGCAATATTTTTTATATTTATTTTTGTAAAAATCCTATAAACTCAATGCATGTTAAGCACAATTTACTTTTGGGTTCAATTCATGTATTTTATCTTATTTTATTCTCTTTTTCATGGCATGGCCCAAGTCCACGCGTCTTAATGGAGATTTGAGGGGTGGTGGTTTGGTTGGTGTCGGAAGACTTTTTGCATGAGCCCAAAACATAGGTCATGCTATGTAGGATGGAGATGTTTGCATGGCCTAGTACTCATGGAGAAGGTCACATGTCCAAAATTTTCAACCAAATGGGACTTATAGTTCCTGCTTTATGTGACTAAAACCTTTAGACGAACCTTTTTTTTATCCCTAAGAATAAGCTAACTTCTTAGGCCACTTAGGGCAACTTCCCAAGGGGTTTAATTGGTTGGAGAAAAGCACCCAATTCCATTTGATCAAGCTTTTCCCCTTTTGATGTAAAAAGCAAGCCAACTCTTTACCTAAACAAAAGCAATCTGGGTACAAACATCAAAATAGTACCAAAGAGGTCCATGGCCTCATCCATTATCCATAAACAAGTCCTTAAGGATGTCCCAAGCTTGTTATAAAGCCTCCCAATTAAATCTAAACCAACTAGCCATGTTTTTACCTACAAAAACTCTAACCTTAGAGCAAAAGCTCATAAACAGAAGCATAAGCAGTGGCGGCTTTAGGATTTTTTTCTAAAGAGGTCAGCAATGATAGAGTTAGGAATTTGTTATTTGTCATGAGGGGTGACTAAAAAATTAAATAATTAATCTTCTTTTGTATAGATAAACTTCCATATTATATACAATAATCTTAAATAATTTTCTAAATACAATTTAGTATACAATACAACTATATTATACAATAGTCTAAAATTGTTATAAAATAGGTAAGACAACAACTATTGAATGCATAAACTAATATAATTAAATTACTAATCATACATCTTTGTCAAATTAATAATAACTTATTATATTTATATGTAATACCAATTATATAAAAATATATGATAAAGAAGGAGAAGACTAGTAACACACTTAGGAGTAGGACTAGGAGAAAATGTGAAACTAAGAAAATAAAATAGTAACTGATATAAGATTTTGTGTTTGAAGTGGATGACTTCTTAACCATACACATAGACATAGTCACTCCCTTTGAATTGGAGATAAAAAGAAAAACTAAGAAAAAAATAGAAGGGAGAAAGCAAGATAGAGAGAATGAGGAAAAAATTACAAATATAGATAAAGATTTGTACAGATGTGTTGGTTGTAATAGTGATGCAATTTTTTTGTTAATGAAGAAGAAAAGTGCAAGGAAAAACAACTTCATTTCATTGTCAATTGCAAAGTAAGCCAAAATCCTGGAAAGAATATTCATATTTTTTTTTAATGAATGAGCAAAATTTTTGGAAATGACACAATACTTTCAAAAAAATTCCACAATAAAATCTAGGTGGCCAATTGTTAAAGGTAGATAAAAAAAAATATTGTTAGTTGTGGGTTCAGATAAAAAGCAATTACAACTTGCCTCATATTATTGTAAAAATGTTGTGAAATTAAAATTAAGATGATCATATTCAAACTTCAAGCTTATTTCAATTAGGTTCAAACAAAATTTAGGATTACGGTGTTTAAATTTTTATTTCAGGGGTCAAAATGAAAATATTTTAAAAATTTTATATTGAAAAATTTTGTTTGGGCCAGGTCAGGGGGTTCATTTGAACCCCCTGGCCTTAATGTAAAGCTGCCCATGAGCATAAGAGCCACATTCTAAGGTCTTGGAGTGAAAACAATGGCACAATCGATTCTTCCCTTTCTCCCTCACCAACTTTCTCAAATTTCTCTTCTTGTTTTATGTGAAGAAAAGTTTCAAAATTATGTATTTCACATATTTTGTCATTTTTTCGTTGTCTAGCACCTTGGACTTGTTCTTGTAATGCACCAATAGCATCTATTTAACCAATATTGGAATTTTAGACTTGATCTCCCCGTCTTATTTCATTTTCTAAGAATCCAAAGGGATTTTTGGGCTCTTTTCTTCATTTTTGCCTATTCTAAAATCGTCCCTAACAAATGTTAATGTATTTCTTGGGTGCATTCATGCATATGAAATTTTCTTTTTCCTTTTGTTACTTTTAGTTTCAATTATTGTTAAAGCAACTAAGTAGACCTAAGAAGTAATGTCATATTCTGAATAAATTGTTTCTTATATAAACTCATTTTACATGAATAATTAGTGCATTTCCTATAGATTAATACATGAATTTAAATACAATTATCCCCTTAACATATGAGAGTGAATTAATATTTTGATATGAATACAAAGTTTTGATGAGAAGAAAAGTTAAATAAAATGTATTTCATTTTCTGTTGTAGAAGTATGACTCATGGCACAAATTTAAAGTACTGTAACTTACTTAGGTTCATACTTTTAGATGAAAATATACTTCTGACCTTTAAAGTTTGAAACTAGTTTCATTTTGGCAATTTTTGTTTTATAAATTCATTTTGGCTCTTCATGTTTGACTCGGTTTTTGTATTGGCCCTCTAAGGTTCAAGTTTTTCATTCAAAATGAAAATTTTGAAATGTAAACGACCAAAATAAAAGCAACCCAAAACTTTTTTTTTTTTTTTGAGGGAAAACATAACGCATTTTATTAAGAAAACCCAGCAATATCAGATAGGATAACAAGAGATATAAGTGGTGTAACATCCTCCATCCACACAATAAAATCAGAAATACATAAAGCATGTCGAGCTAACTTATGAGTAACCTTATTCCCTTCTCTCTTTACATAAGAGTAATGCAATTGATTAAAAAACCTAGCTTGAAGTCTAATAGCCTCAATCAACAAACCATTCGAAGACAAGAGAGTAGTGTCATTGCAAAGGGCATTTACCAAGACCAGTGAGTCAGACTCTAGAACAACATGATTAAATCCCAGGTCCATGGCGAATTGAAGTGTTGTAGCTACTGCCATTGCTTCGATCTCCAATGGGGTATAGGCCTGTGGTAATTGTTTGGAAAGTGAGCCTAAAACCGAACCATGATTGTCCCTTATTACCACATCAATACCCGATTTTTTCTCGTCAGTAAACACGGCTTCATCGCAATTTATTTTCCCCACTCCATGCACTGGTTGCAGCCACTGAGAACGTGTCATAGGATGAGTTGTACGCATAGTCAGTGTGGAAGACTGAACCGCCTTGAACTCAGCAAGGTACTCTTTTGCAAGTGAGGTAATTGAGTGGGAGCTGTTGCTGGGTTTGTTTAAGTGGATCTGGTTCCTTTGAGTCCACACCAACCATGCCATGACTGAGAATAACTCCAGGTGATGCTGCGTTAAGATGAGCCAAGATAGAAGCTCCTTGAAATTGATGTTTCTTTGTACTATGTCTAGCCTTGCTTCATCTACCAGTGTCTCAGCTATAAACATTACAAAGAGATCTTTTGCCTAGATTGTTAGGTTCTAAAGACTTAGGTTTTATGTATTTAGAATCCTAATTTGTATTGTTGGCAAACCATGATCAAAACAAGGTATTTAAGTTGTTTTAGAAGTGCTCAACGTTGGTTCTTAGTTGTAAAGTTGGAATGTAATACTAAGCTATTTAAAAAACAGTTTCTGTACATTTCGATCGATCGAAGCTTAGGCTCAATCAATCGAAAATCGTACCTGACGTTTTTTAAATAGGTTTTCCAACTCAGCCCTAAAGAGTTTTAATTGGTTTAGGTTTCTAATTTACCCTAGGTATATAAGGGAAACCCTAGCCACGTTTTTGTGTTGCTCAGATTGCTGTTTATGTGAATCTCTTGTGAGATCTTTGAGGAGGTTTCCTTCACATAAACTTAGGGTTTTCAAGGAGAAGATTTTTCTACACGTTGATGATCATTCCAGTTGCTACCATTGAAGCTTAAAGAAAACACAAGCGGGTGTGCTTGTATTTGGTGGAGAATCCAAGAAAGAAGGAGTCCATGGATTCGGAGCTTGCACGTGGTCGTGTCAGTAAGTTCTACTGGTGGGTAGCAATAAGAAGTCGAGCGTGGGGGGTTGTAAGTCTTATTGTATGAACTTCGATTCTTTCAAGATAGTGGATTCAAGTTTACCTTGAGGATAGCTAGGTTAAATCCTCCCCAGGTTTTTACCGGTTTGGTTTCCTGGGTGATCATATCTTTGTGTTCTTTATATTTCCGCTGCTATACTTGATATGATTATTTGATTGTGTTAACCTAGATTTAATTAATTTGACTAAGTAACAACTTGGCTAAATTCCTAGGTTAATCCAATTTTGTTTTAAGGGGTCTAAAAACCAACATAGATTATATCTCCAAGCTCATTTCCTGTACACAGGTTTTCAAGCCCGTGACAGTTCCATACTAAGCAATTCATTGTGACTGGCAGGGCTGAATATCAGCCTCCACCAATTCAATAATTTCTTCCTCCTTACTCCGTGAATCCTGTTGATGTTTATTGGGTAACTTGAAGTGATCCTCAAATAGAGTTAACGATCTTTTCCCACAGCTGGAAGTAGCTGGAGCCTTAGAAGCATGCACTGGTTTATTTGGTCGATCAACCCTAGTCCATCATGGCTGAGATGGATGCAAAAGACTCCTAGTAATCCCATGTGTGTCACGTGCTTGTTGATTGTCAATGGAAGGAAATAAATTGGACCTTGATTCCTGATTTAATTCCATTAGGAGACTTAATTCCATACAGGGGCGGAGCCACATAGTGGCTTGGGGAGGTCGTGGCCCCTGCAAATTTTTTTTTTTCCCATTAGACTATGAAGAAAAAATAAATAGCCCCCCCCCCCCCCAACATTACACAGCCGGCCCCCCCACCCATTTCTCACCCATTCTCCCAGCCCTCAATCAAAAATTAGGAACACCATCAAATTAAAAAAAAAAAAATTTATCTATTCTACTTTCAAGCAAAAAAAAAAAAATATATATATATATATATATATAACAAAACCAAGCCCACAGCAAGCCCATTACAGGTAGCTCGCTCAAGGCAAGCCCACGAATTCTCAACCCAAAAAAAAAATATATATATATATATATATATATATATATATATATAGAATCAGAAATTGAACCCATCACGTCGCGTCGTCGCTGGCAGAGAGATCAAACCCCAATACAAAAGCAAACCAAACACAGAGCACAGAGGTGTTTATAAAAAAAAATCCCTAATACACAAACCAAAACCAAACCCAATAACCCACGGAAGGTCACGTCGCCGCAGTGAGCTCGTCGTCGCTCGCCCGATCGCCCCTCATCGCAGATCGGAGATCGGAGAACGCAAATCGCTCTGCCTCCGCTCCGGTGCTCAGTGCTCGCCACTCAGTGCTCCCTCCGGCCCTCCCTCAAGGTATTTCGCTCTTTTTCTCTCTGACTCTCTCTCAGTCTCTCGCTCTTTATCTCACTGAAATTAAAAAGGAAATGAATTGCTCAATCGCAGATTGACATCGTAGACGGTAGATCGGTCATCGGCTCATCGCTCTGCGCCTCTACCTCTACTCTGGTGAGCGGTGCTCGTTGCTTCCTCCGGCAATCCGACCCTCCCTCAAGGTTTTTCTCTCAGACTCTCTCTCAGACTCTCAGTCTCTCTCTCTTTATCTCACTAAATAAAGAATGAAATGAAACTTATAAATTAAACGAGTCTCTCACTCTCTCTTTAGTCTTTATTATTTAATCTCAGTAAGTCTCTCTCTCTTTTGAACTGTGAGCATCTGATTGGCTAATTTGGTTGACTTTCACTTCTTCTTCATTTTTTTTTTTTTTTTTCTGTTTTTATCTTTTTAAATTTGGCTATCCACACACTGTGCTCCCTTGCGTCTTACACGCCTGCACTCATAAAAATTTTTTTTTTTTTTTTTTTTTTGGGTCCTTGTTATATACTGTATCTGAGTATCTCACTCCACTTATAAGTGTTTTTGTTTTTGGTGGGTGTGTTTGTGTGTTGGGTTGGGCTTGTTGTATCCTATTTGGTTTGAACTTCTTTAAGGCTCAGAAACTTTGAATGGATTTTGAAGTTATTCACTGCAGTACTTGAGCTTGAGCTTCACATATTAACCAAGTTTCAATTTTGGAATTGAAACTTGGAAAAAAACAATTTAAAAAAATTTTGAAAATCATATAATATAAATAATATCGGTTTTTTTTTTTTTTTTTTTTTAAAGGGCTTCACCATCCAACTTTTATTGATTAATATTATTTTAGTTGCAGTCCATTAGCTAATGGATACAATAGATAGTTAATTAGTTACAGTATGACTATTATATTATAATTAGTTAATTGTATGATTAATGACAAATAAATTAAAACAATATAGTTTATTGTTACGCTAAACAACAATAATTAAAGCTATATAATTAAATTAACCAATACATTATAAAAGACAAATTAATTAAATTATTTTTGTTTTTGTTTGAGGGGTTATTATTAATTAAAGTTGTATTAAAAATGGGTTGACTGTTTAAATTATAGTAGAAATTTTGTTTTTTTCTTGAGTATGAATAACATTCATATAACTAAGTAAAAATTTCTAATTAAAATTTTATTTTTTAAAATTTTTTTCAGGTTAATTTTTGAGTCATATTCTTAAAGCTAAAAGAATTATGAGCAAATGAAAAACAATTGATGCATTCTTTAAGAAAAAAAATGTTAGCAATTCAGAAATTAGGACACCTGTGGCTGTAGAAACAAATGTTAATACTTCAATGCCTGATGAACATCCCTCCAAATGTCCAAAACATCAATTTGAAGAGATAGATCGTGATCCAGGATCACGTAAACAAATATGTGAATTTCCTATCAACAAACAAAATGAAATCCAAAGAGCTTATATCGAAAAAGGTTCATATCAACCTAAAAATATAGACTATCCATACAATGATGATACTCATCATCGTCGATTTCAACCTTCATGGTTTAATTCACATAAGGATTGGTTGGAATACTCACCTTCAACGGATGCGATATATTGTCTACCTTGCTACCTTTTTAGTAAGAAACCAATAGGTCGTCCCGGATCAGATGCATTCATTTCAACAAGTTTTAATAATTGGAAAAATGTGAAAGATGGAATGAATTGTCCTTTTAATTCGTCATGTTGGGAAAGAACCAAACTCCCCACATAAAATTGCTGTGAAATTTTGCGAGGATTTAAAGAATTATTCACGACATATTGACAAGCTAATTGAGAAACAAACGTCAAAAGAATTAGAGAATAATCGGTTGCGGCTCAAAACCTCAGTAGAGTGTGCTCGATGGCTAGTATTCTAAGCTTGTGCTTTTAGAGGTCATGATGAAAGCCTTGATTCAAAAAATATGGGTAATTTTATTGAATTGATAAAATTCACATCAACTTTCAATGACAAAGTAGTTAGTGTTATCTTGGAAAATACTCCAGGAAATGCCAAATATACATCATCCACAATTCAAAAGGAGATTTTGCATATTCTTGCTAGTAATGTGCGAAATGCTATTCGTGAAGAAATTGGGGATGCAAAATTTTGCATTCCTGTTGATGAAGCCCGAGATGAGTCGAAGAGAGAGCAAATGGCCATCATTTTGAGGTTTGTTGATAAAGAATGTTTCATTAAAGAGCGTTTCTTTTATATTGTGCATGTTAGAGACACTACTGCATTGACTTTAAAGAATGAGATATGTGATGTCCTTTCTCATTACAACCTCTACATTGAAAATATTTGAGGTCAAGGATATGATGGGGCTAGTAACATGCGTGGTGAATAGAATGGATTCCAAGCTCTTTTTCTTAAAGATTGTCCATATGCTTATTATGTACATTGTATGGCTCATAGGTTGCAATTAGCTCTAATTACAGCATCTAGAGAAGTAAAAGATGTTCATCAATTCTTTGATCATTTGGTTAATATTATCAATATTGTTGTTGGTTCTAGTAAGTGTAATGATGAATTGCAACATGTTCAAGCAGAACAAGTTGAGAATATGATTGCTTCTAATGAAATTGAGACTGGAAGAGGTGCAAACCAGATTGGTACTTTGCAACGAGCTGTAGATACTAGGTAGGGATCTCATTTTCAATCTATTTGTAGTTTGATTAAAATGTTTGATGCTACTTGCAAAGTTATCAACACTATCTCTGAGGAAGGGGCTAACTATAAACAACGCGGTGATGCCAAGGGAGCTTATCAGGTATTAACATCATTTGAATTTATTTTAATCTTGCATTTGATGAAAGAGATAATGGAAATTACTAATGTTCTTTGTCAAGCTTTGCAACAACATTCTCAAGACCTTTTAAATGCCATGCATTTAGTTTCAACTACAAAATCATTTATTCAAGAGTTGAGAGATGATGGATGGGAGCCTTTACTTGCTAGTGTTATATCATTTTGTGAGCAACGTGAAATTGATATTCCTGATATGAATGCTCGTTACACTAAAGGTCGAGGTAAATATCGTCGTCAAGATGATGATTTAACAATGGAACATCATTTTAGAATTGGCATATTTACAATTGCAATAGACTTTCAATTGCAAGAATTAAAAAGTAGATTTTCTGAGCTAACAACGGAATTTGTCATTCTTAGTTCAGCTTTAAATCCCAAGGATGCTTTTAGATTATTCAAAATTGTTCATATATGCAATTTGGTTAAGAAATATTATCTTCAAGATTTCACTGAACATGAACATGAACTTTTGGAGTCTCAATTGCAACATTATGAGCTTGATGTGATAAAACATCCAGATTTTCAGAATATGAGTACAATTTCCGAGCTATGTAGGGAATTATAAATTTCAGGAAAGTCTAATATTTATTTTTTGATTGATAGACTTATTCGTCTTGTGTTGACCCTTCCAGTTTCTACATCAACTACAAAATGAGATTTCTCAGCTATGAAGTTGTTAAAAACAAGACTTCGCAATAGAATGGAGGATGAGTTTTTGGCAGATAATATGATAGTTTATATAGAGAAGGAAATTGCAGGGAATTTCACTATAGAGATGATAATGAATAAATTTTATTCCATGAAAAATCGTCGTCAGGCATGATTTGATCCGGTTGATGACCCGACCTGACCCGAATAATGGGAGATTTACTAAGGCTTAGTCCATGGAGCGGAGGCTTGGGCCAACAAAAAATTTTTGGCCCGTTTTTGTAGCCCATTGTGAATCCTGTGCGCAGGATATAAAAGCCGTTTTTTTTTTTTTTTTTGTGATTAGGGTTTTGTCTTCTTGTTGTTTTTGAGAAAGAAAAACACTGTAACCGCACATTGTAATTTTCTTTTATAATAGTGAAATCTTTGTAACTCTGTGGACATAGGCAAATTGTCGAACCACGTAAATACTATCTTGTGTGTGTGACTGTTTTTCTTTTGGCGTTTTCTTTTCTCTATTTTTTTGTTTCTCACAGGTTTGGAATTTCAGTTGAATTCCCAACATGTTCAAGTATATGATGATATATGAAAGTTGATAATTTTGTATCCAATAGACTTAAGAATTATATTTAGTATATTTATGTTACAACCCGGCCCGCCCAAGTATTCATTCCTGGCTACGCCCCTGATTCCATATTTAAATGCATTGAAGGAAACAACCCAAAACTTTAAAGACAAAAAATATACTGAAACATGAAGGCGAAAATAATTAGAAATTATTTACAAGAGAAACACTAAGCATGGTCGTGCTATTTGCTATTTTCAGCAACTATGGGTGATACTTATTGGGTTAATCTTTGCGCTCATAATTCAATCAATAGCTGCAAATCTTGGTGTAAACACCGGTAAGATGCACAGCAAACAAATTCTAGACCAAAATAGCCAATTGATAAAAGCTATTATAGTTTCTGCCGCAATTTTGTTTCTACTAGTAATTAATCAAGCTAAGTATTTGTTTACTGTTTACATATCTCCACAGGAAAACACCTTTCAGAATTATATAAGTTTGAGTATCCAAAATATATGAAGTATTGCCTATGGTTGCTAGCCAAGGTTGCTGTCATAGACGCTGACATACCCGAAGGTAAAACAATAAAATTGACCTCTTCTTTCTTTTTCTTTTTATTTTTTAAATAATATCCTTACCATTCATGCATGCAGGGGTCTTATCATTCTTGAATTTTTTGTTGGGTCATGTTGAGCCTAATTTGTGTTTTAATCTTTTTGGTAACCCGACCCGACATGAAAGCATGACAATTTTAAAAAGGAGAAAGTTCCATTTAACAAAATCTTGGCTAAGCAGGAAAGCAGGAAATATTGCTCTGAGGCTTAGTCCATGGCTGCCCCTAGGAAAAACTGTCCCAATTTTAGCCCGTTTAAGACTTGCAGTTTGGGTATTTATTTTTTACTTCATTTTAGGGTTTTAATGTATTAATGATTGCTTTCTCTGTAATTTTTCTCTGACATAGTAAAAACACAATAATTTTGTTGTCATAGGAAAATTACCAAACCTTGTAAATTTCTTGTGTCATGCAATTGCTTTTATTTTCTATTTTTTTCTATTTTTTGTCTCTCACAGATTTGGATATACATTGAATTCCCAACATTTTCCTCAACCATGTCTCATTGTTCATATTCAAATTAAGGGAAGAATAACACAGCAAATAAACAAGACAATATAGATAATGTCATTAATAAATAACTTTCTAATTTTTTTATTTGTGGCAGTGATTGGGACATCCTTTGCACTAAATATACTATTTCACATGCCATTTTGGACTGGAGTTCTCATCACTGATTTAAGCACTCTCTTACTACTTGACTTGCAGAGATATGGGGTAATTTATTCATTATTTAAACTTTCCATGGCATAATTTAAGAATCTTTTCTCCTTCATTACTCGTGTATGAAATTTGGGTGTTTAATTTTTATGCTCTACTATATGTCCACATACTTTGTATACTATTTTTTGGCATAAACATATGTTTTCAATTTTTAAATAACATTACACGTATTTTTATACACTTTTTCACCTACATGTATTTCCGCACATATTTTCAAACACATATACTAAATACCCATATACCTCAATGGGATACCCAATATAATCTTACATTCATGCGGCCAAAACAATTGGTGGATCACATCTGCTCTCCACTCATAGGAGACAAGATCAATGAGACTAGTCACCTTGGCATTGGGTGGAATGTTGGGGAGAGGTGAAACAACCATTCTATAGCATTGGTCAGGGAGCCATTTTTCCCCTTTATGCTAACCATTATAGCATTGTTCAGTGAGCCATTATCTTATGCTCTACTATATGTCCACATACTTTGTATACTATTCTTAAATATTTCATAATTTAAGAATCTTTTCTACTATTTTTATGCCAACTGTCCACATACTTTGTATACTATTTTTATGCTCTACTCGTGTATGTTTTTTGTCTAGCCGTTATTATTCTCCTTTTTTCTTTTTTAATATATTCAGTCTAATATTTCTTATATATAGCCAACTATCTCTATATACTATTTTTGTGTCCGTGTGTTATAATAAGTATTGCTTTTTCTTCTAAAAAAAATAAAAATAAAAACTACTACGTAAATTTTTGGCCTTTTACATTTTTTTAAGAAATGTGTATAATATTTTTATGCTCAACTATCTACTTACGCCATTCAGCAAAAACAAAAACAAGAAAAAACAAAAACAAGAAAAAAAAAACAAAAAAAAACAAAAACAAAAACTGCGTAAGTTGTGTGATGTATAGTTACATTTTATTTCTTTGTTTGTGACTTGTAAGTAATCCGATTCATATAAACAATGGGAAAGTAGGGGCATTGACTCGGTCGCAGGCTTTTGAATCCTTTCACACTACAAATTTTCTGTCTATTCTATTTTTTAATCCTAGTGATAGTTTGATAATTTTATAAAGTTAAAAATCTTTAAATTGAATATAGCATAACCTCTGTGGCTATCAAATGCAAGTCAAAACAATTCACACTAATTGAATCGAACGAAACACCTTCATTCACCGAAGTTGTGAATTAATAATTAATATAAATATAAATATATATATATATATATGTGTGTGTGCGCGCGCATTTTACTGTTTGTTTGAAAAGACAATTACGTTGACTTTATTATTATTATTATTATTATTATTATTATTATTATTTTCCCTCTCTATTCGTGCGGATTGCATCATTGTTTAGGTAGGTCTAATTATCTCTCAAAAAATTAATATAAAAAGAAGCAGGTACTAGGCAGTTTATTTTAATTTGCTGCTCCCCAATTCTTGATGTCAAAGTCAAACAAGTAACCACCGGACCCATAAGTCGGGATGCTACCTCCCCTTGCATTAAATTAAAACGTGACATATACTTTTCTCTTTATATTTTTCCCAACTTCACTTCAAACCTAATATTTATAGTTAAGAGAAACAGATAGATGCTTATATCACCATGACTTCAAGCTGCTGATCCCTCTCTCCTATTTTCTAACTCTATTTCTTTTTTTTTTAAAGGGAGTTGAAATAGTCTGCTATACAATAATTATCTCATTTGATCAAATGATTGCATAATTCCTTATACATCATATGAGTCCAATAGGCATGTAGAGCTCCCCAAACTATGAGAGAGAGAGAGAGTGTATGTATTCTATGCTCAAGATTCCTACTTGGTAGGAGAGGCAAATACAAATCTTTTATAGTGTTTTACTTTATACCAGACCAATAATAGCTAGAAAAAAATAAAATCCAAACAAATGACATATTATATTTTGTGAAGTATAAAGCGTTACGCTAAAAGTGAGACAAAATATTTTTATTCAAGAAAATGCATGGTCTCAACTCTTAACACTTGAAGTTCAAAAAGTTGAATTTTGTTTCTCTTCAAGTTTTGAATTTCGTTCTATTTTGCTAGGAAAGGCTATAATTTTCCATTCAAATTATTTAATTGGAAAGAATCACCTCTCCATTCCATGTTATTCTAAATTTTGGCTCATTCCACTTGTTTCGGTCCATTCCACTAAATCTCATCTGATATGGTGATTTTGACCATTATGTAAATGTAAAAAAATAAAAAATCTCTAAACTTTTTTTTATTACTTCACTCACATATAACATTTTATTATTACTTTCCTTTAACAATATGTTTTTCTTGTTTAATTTACTCACATATTACATGATTTTTTTTCTTCATCAATACATACATACATACATACATACATACATATATATTTATATATATATATTCTTTCTTTTTTTTGTATGGATATATATATATTCTTTACTCATATATGACATGTATACTTATATTATGTAATGATGATATTAAGAATACACATTATTTGATTTTGAATGAATAATTTGATATTGTATAATATATATTATGTAATGCAAACTTCAAATATCTTCTTATCTTATCTTATCTCCTTATCTTCTTATCTTATCCTTTGTGTGAGTTTGTGTGTGCGTATAAACTTCTAAAATGATACCCCAAAATAAGTCATTAACAAAATATTTCATTCCAATAAACAAACTTGAAGGATCTAAAACTATTTAGAACATTAAATTTAATACGTATACATTTGCTATTTATTTGAAAAAGAAAATTACGTTTGACTTTTTATTTTTTTTTCCCCCACTTGTTGCGTGGATTGCATCATTGCTTAAGTAGTACTAGGTATCACTTAAAAAAAAAAAAAAAAAGGAGGCCGTACTACCGTACTAGGAAGTTTATTTTAAAAAAAATAAAAATTATGTGAATAATGCGCTGTGTCTTTTTAATTCGCTGCTCTCCATTCTTGCTGTGAAAGTCAAACGAGTAACAACCAGACCGTTGGTCCAGAATGGTACTTCCCCACACACTAGTTTGTATAGTTTTGTGACTCATTAGAATATAAATCATGGGAAGTAATTTTTTTTTTTTTTTTTTTTGGGCAACTTCACTTCAAACCAAAATTCTATAATTAAGAGAAACAAATAGAAGTTTATATCGAGCAGCAATTTTTTTTAATTAATAAAAGAGAGTTGAAATAGTCTACTATATAATAATTATCTCATGTATCAAATATATGTATGATCTCTTACACAATGTATGAGTCTTACAGATATGTTGAACTCCCACACTATGAGAGAGAGAGAGAGAGAGAGAGAGAGAGAGTATATCTTATGAACGGCATACCTACTTGGTAGGAGAGGCACAAAAAAATCTTTTGTGACATTTTACTTTGTACTCTACCTATCTTCGTTGGAAAAATAAAATAAAAAATAAATAAAATCAAATCAAACAAATGGCATATTGTATTTGTGAAGTATAAAGTGATACACTAAAAGTGAGACTGAGGTTTTTTATTCGAGAAATGGCATGGTCTCAACCTAAGCTATTTCTTGGAGTTCAAAAGGTTGAATTTTATTTTCCACATTAGTTTTAGGAAAATGTTAAAGGTATTATAAATTTATCTACATAAAATTTAAATAAATTGATGTGGTATTGAATGTGATTGGTTGACTTCTACCATCTATTAGGTGAATGTTTGAATTTTTTTTTTGGTTATCAGTCACAACAGTTTGTAAGTTCTATATAATTAAATTGTAGTATCTCTAACATCACTCTTAATTTTAACGTAAAAAAAAATTGGGTGGCCAGATTAGGAAGCTGGAGTTACTGATATCATTATTGATATTGGTAATGGCTGTATGTTTCTTTGCGGAAATGGCTTACGTAAAGCCTCCGGCGGGTGCTCTGATAGAGGGATTGTTTGTACCCAAGCTTAGTGGCCAAGGAGCCGTCGGAAATGCCATAGCCCTTTTGGGAGCCCTTATCATGCCGTACGTGATTTACTTCTTCATTAAATTTCCTTGCTCATTGTTTCATATGTATTTCTTTTCTTCTTTCTAATTGTTTGTGTTAAATATGATATTATTCATTCCATTTATTTGTGGCCAATAGGCACAATCTCTTTCTCCACTCTGCTCTTGTGCTATCCAGAAAAGTACCAAATTCTGTCCATAGCATTAATGTAAGAAGCTTGTGCTTTCATGCATATTCCCAGCCAGTATTAAGACTAAAATGAAAATGTTATAGCTACTTGCACTTTCACTTTTACTACTAAAAGTTTTTCACAAATTTATGCGATAATGAATGTTGCCAAATTAATAACATTAAAAATAAATATCTTAAATGCTTTTTTGTTGAGAGTTTAAAAGTTAAAACAACAATTTGTAAAGCTTATGTAGTTAGATTTGTAATATCCCTATTATCACAAAAGCTGAAATGAGGACAATTGCATCCTGATATTGTCAAAAAGATTTCTCATATATTTCTGTACAGAGACAAGTATGGTTATATAGCAGTACAAAGAGAATGATCTAGAAGCTAAACTAGGCTATACACAAATTACGGCTACTATAATGGTTGACCCTTAAGAGAAGGGATTTTAAACAATCTAGTCTATAATTTCTCCAATCATTGACAGCTCACGCCAACACTCCCCCTCAAGTTGATGCATATATATCTTTCATGCACAACTTGTCAAGTGAGCTATAGAAGACTTTGTTGGTAATAGCCTTTGTAAGAATGTTTGCCAGTTGATCTTCAGACCTAACAAATGGAAATCGAATTATCTTTTCTTCGAGATTCTGTTTGATGAAATTTCTATCCACTTCCACATGTTTAGTACGGTCATGTTAGACTGGATTATGGGCAATATCAATGGCTGCTTTGTTGTCACAAAACAGGTCCATTTCCGAACTAGGAGCAAAGCCAATCTCAGTTAGCAACCTTTTAAGCCAAAGAAGTTCGCAGATGCCTTTGACCATTCCTCTAAACTCAGCTTCAGCACTGGATAATGCCACCAACTTTTGCTTCTTGCTTCTCCATATAACAAGATTTCCTCCTATGAAAGTAAAGTAGCCTGATGTGGATTTCTTCTCAGAAATGTTTTCCGCCCAATCTGCATCTGTATAACCCTCAATGTCTAGATGATTATTTTTGGAGAACATAAGCCCTTTTCCAAGAGAGGAATTTATGTAGCGAAGAATCCGAATTACTGCATCCATATGATCTTCACTAGAACAATGATTAATTGACTCACTACATTTACAGCATAGGTTATATATGGGCGAGTATGAGATAAATAGATTAGCTTACCCACTAATCTTTGATATCTCTCTTTATTTGTTGGCACATGATTTGAATACTCTCCGAGTTTATGATTATGAACAATTGGGGTATCAGCTGGTTTATAGTCTAGTAGTCCCACTTCAGACAACAAATCTAACACATATTTCCTTTGAGAAAGAAATATACCTTGTTTCGATCTGGTTACCTCAATTCCCAAAAAATATTTGAGTCCTCTAAGGTTCTTCATTTCAAATTCAGTTGCCAATTGCCCTTGAAGTCAGAGATCTCTTCGATGTCATCTCCTGTAATAATCATGTCATCTACATATATAATTAGAGTTGTTACCTTTCCTAGTCAGTGTTTCAAGAATAAAGTATGATCTGAATTTCTTTGGGTAAAATCATACTTTCTCATAGCCAAGCTAAACCGACCAAACCATGCCCGAGGTGATTGTTTTAGCCTATACAATGCCTTTTGTAGCTTACACACAACCTCAGTCTTTGAAGATGTCATGTATCCTGGTGGAATATCCATGTAAACTTCCTCCTCTAGATCACCATGAAGGAATGCATTCTTTACGTCAAATTGATGTAACGACCAGTTCAAATTTACTATAGGAGATAACATGACTCTGACCATTTTCAGCTTTGCCACAGGTGAGAAGGTTTCTTGCTAGTCTATGCCATATTTTTGTGTATATCCCTTAGCCACAAGCCTCGCCTTGTACCATTCAATGGATCCATCTACCTTGTGTTTAATGGAGAAAACCCATTTGCACCCCACGATCTTCTTTCCTTTCAGTAATGGAACAAGAGCCCATGTTTTACTCTTCTCCAGAGCTTCCATTTCTGCTTTTATGGCTTGAGACCACTTTGGATTTGATAAGGCTTCTTGTACTGTGCTGGGAACATGGTGTGAGGACAGCCTATGTACAAACTTCTTGAGCGGTTCTGGCAATCGGGTATCTTGATCTTCTTTCCTCATAATCTGGAAAGTACCGACGTGGTTGCTTGCCACGATCGTGTCTGAAAGGTAAAGTATAACCAACAGAGTTATCTGAGTCATTAATAAGTGTGATAGGAGAGCTTACCTCAAGAGTATTCTAAGGAGAAGGGTCTTCGGGTACTGAAGAGTGGGGTTTTTCATTTTTAGGTTTAGATGACTTAGATGCAACTTCCTGAATGATGTCAAGATTATGTCTCCTTTCTTCACTAACCACTACCTCATTGTTGTCACTCAACTGTACTGGGTTGTCTTCAAAGCCTTGCCAAGTCCACCAATTCAGCTCTTCATCTCGTATCCCTCTCTGAAGAGATAAAGTGGATACCGATGAAGGAAAGAAAGTTTCTGATTCTAAGAAAGTAACATCCATAGTGACATAGGTGCACTTGGTGGTAGGGTGGTAGCAATGATATCCCTTTTGGTGTGTAGCATACCCCAAAAAAATACAACGAACGGCACACGAATCAAGCTTGGTTCGTTGATTTTTATGGAGATGGACGAAAGTGACACACAACCAAAGATTCGTTGTGGAAGTAGCAAAATAGTAAGCAAAGAAACTTGTTCAGAAAGAACCTGCAATGAGGCCTTGAAATGCAGCACTTTCGAAGGCATACGGTTTAAGAGATACACTACTGTGGCAATAGCATCATCCCAATATCTACTCAGCACATGTGCCCTAAGCAAGAGAGCACGAGTTGTTTCTAGGATAAGCTGATTCTTCCTTTCAGCAACCCCATTTTGTAAGGGTGTTTGAGCACATGACGTTTCGTGAAGAAGGCCATAGGTTTCAAAGTAATCCTAAAACTTCTTATTGAGTTGTTCACCACCATTGTCAAAATGAAGAATCTAAATTTTAGCTGAAAATTGAGTTTGAATCATTGTATGAAAAGATTGAAACACACTAAACACATCATCCTTATGTTTCAACAGATATAGCCAAGTCATACGAGTACAATCATTGATAAATGTCACAAACCAGCGAATGCCAGAAGAAGTGGTAATTGGAGAAGGTCCCCAAACATCTGAATGAATTAAAGCAAAAGGAATATCACTTTTATTCAAACTTGTGGAATAAGAAACACGATGACTTTTGGCTAGAATGCAAGTATCACATTTAAAGCCAGAGTCAAGTAATTTGGAAAATAAATCTGGAAACAAGTATTTCATATAGCTAAATGACGGATGCCCCAAGCGTTGATGCCAGAGCCAAATCTATTTCTCTTTAATGCTTGCATGATGCATATGATGAGCCTGACTAGAGTTGAAATCATCCATGTAATATAACCACCCCCCCCCCCCCCCCCTTCTTAGTACCACGCCCAATGATCTCCTTGGTGAGAATATCCTGAAGAAGACAAAAGGTAGGATACATTAGTGCAACACAATTTAGTTCCTCAGTAACTTGTCCTACAAACGTCAATTTATTTGAGAGGAATGGAACTAATAAAGTATTAGATAAAGAAAGAGATGGTGATAAGGCAACAGTTCCAGCCCCTGTAACTGGATATGTAACCCCATTAGCATTCGCAATATCAATTCACCTTGGTTGGGTAACTTCAATAAAATCATCTAAATTGAATGTCATATGATCTGTGGCCCCAGAGTCAATTATCCAGCCATTGTCACCATTCTGGATAGAACTAAGTAGGGCATAACCACAGTTACCTTGATCATTGAGATGAGTTTCATCACTCGAAGACTCTATTTGTGAGGTAAGAGATAACTGAGGTGCTGCAATTACCAGGGTAGCCCGACCAGGCCTTTCATTAGAGGCAACATCACGATTTTTCTGAGCCTTGTGCTCATTCCACCAGTCTGGTACCCATGTAACTTGAAACAAGTTTCACAGGTATGTTTCATGCTCCCACAATGAGTACAGCCTCCTCCTTCTGATTGAACCTTGGCTCTGGCGTTGGTATTCAATTTCCCACGTAGAGCCATTTTTGGATAACTGAAGAGAAGGTGGTTGTTGTTGTCCTATCTTGACTCCTTTTGATGCCATAACAGCTCCAGTCGTGTCTGTACCCATGAGCATCACCGCCTGCCGAATCTCCTCCCGTCGAACATGAGCATAGGCCTATTCTATGGTAGGGAAAGGACGTATCTGTAGCACATCACTTCGAATCTTGTCCAGCCGATCGTCCAATCCATCAAGAAAGATATAAACTCTGTCTTCTTGTAGGATTGTATTATATTTTTCTATATCAATGGCACAATTCATTGGTTTAGGACACTTGAAATCAATTTCTCTCCACAAGCCTTGAAGATCATTGTAATATTTTTCAATGGATCCTCTGGCTTGTCTCATTTTAGCCACCCTTCCTTTTAGATCATATACTTGTGAAGTATCAGTTCCATCAAAATAAGTAGTAGCAACAGAATCCCATACCAATTTTGCAGTTGGGAAGCAAATGAAATTACTGATAAAGGACGGGTCCATAGAATTGATCAGCCACCCTTTGACAATTGCATTCTCAGTTCGCCATCATCGGAAAGTCAGATCTGTAGGTTCAGGTTGCAGAAAGTCACCATTGATATATCCAAATTTGTCTTTGCCCGAGATATACATCTCAAAAACTTGGGACCAGAGGGCATAGTTGGTGCCATCCAACTTAATGCTGAGTTGTGCAACGGAAGCATCATAGGTCGGTAGGTGGGTTTGGGTTTGATTTTTGGTCAAGACTTCAGTCATTCTTGCCGTCAAATCTTCTAGGATAGAATCTGTGGAACTGCCACCAGTTTGTACCACATTAGTTGGGTTCACCATGGCTACAAATCAGTGTTTAGGGTTGGGTTTGGTTGTAGAGCAAGCCCTAGGATTTTGCTATGATACCATGTCAAAAATATTTCTCATATATTTCATATATTTCTGTAAAGAGAAAAGTATGGTTATATAGCCGTACAAAGAGAATGATCTAGAAGCTAAACTAGGCTATACACAAATTACGGCTACTATAATGGTTGACCCTTAAGAGAAGGGATTCTAAACGATCTAGTCTATAATTTCTCCAATCATTGACAGCTCACACCAACAGATACCTCCAAAAAAAATTGCACTTATCTTACGAGGAAGCTTTGCCTGACTAACAAAACAACATCTCATGTAAAACAACGATATATGAGATGATAGGTTAATTTGGAAAAGTTGTGAAATTGTTGTTAAAAAGATTTTGTTGTGTCCCACCCTTTCACTATTTCTCATTCATGGAAACTTTTGCTTTTTTTTTTTTTTTTTTTTCTTGTTTTTTCTTTTTTGGCTCACAACATTTTAATTAGTGGGTCTCATATTTTACACAAAATATTTTTTTTTTTAAATTACGTAATATGTTTGTTGGTTACTAAAACCTTAAAGTCAACATTTTCGTTTTTCTCTTCCATCTCATAGCTTTTTCATAGTTTCAAATTCTGGTTGTTTGCTATAATCTCAAATTGATTTATATTTTATTTTGCAGATATATTGCTATACTATGAACACTTTTAGATTTTTATTTATTTTCTCAATTTATTTTAAGAAATCAAATTAAATTTTTAAATTTTAAGTATCTAGATTAATCTTCTAATTTAATTGTTAGAAACTATTTGTAGGGTCACAGATTGTAGCCCACACCTTGATGGAAACAGGGAATGGGCCCAATGAGCCCAATACAATAAATTTGTAAGAGAGTGGGTTGAAGAATTGGGCCAACGGATTTTCGCGACAGTTATTGGGGTAGGGTACTTGGCCGAGGAGGCTAAAACGCACGGATAAGCTAAGAGTTTAGGTCCGAGGGGTAAGGTTGAGGCAGTTTTGATGGGTTCTGATCAAGTCCGAGGGGTATGAACTTAGACAAGATGCTTTCTTTTAGGTTATTTCCTTCTAAGTGCTACAGTAGCGATTTCTCAATGTTCTTCCCATTCTTTTTCTTTTTCTTTTTCTCTTTTTTCTCGCCCCCTTTTTATGAAGGGTTTGTTCCATTATATAGTCCTTCACTGCTCGATCCCACCGTCCACTTGTCTGTCATCTAGCACGGTACTTGAGTTTCCCCTCCTTTTTCTCCAGCTTTCTGATTTTCTGGGGATAAAGGAGACTTTCCACACTGTTCAGGGGTCTTCTCCACATAAATGCGGCCAGGAAAGTAGCTGTGATGCATTTAATGCGGTGGTAGCAGCTTTTTCTCAAGATATTTCTGCATCCTTATCCCTTCCATACACGTCGGTAGTCTGTCTTTTATTCTGGGACTCGCTGGAAAGTGGATTAAAGGAGAGCCGAAGCTCCTCTCTCCAATAGACGTCACATCCGAGAAGGGTATTCCTCTCGGACCAACCTCCTCGGACACTTACGCGCCTCACTGTTACCTACAACAGGCCTCAACGATTTCTCCCCCTCGGGCGTGCTTTTAATGAAACGGTGTTCCTGGGCCTCGATCACGGGCCTTGGCTTTACTCCCCCACAATAGCCCCTCAAAATTCTAATTTTTCTTTCTGATCCGAGGAGGAAAATTAGGATTTTGAGGGGCTATTGTGGGGGAGTAAAGCCAAGGCCCGTGATCGAGGCCCAGGAACACCGTTTCATTAAAAGCACGCCCGAGGGGGAGAAATCGTTGAGGCCTGTTGTAGGTAACAGTGAGGCGCGTAAGTGTCCGAGGAGGTTGGTCCGAGAGGAATACCCTTCTCGGATGTGACGTCTATTGGAGAGAGGAGCTTCGGCTCTCCTTTAATCCACTTTCCAGCGAGTCCCAGAATAAAAGACAGACTACCGACGTGTATGGAAGGGATAAGGATGCAGAAATATCTTGAGAAAAAGCTGCTACCACCGCATTAAATGCATCACAGCTACTTTCCTGGCCGCATTTATGTGGAGAAGACCCCTGAACAGTGTGGAAAGTCTCCTTTATCCCCAGAAAATCAGAAAGCTGGAGAAAAAGGAGGGGAAACTCAAGTACCGTGCTAGATGACAGACAAGTGGACGGTGGGATCGAGCAGTGAAGGACTATATAATGGAACAAACCCTTCATAAAAAGGGGGCGAGAAAAAAGAGAAAAAGAAAAAGAAAAAGAATGGGAAGAACATTGAGAAATCGCTACTGTAGCACTTAGAAGGAAATAACCTAAAAGAAAGCATCTTGTCTAAGTTCATACCCCTCGGACTTGATCAGAACCCATCAAAACTGCCTCAACCTTACCCCTCGGACCTAAACTCTTAGCTTATCCGTGCGTTTTAGCCTCCTCGGCCAAGTACCCTACCCCAATAACTGTCGCGAAAATCCGTTGGCCCAATTCTTCAACCCACTCTCTTACAAATTTATTGTATTGGGCTCATTGGGCCCATTCCCTGTTTCCATCAAGGTGTGGGCTACAATCTGTGACCCTACACTATTAATTGATTATTTTTGTTCCTTTAATTTAATGATGATACAAAATATATAATTTTACATTTTACATTTATATTAGATTTTGTATTATAATTACATTAGTTTACTATTATTTATTTATTTTGTTGTTAATGTAGATTAATTTTTTAGACTATTTTTGCTTCTAATCTTTCCTTCTCGAATTGAAATCTGGCTCTGCCATTTATTATCACTCTTAAGAAAAAGAGAAAACAATTATACAAATGTGCTCCAATAATTACACACATTTGGATACCATATTTATTGTGGTTGGAGAAAAGAATAGTACTCATATACCATATTGTTAGGTTCTAAAGACTTAGGTTTTTATGTATTTAGAACTCTAATTTGTATTGTTGGCAAACCATGATTAAAACAATGTATTTAGTTTGTTTTAGACTTGCTCAAAGTTGGTTTATTGTTGTAAAGTTGGATTAAATTATTGCAGGATTAAAAAGTAGTTTCAGCCTTTTTCGATCGATCGAAGCTTAGGCTCGATCAATCGAAAATCGGGTCTGACGTTTTTTTTTCTGCAGAATTCCAACTCAGCCCTATGTTATTTAAAACGTTTTGGGTTTCTAATTTGCCCTAGGTATAAAAGGCAAACCCTAGCCACGTTTTAGTGTTACTCATATTGCGGTTTATGTGAATCTCTTGTGAGATCTTTGAGGAGCTTTCCTTCACATAAACTTAGGGTTTTTAAGGAGAAGAATTTTTTCTACACTTTGATGATCAATCCAGTTGCTGCCATTGAAGCTTAAAGAAACACAAGTGGGTGTGCTTGTATTTGGTGGTGAATCCAAGAAAGAAGGAGTCCGTGGATTCGGAGCTTGCACGTGGTCGTGTCAATAAGTTCTACTGGTGGGAAGCAATAAGAAGTCAAGCGTGGGGGCTTGTAAGTCTTATTGTATGAACTTCGATTCTTTCAAGATAGTGGATTCAAGTTTACCTTAAGGATAGCTAGGTTAAATCCTCTCCAGGTTTTTACCGGTTTGGTTTCCTGGGTGATCATATCTTGTGTCTTTTATATTTCCACTGCTTTACTTGATATGATTGTTTGATTGTGTTTAACCTAGATTTGAATAATTTGACTAAGTAACAACTTGGCTAATTATCTAGGTTAATCCAATTATGGTTTTAAGGGGTCTAAAAAACAGTCAAGTGGTATCAGAGCAGGTAGCTCTTTTTGTTTTAAATCTTTTGATCTAAGAGCAGATCCTAGACCCCTGTTGTCATGGAACATGGACACTCTCTGGTTATTCCTCCTCACTTTGATGGGAATAATTATGCCTCTTGGAAAGCAAGGATGAAAGCATTCCTAAAATCAATCGATGAGAGAGTCTAGAACTCCGTTGAATACGGATGGGAGAAACCCACTACTCCTGTTAGTGAGTGGCAAACTTCTCAAAAAAAAAGCAGCTGCGTTTAATAGCAAGGCTATGAATGCTATCTTTAACGCTGTTTCATTGGAGGAATTTAAGAGAATCTCTAACGTTGAGGTTACTCATACTGCTTGGAATATCCTCCAGACTGTGCATGAAGGCACAAAGGCTGTCAAAATCAACAAATTGCAGCAATTGACTTCTAAATTTGAAAGCATTAGGATGTCTGATGATGAATCTTTTGATGAATTCTATGCTAAACTTAATGATATTGTTAATTCTGTTTATAACTTGGGTGAAATCTATGATCAACCTAAAATTGTTAGGAAGATTCTTAGATCCTTAACTAAGAATTTTAGATCCAAGGTGACTGCCATAACTGAGAGCAAAGATGTGGACTCCATCCCTATTGATGAACTTGTAGGATCACTTCAATCTTATGAGTTGGACCTATCCAAGACTAGCAAATCCAAATCAATGGCTCTTAAGTCAGTTGATGATGTTGAGGTTGGTGGATTTGATGATGAGCTCTCTGCTACAGAGATTGCTTACCTTGCCAAGAACTTTAGAAACTTTCTCAGGAATAATAATAGAAAGGCAAGTGGTACGAACACTACTGAACCTAGAAATTTTAAGAAGAATGATCCCACTAAGATTAACAATAATGACAAACCTAGAGAAAAAGTAGGTCAATCTTCAAATAATTCTATGGGTCCTCAGTGTTTTGGATGTCAAGGGTATGGTCACATGAAATCTGAGTGTCCTACTTACTTAAAGTCTAAGGGTAAGGCTATGGCTGTAACCCTTAGTGATGGTGAAGTTTCTGATGATGAGTCAGAATGTGACGAGGATGAAAACTTCATTGCTTTCACTACTACTGCTGTAGTAAATGAAAGCATATCTGCTGAAGAGAACCCTTCTGATGGGGAACTCTCTGAGGATGCAGATCTTCAAGAGGCCTATAATAAACTTTGCAAAGTTGCTACAAAGGATGCAATGAATGTTGAACTTGGCCTGAAGAAAATTGAATCTCTTGAGTTTGATAAGAAGAATCTACTTGTAAAACTGTTTAATGCTAATGAACTTTTGAACAATGTGAAAACTGAGAATATGCTTTTGCTTGATAAAGTTAAATCTTTGGAACTTGATTTGTCTGTTGCTAGATCTACTAGTTCTAAACTTGATCAAATGCTGAGTGTTCAAAAGTCTCCTTCTGACAAATCTGGATTAGGTTTTGTTGAAAGCATCTCTGTGTCTGCTTCCCATTCCACAAACTTTGTTCCTTCATCATCTTCTGAACCTTTTGTAAATGAGGTTGTGAGTGAAATTGTCAAACCCCCTACGAGTGAGGTTGTCAAACCCATAGAAGTTTCACCATCTAGGAAGACTAGGGTTGATCTGAAAGAGTCTAAACTTAAGGAGTCTACCCTTTCTAAGGACAAAATGCATGGTAAGCCTACTTGGGTGTGTCATTTTTGTGGGAAGTCTGGACACATTCGTCCTAATTGTTACAAGTTGCAAGCTGCCAAGAGAGCAAACAATCCAAAAGTGTCAGTGCCTCAAGCACAAGATCCTATAGCACTTATTGGTGAATTGGTAAAGGCACTCAACCTTTATTCCAATCTTGGAGGTGGAAATCACTCTAATGTGAATACAAACTCCAATGCTCGTGATGCATCTAAAAAATTTTGGATGCAAAAGACTCAAACTAACTGAGTCTTTCTGACATGGTCCTTGTACTTCATTGTTTTTCCCTTTGTGACCATTGTTCTTTGTTCTTTGGTTTTTGTGTTTTTTTTTTCTTTTGTCTCTACAAGTTGCATTGCATTTCATTCTAGGTGTTTTTTTTTATTCTATATATTAAAAAAAAAAAAAAAAAAAGGAAGGAAGGAAAAGGAAGCACATTGTGTTCTTGCACTATTCTCTTTGTTTTTGAAAACAAAGTTGGTCAATTTATTTTCACATGACATGTCTCTTGTACTTTGTTTAGCTTTGATGAGCTTATTTATTGCACTTGACTAGTTGAAGCTTTGTAGTGCATGTTGTGTGAGAAAGATGTTTATGGTGTTTATCACTTTGTCTTAATCTTGAAGTCACATGTTGTTTGACTGTCGGACTTGATCCTTTTGAGAAAGGTATAAATAACCATCTCACCACTGTGCACTAGCCAATCATGAACACCTTATGCATATCATTAGATTTTTGTGTTCGAGAAAGTGTAGCACATGCACAAAAAGAACATAAGGTGAAGCCTCGGTTTAATTGATAAATGCTTAAAATTGGTGTGTACTATTAGGCTTAATGCCAAATCACTTAATTAAAATTGGTGTGTATATTATGAGGCAAAATTCAAAAAACTTACATGATTGCAAGCTTATGTTCTAGGAGATGTAAGAGTTATATGATGTAACTCTTTAGGTGATAGTCTCTTTTAAAATTCTATGTGATGAATTTTGTAGACTTTGTGATTAATTGCTATAACACATATCACCTCACATGTAACTCAAGTCTTTTTACTAGTTGCACACACTACACAAGTTACTCATTGCTAAACATTATACATGTTATTGTGTGTGTCTTTCGGTCTGACCAACCAAGTTTGAAATTACTTTGAGTTTTTGTTTGTGCAAAACATATTCTGTGTTTGAGTGTTTAAAGGGAGAATGGTTGAAAATCTTAATTTTGGGAAAACTAGGGTTTAAAACTTGTGTTTTGGAAAAACATGTTATCTCATTCTCATGCATTTTTACTCTTTATTTTTAATGCTTTGAGGTGTTTTTTCAAAAATCAGGTTATTTTTCTAAAAAGATGTTTTTCCAAATTTTCAATTGATCCATTCTGTTTTTCGATCAATCAAAATCCTTTTTAAAAATTTTAATAAGCCTCTGTCTAGTTCGATTGATCGAACCTGTTTTTCGATCAATCGAACATCGGAATCAGGTTTTTAAAAACTTCGGATTTGACTTGTTCAAACCACTTTTTCAAAAACTTTTCAAACCTCTTTCTCTCTCTCCGACTCAGCAAGGCTCCACCAAGAATTTTTTGTCGTTTTCCTCCAATTTCTTGCAAGGTTTCTCTCTCCCTAAGCCGGCATGTCTATTTTACCCTTCCTTTTGCATTGTTTTTCTCATTTTCATGCATAATCTCATGGTTTTTGGGTAATTTTCGAACTATGCTTAATTTGGGATTTTTTATTAATCAAGCCTTGTTTTATGAATTTGATCAATGGTTTTTTTTTCCTACAATGATTTATTCATGATCTATATTGGTTAATTTGATCAATTTGGGGTTTTGTGAAAAATTAAAAATTCTAGGGCTTGTATTGAACCCGATTTGGGGATTTTGTTCAATTTGGTTTAATTTGATGAAATTGGCTTGTTGAATTGATGTAATTGATCATTTTTTTGTGTACTCTGTCTTGTGTGATGATCAATTGGTCAATTTGTTACAAATTTTTCAAGTGGTTTTTCAAATTTTTGGGGTTTTTGTTAGAAACTCTATGTTCAAGCCATTTATGTCAATTTGGACTTAATTGCACTGCATTAGGTCATGCATCCTGATATTTACATTGTTCATGCATCATATAACTTTTGTTCTATATATTTTTGTGCTAACTTGCAGTCTGCCCTTGGTTTTGTTTTTTTTTCTCTCTATTTGCTGTGTGTTTTTAGTCCTTATTCTAGCACCATGCCTAGGAAAACTAGAGCTAATAGGGTTCCCTCTGCTCCTTCTGTGTCTCCCTCTAAGAGTCAGCTTTTTAAGAACGACCGTTGTCGTGAAGCTTTTGAGAAACTGAACAGTAAGCGTAAGATATGGGCTGAGCGTTCTATGATCTTAGATGAGGTTGATTTGGCCATTAGGGCTAACCTAGAGTCTAGAGGTTGGTCTTCCTTATTAGAGATAGACCATCCACCCCTGACCACCCTAATTAGAGAGTTCTTCTCGAACCTCTCTTGTCACATCTATGATTCCAACACCCTTGTTCGGAGTTGGATACGAGGTGTTAAGTTCACCATTACCCTTAGGGTAGTGGCTGAGGCTCTTAGGGTTCTAGTCGTTACGAAGCCTGTCTATCCCTATGCTGAGGCTCCTCCTATAGATGTTGTCATGTCACACATCACTGGATCCTCTATCCAGTGGGGTTCTGATCCTCGGATCACGTTTTCTACGCTTTCTGAGACTGCCTATTTGTTTCTTAGAGTTGAGTGTCATTCATTGTGGCTTATTTCTCATCTCCACACCATCCCTCTTAAGCGAGGTGTGTTTTTATACGCTTTTATGTTTGGTGCGTCTATCAGCTTTCCTCATTTTTTTCTTCGTTCTTTGAACGAAGTTCATAGGAGTTCTGCCATAGGGCATGCCCTTATTCATCCTATTTTCATTCATAGGATTTTTTATTCCTTAGTTTAGCTGATTTCCCTTCTGGTGAGCCTGTTCACGTTGTCGCTCCTTTAGGTGCTACCTTCCATAGACAGAGGGCTTCTCACTTGAGAGTTGATCCTTCGGGTCCTAGAGGTGCATCTTCTGGTGATGTTCCCCCTCCTCCCTCTTCTACAGGTGTTGATGCTACTAAGAATTTTGGTGATACTCCTGCTGCTACTGCCGACGTTCCTCCACCAACTACTTCGGATGATTCAGACATTCGACGTACGTTGGATCATGTCTTAACCGCTCAAGCGGCTCAAGGTCAAACTTTGGTGGACGTTCTTGATGAGATTCGTGGTTTACGAGCAGATTTGGCTCGGTTTCGATGTTCTTCATCGCCACCTCCTTTTGATGATGGATTTTGGTTGCCCTTTGGCATTCCGTCACAAAAAGGGTGAGTACATATGAGTTTTTGCACTTGTACTTGTTTTTGTTTTCAGGGGGAGAGTTTATTTTTTATTGGTTGGAGCTTGTGGAGTTGTTTAGATTGTATCTAGGTGCTTCATTTTGTACTCTACTTTTTTAGCTCTTGCCACATTTGTTTTGCCTTGTTAGGATATTCATGTTAAGGGGAATATATATATATATATATATATATATATATATATATATTTTTTTTTTTTTTTGTTTCTTGTTTCAAACTGCTTATTGACCTATGTTTATGAGTTCTTCATTGATATATGTCTTTATTGTGTGTTGTTTGAAATCAAGATTTTATTTTATTTGCTTGTATTTTTCTACACATGTGGTTATGCATTTAGTTTAAGTGTTTCAGGAAATATACAGGTTGATTCAATTAAGCAGCTGCCTACTCTGCAACTGATGGATAGTAGTTAGGATTGAATTTGTGTTTTGTGAGCATTATTTTGTAAAGGGCTTTTATTTGTAAACTTTGACCTAATAAGTTGTGTTTTGTCACGGATTGCCAAAGGAGGAGTTTGTTAGGTTCTAAAGACTTAGGTTTTTATGTATTTAGAACTCTAATTTGTATTGTTGGCAAACCATGATCAAAACAATGTATTTAGTTTGTTTTAGACTTGCTCAAAGTTGGTTTATTGTTGTAAAGTTGGATTAAATTATTGCAGGATTAAAAAAATAGTTTCAGGGTCTGACGTTTTTTTTCTGCAGAATTCTAACTCAGTCTTATGTTATTTAAAACGTTTTGGGTTTCTAATTTGCCCTAGATATAAAAGGCAAACTCTAACCACGTTTTAGTGTTGCTCATATTGCAGTTTATGTGAATCTCTTGTGAGATCTTTGAGGAGCTTTCCTTCACATAAACTTAGGATTTTCAAGGAGAATAAGTTTTTCTACACCTTGATGATCAATCCAGTTGTTGCCATTGAAGCTTAAAGAAACACAAGCGGGTGTGCTTGTATTTAGTGGTGAATCCAGGAAAAAATGAGTTCGTGGATTCGGAGCTTGTACGTGGTCGTGTCAGTAAGTTCTACTGGTAGGTAGCAATAAGAAGTCGAGCGTGGGGGCTTGTAAGTCTTATTGTATGAACTTTGATTCTTTCAAGATAGTGGATTAAAGTTTACCTTGAGGATAGCTAGGTTAAATCCTCCCCAGATTTTTACAGGTTTGGTTTTCTAGGTGATCATATCTTGTGTCTTTTATATTTCCGTTGCTTTACTTGATATGATTGTTTGATTGTGTTTAACCTAGATTTGAATAATTTGACTAAGTAACAACTTGGCTAATCGCCTAAGTTAATCCAATTGTGGTTTTAAGGGGTCTAAAAAACTCACATATAATCATGGATTATAAAACTATAATTTATTTAATGAAAGATTAGACATAGATAAAGTCTTTATTTTACAAAACAATTGTATTTTACTAATTTGTCAAATGTTTTTATTTGTGTCTGCCTCATTTTGTAATACTACAGGATGCATGTCGATATTACTTGATGGAGAGTGGATTCGCATTGTTTATTGCTTTTTAAATCAATGTTGCAATTGTCTCTATATCAGGCACCATTTGCTCAGCCAACAATGTCTCAGATGAGATTGTAAATCAATGCAATAATCTTAACCTCGACTTAGCCCCTTTCCTTTTGAAGGTTCAAATTTATAAATAAAGTTATTTTATATTAAAATAATGGTTAAATAATACAAATTTATCTTTTTTTTTTCAATTTAAGATTTTGAGATAAATATTATCTATTAATTTGAATCCAATTAAATCTTTAACAAAGTCTAGCATAATTTTTTTTTTTTTTTTGTTTTATGTGCGTAGAATGTGTTGGGCCAGTCAAGCTCAATTATATATGCCGTTGCATTACTAGCCTCATGGCAAAGCTCCACCATCACAAGCACTTATTCAGGGCAATTCATCAAGCAGGTTTTGAATATATATATATATATATATACACACACACATACACACATACATAATGTGAAACTACCCTGGTTAATTGGGATTAAATTTTAATTAATTTAAGGATGGTGTGGCATTTTTAGGGTTTCTTGGACCTTAGGATGAAAAAATGGACTAGAAACCTAATGACAAGGTGCATTGCCATTACACCTAGTCTTATTGTTTCCATTATTGGAGGAGCTAAAGGTGCAACTCAACTTATCATCATCGCATCGGTTTGTAACTTGTGAACTATGTCTTTGTAATTTTTTTTTTTTTAGAATAAACGGCAAAAATTTATTCAAAGAAAGAATAAAATTGTACAATAACAAGGCAACAATAGGGAGAGCCGAAGAAACCTGAACTAGCTATAGAGCTTTCCCTACACCTAACAAAGACAGCAACTAAATGTAAGATTACAACAAGGAAAGCCAAAGAAAACAATACTATCTTACAAACTCAAGACAAGCTTCCATAATTAGCTTCCAAATATTCTATAGCATGAGCTGCAGCAGACCTAGCTAGAAAAGAGGGGTCAAGACGTGGAGTACCGTAGTGAGCCTCATTCCGCTTATTCCAAATCATCCAACTGGTTGTGAAAAATATTGCAATTTCTCGGTCATTTTTCCTTTGCATAATTTGATTAGCCACATCCACAAATGAAAGATTTGTGGAATGAGACATGGTCCCCCATAAGCATGTGGACTTCCAAACCATATCAGAATATGTACAACTTAGCAGGATATGGTCTGTTGACTCCACCCCAACCTCACAACAATCACATCTAGCATCCAACAATATTTTTCTTCTAGCTAGATTTACCTTTGTAGGCAGTATATCTCTACAAGCTCTCCAAATGAAAGTTTTGATTTTATTACATACCTTGGCCGCCCAAATCGCTTTCCAAATTTTATTACACTTTCAGTAATTGGATGATTGGCCATAAGAAGATCTCAGTTGTTGAGTTTGTATCATCTTGTATGCACTTTTTGTCGAATATTCACCCGTGTTTGTGTATGCAAGTTTGGATGTCTTGCACCGCTCTATTGCTCAAAGGGATGGATTTAATAACTTCAACTTCATGTGGGAGGAATACATGATCAATCATGGACACACGCCAAGATCTTGTAATGGGATCAATGAGGTTATCCACTATGGCCATTGTTGACATTGTGGAGCATGGGGTTACCACTTTGAATGATGGTGGAGTTGGAAGCCATCGGTCTTGCCAAATTCGAATTTTATTTCTGGTTCCTACTCGCCATCTCAAACCACCATCAAAGACAGATCTGGCAGCCACTATACTTTTCCATGCAAAACTCCCTGAATTTGGTGAAGGAGCACCTAAGAAAGATGTGTTGGGAAAGTACTTTGATTTGTAGACTCAATAGAACAAGGAGTGTGTATTTTTCATAAGCCTCCATCCTTGTTTGGCTAAAATGGCTAAGTTGAAAGAATGAAGCTCCCGAAACCCAATTCCTCCCATCGACTTGGGCATACGAAGTTTAGACCAACTCAACCAGTGTACTTTCCTTTCTTGTATCTTTTAACCCCACCAAAATCTGCTCATCATCCCTTCGAGTTCTTTAAGCAAACCTTTTAGTAATAAGAAACATCCCATGGCATATGTGGGGATAGCTTGTGCCACGGCTTTAATCAAAATTTCCCTTCCAGCATGAGACATCATCTTTTCCTTCCATCCCTTTAGTTTACTCCAGACTCTCTCAATGATTGGAGCAAAAGATGCTTTTTTGTTACGCCCCACTATACTAGGTAGCCCTAAATACTTCTCATATTCTGGGACTGTCTCTGCACCCAATGCCTGTTTGATTAATTCTTGAGTCTCAAAGCCAGTATTGCTACTAAAGAAAAGAGAAGTTTTATCAGTATTAACCTTTTGTCATGAAGCAGCCTCATATAAATTAAGCAAAGAATTGACTTGTTGGCACTCCTCTACTGAGGCACGACAAAATAATAAACTGTCATCAGCAAATAGGAGATGAGAAATACAAGGACCACCTCTGCTAGCTGCCACTCCTTTTATAATTCCTTCTATTTCTGCCTTTCTAAGCAACGCAGTAAGCCCCTCAGCACAAAACAGAAAGAGATAAGGTGACAGAGGGTCACTTTGTCTCAGTCCTCTTGAAGGCAAGATATAACTTGTAGGATTGCCATTGACTATAACAAAAAAATGAGCAGTTGTTATACATGCCATTATCAATTGCACCCATTTGGAATGAAACCCCAATTTCTCCATCACCCTTTTTAAATAATCACATTCAACCCTATCGTAAGCTTTGCTCATATCCAATTTAATAGCTACCTGACCTATCTTGCCCCACCTCTTTCTTTTTCATGCTATGCAAAGTTTCATATATAACTAAGATGTTATCTATAAATAATCTCCCCGAGACAAAAGCGCTCTGAGAATCAGAAATTAAATTTGGGAGGATAAGCTTCAGCCAGTTGACTAACATTTTAGATATGATTTTGTATAGCACATTACACAAGCAAATGGGATGATATTGTGTGATTAATTCAGGGTCTTTGGTTTTGGGAATTAGTGCTATGTGGGTATTATTTATATTTCAAAGTATGATACCAGAATTTAGACATGATAGCATAGCATTAGTTACATCAGCACCCACTATATGCCAAAATTTTTAAAAAAAGAAAGTAGTCATACCATCAGGGCCTGGAGCTTTTGAAGGATGCATTTGAAATAAGGCGAATCAAACCTCTTCTGGATGAAAATCTCTCACAAGCCAATCATTCATCTCCAAAGTAACTACTCTAGGAATATGGGCCACCACTTCTTCAATAGCATTTGGATTTGAAGATTGGAAGAGAGTTGAGAAATGTTGAATTATTCCCCTTTCTATGTCGCTTTGTTGCTCTATCACCGTACCATCCATTTCCTTTAGCGAGACAATTAAGTTTTTTTTCCTCCTTGCAAATGCTTTTGCATGAAAAAATTTTGTATTACGATCACCTTCATGCAACCAACTGATACGGGATCTTTGTTTCCAATAAATTTCTTCTTTCTCAATTAAAATACTAATTTCATGCCTAAAGGCTTCACATTTAGCCCATGTTGCATCCCTGTTGTTTTCCTCAAGCACTTGCAACCTATTTCGCTTTTCCTCAATCTTTTTGCCTAAGGAACACAATGAATTTTTACTCCAGGCTAACAACCTCTTCCTGCATTCTTTTATTTTGTTACACACCAGGAACATAAGACTTCCATTGAAGGAAACAGACCAAGCATTTGCAATTGCATCCTCACAGCCTTCATCTTTCACCCATGCTTCCTCAAACTGAAATCATTTTTTATACATCCCAATTTGAGACTGCGATTGCCTTCTTAGTCGCACCCCAATGGCCATGTGATCAAAATTTGAGAAGCTAAATGATGAACATCAAAGTGAGGAAAAAGATCATACCATTCTTGATTAGCTACCCCACGATCGAGTCTAACATATACCCAACCCTGTTCATATCTCTGATTGCACCATGTGAAGCAAGCACCTTTAAAACCCATGTCCCTTAATCTGCAATTGTCCAGCACTTCTCAAAAATTCGCCATTTGCCACTCACTTCTTGGTTCCCCTCCTTGTTTTTCATTCGCTGAAAGTATCTCATTGAAATCACCTATGCATATCCATGGCAATGTGACTTGTTGATGAAGTAGGGGCATCAAATTCCTTGTCTCAATACGCTTCAATTTTTCAGGGTGCCCATAGATACCTGTCAATCTCCATGAAACCTCATCCTTCTCTGTCACAATAACATCAATATGGCTTTTTGACAAGATCCTCAAGTTCACATCCCATTTTGAGTCCCAAAACAGAGCCAAGCCTCCACTCATTCCAATTCTATCTACACACACTACATTATCTATTTTTAATTCATTCTTCACTTCTTCTATACCTTTCTTTTTAAGTTTAGTTTCCATCAGAAATACAATTCGGGGACATTGAACTTTAATGAGCCTAGACAGCTCTTCAACATCACTTTTGTTCCCAAGTCCACGGCAATTAAGACTTAATATACTCATAATTCAGCTTCACTTCAAAGAATCAATAATCCAACACAAAAACGCCTAAAACAGAGACCCTTTAAGAGACTGATTTACCTGTAGCCAAGATAAGGTGTTATTGAAATGATATGGAAGCTCCCACTTTTGCAAAGAGCTCACCCAAGAAATGGGTTGGTCCACGAAGCAAAAGGCTCACCCAACAGCAGACAAATCTTCAGAGCTACAATGAAGAAGATCGACGCCCTAAGACCTTAAAGCGGTGACCTCTATCAACAACGAAAACCCACAAAATGGGCACGGGAAACCCACACAAAGAATGCCCACACACTAGGCAAGGCAGCCAAGAAGAGCTCGTGCGAATGCTAGTGGAAAACCGAAACGTGTGCCAAGAAAGGGAGATGGAACCCAATCCAGAGAGAAAGAGAGACAGAACTCTCTAGAAAGAATTGGAACCCAGCAGTCCAGAGAAAAACTCCTACAAGGGAGGGAGAAAAAGTTGTAATGTTGATACCTATATTCAAATATAGAATAAAAATTTAGTGGGTATTGCAGATGGTACTTGCATTTGAGCTTCCATTTGCTCTAATCCCTCTCCTTAAATCCTGTCGCAGTACCTCCAAGATGGGACCACACAAGAATTCAATATATGTAAGTTGGCTTTGTACTTCTACAGTTCTGTTCTTTTAAATGAGGTCAACCAGTATTTTGAATGATAGGCTGATTTTAAGAACCCATAATTAAATTCAATTTATGCTTATAAAATGTAAATAAATATATATAGGGGTTTTTATATTATATTATATCTTAAATTTAATCATATGACTACATTTTTTAATATAGTATAAAAAATATTTTTTTTAACAAAAATTAAATTTAACTATATAACTTTTTGATTATTATAGTCACATGATTGAATTTAAGTGAAAAATCTAATATTTTCTTATATCAACTAAGCATCAGACAATTATTCTTGTAGATTATGATGATCTCGTGGATCCTAGGCGTGGGAATGACTGGTTTCAATGTTTACTACCTGAGTACAGCCTTTGTGGGTTGGCAAATTCACAACAAATTCCCCAAGGTTGCAACTGTGTTCATTGGGATCATGGTGTTTCCCCTAATGCTTATGTACATCTTATCTGTTAGAAATACTGGAAGATTTGTATTGTATTTCATAATGAGAAAATATACATCAGTGTCTTATATAGGAGGCTTAAGTGTGCAGTACAAGTAAAGTGTAGTACAAGTACATGTATGCTATACAAGTAAAGTAACTGGGCCTAAAGCCCATAACATAATATACATTAACAGCCCCCCTCGAACTCAAGGTGGATGTGAGACCAGCTTTAGATTGTCAACCAAATCACAAGTGCGTCCCTTAGGAAGTGACTTGGTGAAGATATCTGCAGGTTGATCTTTGGAGGAGACGAAGAAGAGCTTGAGAGCACCATGGACATGATGATAACGGATAAAATGACAATCAATCTCGATGTGTTTAGTCCATTCATGGAAGATATCATTGTGAGCAATATAAATGGCACTCTGGTTGTCACAATAAAGGGGAGTAGCAGAGGATGTGGACACACCTAAATCCTTAAGAAGCCATCGTAGCCAAAGGAGCTTAGGTGTGGTATCAGCAAGGGCACAATATTCTGCTTCAGTACTAGAGCAGGCCACAAAGGTTTGTTTCTTACTTCACCAACAAATTAAAGAAGAACCAAGGAGAAAACAATAACCTGTAGTGGACCTGCGATCAGTGGAATCCCCTGCCCAATCAGCATCAGAGAATGCACGGAGTACAAGAGGAGACTAAGCTGAGTAGAAAATGCCATGGAAGAGAGTGCCCTTCAGGTATCGAAGAATGCGCAGAACAACAGCATAGTGAGTAGATCGTGGAGCAGACAGATACTGGTTCACCCGATGAACAGCATAGGAGATATCTGGGCGAGTAACTGTGAGATAAACTAGGCTGCCAACCAATCGTCTATAAAAAAAAGGATTAGACAATGGTTTCGTCCCTGAGGGTGTCAAATGCGCATTAAGTTCAACTGGAGTGTCAACAGTCTTGCTGTCAGTGAGTCCAGCTCGACATAAAAGGTCAAAAGCATACTTAGCTTGAGTAATATAAAGACCATCTGTGGAATGAGTAATTTCAAGGCCCAAGAAATAACTGAGATGTCCAAGATCTTTCATCTCAAACTGCTGACTGAGAAAATCCTTGAGTTCTTGAATGCCACTGAGGTCATCACCAGTTATGATCATATCATCCACAAATAGAAGAAGCAAAATGGTGCCTTTATCAGTACGACGAAGAAATAAGGCAGAATCATACGGACTGGCAGTGTAACCCAAGCGAAAAATAGTGGAGCTGAACTTGGCAAACCAAGCTCATGGAGCTTGTTTAAGACCATAAAGTGCACATCGAAGATGACAAACCTTGTTTGAGTCAACAGAGAGACTAGGAGGAGGTTGCATATAGACTTCTTCACTCAACTCCCCATTAAGGAAAGCATTTTTAACATCCATCTGAAAAATGTCCCATTTACTAGCAGCAGCAACAGCTAAGAGGGCACGAACAGATGAGATATGAGCAACTGGAGCAAAGGTCTCTTCATAATCAATCCCATACTCCTGTGTAAAACCTTTTGCAACAAGACGGGCCTTGTAGCACTTAATGGACCCATCAGAACGAGTCTTGATCTTATAGATCCACTTACAACCAACCATAAACTGTCTAGGAGGGAGAGTGACCAAATCCCAAGTATGGTTTTTGGTTAATGCATCAAGTTCCTCTTTCATTGCAATCTGCCATAAAGGGTCAGTGGAGGCCTCATGATAGGCTTGAGGCTCGTGAAGTGTAGTAAGGGCAGTGTAACAATGATAGTCAAGTAAATGTGTAGGAATGGATCTTACCCGAGTTGAGTGGCGAGGTGGAATGTCTTATGGAGGATCTTCAAGCGGAGCAGGAGCAGGGGACCCAGGCTCTAAGTGGGGTAGCTCGTCATCAACTTGTTCATCTTCAACCTGTCTAGGAGAAGTATCAAAAATATCTGAAGAAAGGTCCAAAGAAGGATCAAAAGTATTTGTAGAAGGAACAAGAGACTAATCTGGAAAATTTTCTAAAACAGAGGAGGTAGTTAGGGAAGAACGAAAGTGAGAGAGTTCAACAAATAATCGGTGTTCCCAAAAGACAACATTACGAGAAACACGAAGACGATGAGAGACAGGATCATAACACCTATACCCTTTTTGAGTTTCGCCATAACCAAGGAAACAACAAAGTCTACATCGAGGCTCAAGTTTGTTGTGTTCATGAGACTGAAGAAGAACGAAACAAGAATATCCAAAAGATCGAAGGTGATGATAGTCAAGAGGTGACCCAAAGAGACGCTCATACGGAGTCTGATTATGGATGACAGCTCTTAGAGTGCGATTAATCGCATGAACAACATTAAGAGTAGCTTCACCCCAAAAAGGGGCAGGAACTTTGGCAGAAAGAAGAAGAGCATGAACAGTGTCAAGAATATGACGTATTTTCTTTCGGCTCGACCATTTTGCTGAGAGGTACCTGGACAAGTTAGATGATGTACAGTGCCATAGGAATGTAACAGAGCTTGAAACACATATTGAGTATATTCAAGAGCATTATCAGAACGAAAGGTTTTGATACGTTTGGAGAATTGGGTTTCAACCATTTTTGCAAAGTTGCTGTATATTGGTAAAATTTCAGAACGAGATTTCATAGGAAAGATCCAACTATAACGAGAATAATCATCAATAAAAACAACAAAATATCGAGATCCACCAATACTAGCAACAGGAGAAGGTCCCCAAACATCAGAATAAATTAACTCAAAAATACTATTAGAAATGGATTCACTGTTATTAAAAGACAAAATTGGCTATTTTCCTAACTGACATGAAGTACAATCAAAATTGTCTTTGGACACAGAACCTAACAGACCCCTAGAAGCTAACTGTTGTACCCGAAAAGATGATGCATGACCAAGACGAGAATGCCAAAGTGCAAGAGATGGTAAGGAAGTAGCTGCAGCAGCAACAGAAACAGGAGTAACAGGTGGAAGATGAAGATTGTCCACGGGAAACATATGCCTAACTCTAGGGCCGGTCCCAAGCTCCTGTCCCATCCTTGGATCCTGCACAATACACCCAAAATAGTCAAAAATAAGGTGATAACCTAGTTCAGCTAATTGTCCCACAGAGCACAAATTATAGGATAGGTCAGGTACATGAAAGACTCCAGGAACAGAGAGGTTGGAAGTCGAAACAAAACCTAGACTATTCCCATGCATGGTGGAACCATCAGCTATATGAATATTTAGGGGATGTGGTGTAGGGTCAAGTTTGGAGAATAAGGAGGAGTGAGGTGTCATGTGATTGCAACAGGCAGAATCGAAAAGCCAAGTTTGAGACTTACCAGGTAGAATAGAGAGAGCAATGGAAAGAGATGTATTACCAGCCATACGAACAGCCTGAGCTATGATCTCCTGTAGTTCAGTGAAAGAGAGGTTGATAGTTGATCCAGAAGACTGCGACTCAGTCGAAATGGAAGCCATTGGCGGAGTAGGCTCAATATTAGCAACATCAGCAGTAGATTTGTCATGACAATAACAAGTCTCAATGGTGTGGCCAAGACACTTGTAATAGTTGTAGAACTTTTTGTTGGTCTGCTTGCGACGATTGCTACAGCCAGAGGAATCACTTGATTGCTGAAGTTGCTCTATGGGTGGAGTAGAAGGTGTAATGGCCAAGACATTGAGCTTATTCTGAGCTTGAAGGGTTGTAAGACGAGCTTCTTCTCTAACCAACTCGTTCACAGCAGTGTCAAGAGAGGGAGCAGGACTGCGATTTAGAAGCTAACCTCAAATGGGCCCAAAGTCCTTGTGAAGGGACATCAGGAATTCATAGAGGCGAAATTCATCTCTGATGGAAGCATATTGTTGAGCATCCTTTGAGCATGCCCAAGTTGGATCAGAAAGGTCAATTTGGTCCCAAATGAAGCGCAGCTAATCATAGTAGTCATTGATGGATTGCCCTGGTTCTTGTCTGAGTTGATGGAATTCAACCACTAATTGATATTTCATGGAGCCATGAATGGTGGAGTACCTTTTGGCCAACATATCCCATGCTGACTTGGCATCATCAAAGTTGCCCAACAGGTTAGAGATGGAGGGAATGGAAGTGTTCCGAATCCATGTGAGGATCATGTGGTTGTGACTATCCCATTCAATCATGCGACTAAGGAAGGCAGCATCTTCTTCATTGGCTCCCTTGACAGGAACAGTGATTGCACCAGTACAATAATGCCAAAGCATGCGACTCTTAAGAAAACTGTGCATAGCTTGAGACCAAGATAAGTAATTCTTACACCCTTCCAACACAGTATTGATGGGGCGAGGAAGAAAAACATCTTTTTTATCCATTTAGAGACACAATATGCAAAAACAGACTACAAAAATGAAATCTACGCGAAAAACTGGGTAAGAAGAACTTGGATTGAAAAAGTCAACCATGGAGAAAAGTCAACGATCAAAGTCAACGGTTTGGTCAACGATGACGTCAGCTGACAGGCAAGTGACGTCAGCAAATGACATGGCAGTGATGACGTCACCTAGGGCTAAAGTTAGCAGGAGAAACCTGGCGCATGACGGTGCATGACGGAGCGTGACGGATCCTGGAGGCACGTGACAAATCTTGGAGGCGTGTGGCGGCGCGTGTAACGCGTGAGCTTTTGCGCAGAATATTTTAACAGAGCGTGAGGGCACGTGGCAGCTCTAATGATGGTCAGGTTTCCACGAGAGGGTAGATCGACGGAGGAAGATCTTAGTGGTACCTGCAAAAACACAATCGGAGCAAGGATCACAGTGACGATGGTCTGGCAATGGTCTCGAGACTCTGAATGACGGCGGCTGCAGGTCCGGAACCAAAGACGATGACTGAAACGCGTTAGAGGTTTAACGTCAAATGGTTGCAGCAGCAGTTGTAAAGGCAGAAGCAATTGTGAGTCTAAAATAATACCAATGAAGACAGGACTGCCAAGAAAAAGTCAGAGCGATGGCTCTAATACCATGTTAGAAATACTGGAAGATTTGTATTGTATTTCATAATGAGAAAATATACATCAATGCCTTATATAAGAGGTTTAAGTGTGCAGTACAAGTAAAGTGTAGTACAAGTACATGTGTGCTATACAAGTAAAGTAACTGGGCCTAAAGCCCATAACATAATATACATTAACATTATCAATCATCTATCTTACCTTTCGGAAAAGACACTGTGGTAACATTTGTTAAGCCCGGAAAGTTGGACAACCCAGTAACCCAAGACCACATGGAACACGGGCAAAACAACTCGTGTAGTGGACCCAGTTAATCACATTCACAGAGAGGATTTGGCCGATATCCCTCTACCAAAGTAAGGAGTTTTTTTCTTGGTCAAATATAGTAAGAGCCATGGTATTTCATTTGTGGTAGGGAGCTAGCTCCTAAGTTAAATGTGACATGAACTCTCCTCAAGTTCTTCTAATAAGGCTTTCTTCATATGGAACTTGCATGTGATTTTGAACCATTTATGGCAGTTTCCATTGTGTAGTGGTAAATTTATGTTGAACCTTTTAGTTTCTCTTTGATGTTTAATATAATAAGTCTGTAATGAAATTCAACTTTTCATAATAGCCATTTAGTCTCATGATAAATCATTGATAAACTTGAGGGTGTTCTAACTACCAATTTCAGGTCCTTGAATTTGAGAAATACTAGCTGAACCAACCTCACAAATCTCTAGCTAGGCATGTAAAATATCATAATTAAGAAGAAAGAGAGAAAAATGCCTTGACAGTTGAAACCCTCCTTCAAATTTAAAGTTGTGGTCTTTACATCTCATAAACTTTTATTTTAGCAAATTCGTTCTTTGAACTTCATACATTTGCCAAATTTGTGCTTCCGTTAATCTACTGTTAAATGAACAAACGGGCTCCCAACAAACGTTAAACACAAAATTACCAAGACCAATTTGACAAAGACACCAATGGAGAGAAGAGAGAGAAACCTCAGTTTAGAGAGAGAGAGAGCTAGGAGAGAGGGAACAAATTTAAACCGGCAGGTAGTCCTGCTGCCAAACTAGGTTTTGGAGTAGTCGCCATTCCTGGTTGAACCTATTGCTGCTGTTCGTGGTCCTGCTGTTTGATAGCATGAAGTTGCCGCTCGTGGGTTCAGTTTTTTGCACGAAATTGCAGTCTGTGGGTTCGTGGCATCAAAGATAGATCAGTGAATCACCTCTAAAGCATTAGCATTGAGGATGCACACCACCCCCCCCCCAAAAAAAAAAAAAACCTTATTTTTCATTCTCAAACATTACTTTATCTATTTTACTAACTTATTCTACATCTCAATTTTTATTTTTACATACAACCCAATAAAATAATATAAACTACCTAATAAAATAATATAAACTACTATTCTCCCTCTTTTTCCTCTCATTTACTTTTTCTCTTCACACACACCACAAGATTAAAATAATATAAATATATATATATATATATATATATATATATATATATATATATATATATATATATATATATATATTTTACATCCTATGATAGTAAGGTTACATATATGCAACCTTATGTTCATAGGTTGCAAATTTTTTTAAGTTTACAGGCTCGGATGGAGTTGGTTTTGGATGGCTTGGATTGTAAAATAGCAACTGTGGGGTGTTTACCACCCCAATGCTATTGCTCTAATAGACATTTACTACAATCAGGGATGGACCCAAGTGGGGCCCACTAGATCCAATTTTTTTTTTTTTAGTTATTATATATGTCATTTTTACAGGTAGCCCCCCTTCCAAAACCTTAAACCCCATTCTCCTCAATAAGCCTAACTAGTTTCACCCAAATAGCAACTATCCAACCTAAAAACTTAACAAAAATAATAAAAACATTTACAATGTTAATTGTATTTTAGCAACAACAAAAAAAATAATAATAATAAATCATGTGTTATTGGAGAAGCTAAAGTTTTTACAACTACAGTAAACTTGTATAAATACTAGTTGACTGTAGCAAGTTGTTAAAAATAAAATACAATTTTTTATGAAGATTATATCTTTTCTTTCAATTAAAAAACTCAAATTCACTCTCTTCCCTTATCATTTTAATGAGTTGTTTACATTATTTTAAATGAAGTGATAAAAAAAAAAAATAGAACGTTTGATATTAGGTGTATTGTAAAGTGATGTAGTAAAATAGATAAAGTACCTTTTAGAGGTGCTAAAACTAAAATTTTTAGTACTGCCACTATAAATGTTCTAACTTCAAAAAAAATAAATAAATAAATAAATTCTAACTAGCCTAGTATTAAAAAAGAAAAACATTATTTTGTTTTTGCTTTTGTCTTAATTTGTTGGTAAATGATTGCATCTTAATGTATTTAGAAACAACGGTTTTGAGTATTTATAATTTTTTAATACTATATGAATGTCTATTTGGAGTTTTTATTTTTTGTTATACTCTAGTTCTCACTAGCTTAAAATCCTGTGTCCATCCTTGACTACGATATTGAAGTATTGGAAGATGCAACTCTAATGGTGTCTCTGTTAATGTCAAAATTTTTGGCGTGTACGTTTTTAGATCCCTGTAAACTAGATTGTTTAATCTAATTAATTAATCAAGTAAATACTTAGGTTTATTATTCAGGTCTAGGTTAAAACAATAAATTCATATAATGTAAAGCAACAGAAAAATAAATAATAAAACGATATGATGACTTAGGAAAACCAAACTAGTAAAAAACCTAAGGAGGATTTAACCTAGCTATCCTCAAGGTAAAAAGCAAATACACTATAGAGAATCGAAATTTACAATAAGACTTAAGCCACTAACATCCTATTGCTACCACATGTAGAACTTACTGACATGACCACGTGCAAACTCCGAATTCACGGACTCCTTCTCTATTAAGCCTTTGCAACACAAGCACCCACACTTATGACTTTGAGATCCCACTCAAAGGTTTTGGATCTCCTTAGATGTTGATCTTGTATTCAACAACTTCTACAGCACCGAATCTTGAGATTTTTCAAGGAATAACACTGGTAAAAGATATGAAAGAGCTTTTTGGTACAAAACCCTAGATACAAAAGAGGCGCACTCTTCTCTCTTTAAAAAGCCTTATAAAAAAGTGTTTAGAGTTTCATTTATATACTAGTAGTGTTTTACTTGAAACCCAATACGTTAAAGTAGAATTTGGGCTGAAATAGAATTCTGCAGATACATGTTTTGATTGGTCGAGCCTGTCTTTTGATCGATCAAACTAGGCAGTTTCTGAACTCTTCTTTCTGCAACTTACTTATTTTTGAATCTTGACTTGAATCACCTTGAGTATTGTCTAGTAATACCTACAGACTCTAAGATTTATATATAGACAAGTTTGTGTTCATAATTTTCCAGTTGTTCTAAACTTTTAGAACCTAACATGGTGAAGTCAATTTTTGGAGAAGTTAAAACTATGGAGCTGTAAAAAAATGGAAGAACGTACACCAATCTCAAATACATCGTTGTCTTTCTCTCTCTTCTAAGTTTTTTTCTCTCTCTCAAATTGAGGTCTATCTCTTTTGTCTTTATTGGTTTCTTTGGATGATATATATGAAACTAAAAGCCTTGGACAAATCAAAAACATTCAGAATGTCACCACAGATTAAAATTTGCAATCAAAGCTTAAGCGTTGGGAACTAATTTAAGACCAATCGAAAATCATTGACCAAAACAATGCGGAGCGGGAATCAGCATTAGACAATATCTGTTGGGGAATGTCTACGTGTGAACTAAAAGGGAAATGCTAATGAGTGCTCTTAGAGCATTAGTTAAAAATCAATTTTAGAAAAGTTTTGACATTACTTTTATGAAAAATGAAAAAAGCTATCAAAACATTAATTGGTTAACAATCCAGTTAAACCAATAAATTAGCATGACCCTTAAAATACAAGAAACGCAGCAAGAACTCTTTGGTTTTGTGAAATAGAGAAAACTTGGTTACAAAACCCTATCCACATAAACGGAATGTTTCTCTCTCTCTAAAAATCCTTCTAATAGATGGCTTATGATGTCCTTTAAATACAGGTTCAAATGGATCTCAATTCGGGCTTCAAATGAATAAATTATGGGCTTTTTTGTATTGCTGATTTTTGCTGATCTATGAAGCTCGATATATCAAGCTGCTATCAAGCTTGTGTCGAGAACAAAATCTCAATAAATTGAGCTTGTGTCAAACTTGTGTCAAGGAGGTAGTAAGTTTCTAGCTTATATCGAAAGGTATCGAGCTGCTATCGAGGTACATGCTAAAAATGTGTTTTCCTTGAGCTTTCCTTGAGCAAATTTTGTGTCTTCAACTTGGTCTTCAATTACATCTTCAAGACACATCAAAACTCAATAAAAGACACATAATTTGGCATGGTTGACAATACCAAAACAAATTACCTTAACAATATCATCCTCATATTGAGATATGTTGCATGCACAAGATAAGCAAAAAGTCATTCTTGCAAATTTCTACGATGAACCATCCTACTTCGTAGTGAAATATCTTCACAATCGTTGCTTCGAATGGAATAAAGTAAGTATCTTTGGAAATTATATTGCAATACCTTTTCGATGACAACAAGAGCATTAAAATCAAGAGTACCTTTTTGCTCAAAACATCCATTATAGGTTTCAAGAGTGCCTTCTTGTTTTTTTTGGGCCGGCACAAACCACACCTCCCTTTGTCCTAAACCACTGGGTCCCACCCCCTCTATGTTGCATAAAAATCAATGTCGATGCAACCATTTCTACCAGCAAAGCAGCTTTTGCAACTTTTTCCAAAGATCACCTTGGTGTTGTTGTAAAGGTTTGGGCTAGAATCTTGCCGACTTCCCCCCCCCCCTTTCTTCTTCAAGACGAGACTAAGGCCCTCTTTAGGGCGGTGCAACTTGTTAAGCGTGAATGTTAGAATCATGTCATCTTCTGTAAAGTTGTGATTTACAACTATGTTTTATGTTGGCTTTATTCCATGACAAAAAGTGTTGTAATTGCTCTAATTTTGTTCCTTGGATTTTGTGGGATTTTATTGTATTAGGTTTAGTATTAAGTTGGTGAAGACTCAAGCTTAAATGAAGAATCAGTGGATTTCGCGAGAAGCTCGCGAGATGCTAAGCTGTGAAAGAGCACGTGAGGAGCACATGACAGGAAGCTAAAGAGTCGTGCCAGGCTGTCGTTTTCGCGAGTGCCTCGCGGGTAAGGCCATCCGGCGAGACAGTTGCGAAACATTTTGCCTAGAGGATTTTTATGTGTGACTTCCTTTCCCTTCACCTATACTATATATACCCTCATTACCCACAAATGTAAAAGGGGTCATTCAGAGAGAAAAACCCTAGATAGGTTTTCTATAACACACACACCCATCTTTTAGAGAGAGAGCTACTCATCCTTAGTGAGAATTCATTATAGTCTCTTCTCCTTCCCTCTCCCATTATCATACCTTGAGAGGAGATTTGTACCCAAACACAATCCACACCTTTTCAGAGTGTAGTGAGTGTTTTTGGTCTTGCTGGGAAGCATTAGAAGAAGCCAAGGATGGCAGATGCAACATGGAGCTTGTTGCGGGATCTAGAGAACTAGACAAGACACGGTTCCAAGATGCCTTGTTGGAGTAGGAGCTTGGAGGGCGTAGGTATAGCGGGTAGATTAGGCTTGGAAGGTCTCTTGCTAACCCATGTATCCCAACTGATTGTCTAATGGATCGATTACCGCTTGGAGGGCGGCGAAGAGGTTTTTCGCCGAATTCTTCAGTTTCCTCTTCGATAACACATCGGCGTGTTATCTGTGTTTGCATTCTTCTTCCCTACTCTTTTACGTTTCATTTTACTACTGTGATTATATGAATATGTGTTAGAGTAGCTTGTTTGTTTATCCGCTCGCATTTACACTATTCCACACTTAATAATAAGTTAGTGTAAAATCAATCGAGCCGTAATTTTAATTGGGGGTCTAAACAGCTCTTGTGTTTTTTTAACACATTTTTGAGCTTTCATCTTCGAAGAGGATTCCAAGATTTGTTTTGATGCGCTCCTCTCCCCCTTGTGCACTGTGGACTAGTCCACCTGCACCTTAGTGGATAATATTCGTGTTTTAGCTGTTGTTTTTATTTCCTACTCTTTCCTTTGGGTTAATAGGCTTTGTAACTCTACTGTTCACACAGCAGCAAAGTTTGCTTTAGGTTTTAATTCCTCTTGTTTTTTAAATCCGAAAATCTTCCCTCTACTTTGTTTGCAGCTTATAAGGAGGATTCCCCCTTTCTTTCTCTGCCTTTGTTTAATGAACTGAAGATTATCCACACAAAAAAAAAAAAAAAAACATTAAAATTAAAGTTCCAAAAGGCCCCCAAACAACTATTCAAAGATGGAACTCGTTAGGGTTTTAGATATCAACTGTCTCAAATTTAATCAAGTTTTAGTAAAATAATTAATTAGATTAATTATGCAATATATATGAATCAATTAACATCAAACAAGTATAGATCACATGAACACCAAGAATGATGACCCAGGAAAACTTTTGAAACTGTGGTTTCAAAGTGTTGAGATTCAAAATATATCAAGGAGCCAGGCTCATAAAAGCAAGAAGGACCCAATCCAGGAAAGTGAGAAAAAGAAAGAAGGCTTAGGCCTTAAGATGGAAGAGGAAGGTTGGACCTGTTAGAAGAAAGAGATAAGCCTTGGGTCCTATAGAAAAGGGAATGAGGAAGGCTTAGCCCAAGGGTGAAAAAAAGCCATGATACATAAGAAAGTCCAAAGGAATAGGTAGGATCTAGGCCAAAGTCACATAAGATCCTGACAAAAGACAACCAAGACATGGACAGCTCAGGACAGCATACTCATGCAAAAAGCAAGGCACGAAGATCAAAGGAGGTTCTATCAAAATCACTTACCTACAGCCCAAAAGGGAGTGATGGGGACAAATGGTAGTTTTGGAACCAACACCTGATGAAGGAACCTAGGACCTCGGGCAGAGCAGGGAAGATGGACCAAGACAAAAGGTGTCCAGGAGCCTTTTCGGCTACACCATCAACAAGAAGGAATCTGTCCATTTAGGGGAAAGAGACAAGTTATGAGAAGTCAACATCAAAACCTCAAAACTCTGAGGTGTCCTTTTTAAGGTCTTGGGGAAAGAAGAAGAAGCCTTGACCTTGGAGAAGAATTTGGATTTACTAAAAAAGGATCTCCCATAAGATAAAAGCCCGTAAGAGGAAAGACAACAAGTGGACTTTTGGCTACCAATCTCCAGGAAAGTGAAGTAAGAGCAGAAAAAGAAAAGGACCAGCCACCAATATTTTAGACATAACATTGGTTATGATACCCAGAACGCAAAAGGGAAGGATTGTTGGTGTTAAGGAACATTCAAACAGCACTATAAAAAGAGGGTAATGCCTAAGCTAGAGGCATTCAGCAACAAGCATTCAAGATACAAAGAAATCACTAGAAAGAGAATCTAGAGTTCTTACTTAAGAAAGAGTGAAAAGTGAGGCATTTTAAGGGATCCTAAGGATACACTTGGACTTAAAGGAATTCTAACTCCACAAGTCTTGGATGCCTAAGGAGAGTTATCAAAGTTTGTGATTTTTGAACTTATTTAAGCCTTGTGAGATATTCCAGCAAAGCAGGACTCAATGTACTTAAATACTCAATATAATGAAGCATAATCCCATTATATTCAAGGATCTTTGACATTTTACTTGCACTTCTTTTATTTTATTTGCTATTCCTTAGTTATTAATTCAACCAATAAATATATGTGTGTATGTGGGAGGGGGAGGGGGGTGGGGGTTCATGTCTTGTGCACAGATTGGATCGTAAATGGCCCAACAAGGCCGCGGTGAGTCAAGCCCAGTCTAATCAACCATCAACCACCAACTTTCTTGAAGGCCTAGGATCCTTCATTACCATTGGACCTGGGTACCATCCAAAACAGGAACCCACACAAAGTAAAAAACCTGAGGAGGATATAATCTAAACAATCCTCAAGGAAAACTTTTACTAATAGAATGGAAGTTTATACAATAGACTTAACCCTAATCTACTACTACCTCATGTAGTACTTACTCACGTGACCATATGTGACTCCGAATCCATAGACTCTTATACTGTGAAATTGTTGCACGTAAACACTCTAGTTTGTGACACTGAGATCTCCACTCAAAGATTTTCGATCAACAGTTTCATAGTAGAAAAGTCGGTGGATTCGGAGTTTCGTGTGGTCACGTGAGTAAAACTACATGAGGTAGCAGCAGATTTAGGGTTAAGTCTATTGTATAAACTTCCATTCTATTAGTAAAATGTTGCGTTGAGGATTGTTTAGGTTAAATCCTCCTAAGTTTTTTACTTTGAAACTACAATTTCAAAAGTTTTCCTGAGTCATCATTCTTGGTGTTCATGTGATCTATATTTGTTTGATGTTAATTGATTCAGATCTATTGCATAATTAACCTAATTAATTATTTGGCTAAAACTTGATTAAATTTGAGGACAACTAGGGTCTAAAACCCCAAGAAGCATATGATAAACTTTATAAATAGTTTATAAAATATGCCTAGAAATCTATAAGATTAGAGGCTAAACTTAAGGAATCCAACAAGTTAGTTGAAAAATATAAGCAAAATGCTGAAAAGTCCTTAGAAGAATTGAATGAAATTGAACATGTCAAAGAGCACTTCAGAGTAAATCTTGAAGAGACTAACAAGTTGGTAGATGAGATCAACATTGAGAATCAATCCCTTAAGGTTAAGGTCAAAGGCTTAGAAGAAGATCTAGTTAAGTCTAAAGCTAAACTGGAAAAAGTGTCTAGTCTTAAGCCTGTTATTGAACCCAAATTTGAATCTACTCTCATTAAGCCTATAGATTTTAAAGTGTATGTTCCTCCTTTTAAGAGAAATAATAATAAAGAAAAGGCTCATTTTACTAGGAAAGACAAAGGTAAAAGAACTGTGAATGAATTTCATGTTAAAAAACCCATGTCTAGATCCTGTCCTAAGCATCAAGAAAAATCTGAATTTGTTCCTACTTGTCACCATTATGGTGTGGTTGGTCACATTAGACCCAATTGTTTGTAGTTGAGATCTCAATCTAAAGTCAAAGCTAAATTGAATTCAAGAGAGCAAAGTAGACCTAAGTCTACTTATGTTTATCACCACTATGGTATTCCTAGTAGCATTCGCCCTAATTGTTCCAAGCTTCATCCTAAGAAGCGAGTGTCTAAATTGTCCAAGGTACATGATCATGTATCATTGGTTGAAGAGTTATTAAAAGCTTTAAGCTTTCTAACTTGATTTCAAGGGAATGTTATTCGTTCCCCGTGTGGGTGAGGAAGGATTATAAGACTTAATTGTCTTCTAGTTTGTCCTCTGTTTGAATTCTTTCAATCTTCTGTAGGACACCTCTAGTTTGATTCCTTGTTATGCTTCATACATTTCATATATGCTAGGAATCATTTGTACATTGTACTTCTTTTTTATTTTTTTGCTTTGAATTTTTCATTCATTTGCATTTTTTTTTGGTTGCTTGTTGTCATAAAAAGAAAAAGAACAATTTTTTTTTTTTTTTTAGTTATGTACTTGAAAGTACATGTACTCATGGGTTAGTTAAGAAATTGATTCTTCTCACTTATGTACCTTTAATAACTTGGTTAAGCACTCTTAATGCACACAATATGTCAGTTAACCAAATGTTAGATTTTGTGTAATCAAGGTAGTCGATACCATACCAATACATATACCGGTATTGAAATGCCAATATTTCGTATCAGTTTAAATACAGGCCATACCGGCCAATTTCAGGCAATACCAGCCGGTACAGGAAAAAAACTTTTTTTTTTTTTTTTTTTTTAGTTTTGTAATTTTTGAATTTTTGTAAAAGCAGAATGGTAACTTATATTTTTTATATTGTGTTTTTTTTTTCTTTTAATTGATGCTAAAGTCTAAAACCATGAATAATTCGTTTTGAATTGAGGTAATGTTTTATAGTAAACTTTTATATTTATTATAACACACACACGCGCACACACACACACACACAGATATATATATATATATATATATATATATATATATATATATATATATATATAAAATAACGGTAAACTCAAAACGGTACACCAGTATTGATCGATAAATATATCGTTCCACTGGTTAAACCGGTATAGCCTCTAGTACGAGATTGACTCCCTTGTGTGTAATACTAGACTAAAAATCTATGATTAAATTAGTTGAGTCAATTTTCACTCTCTTTGATGGAAAAGACCAAAAAATCTGGAGAGAAAAGCATAAATAACTATCTCACCACCTGTGTATACCAATCAAAATACCCTAATGCTAAAATGAAAAACCTGTGCAAATAAGGGATGCACAACACTTTAGAAAAAGTAAAGGGTAAAAATAAAATAAAAATTTTATGGGCTTGATAAAAATTTTCTATAAAAATGTATGCCATTAATTGTGATAGAAGCTTAAAGCTTTTTTTTTTTTTTTTTTTGCACATGTCTTTGGTTGCAATTAGTCATTTAGGAGATGTGGGAGTCATATGATATACTTTGAAGGTAATAGTCCCCATCAAGCAGATGTGTTATCATTCATTTGATTAAATTGCATGTTTGCGGTCTTTTATCTCATAATTGACAGCTCTTAAATACTAACTAGTTATTCACACACTCAAGCGTATTCCTTGTTAAATTGGGTACTCAATTTGATTAATTTTTTGATTACTTAATTCTTGAGTTCATTATTTTTTTAGTATGTGCTATATTTCTTGATGTGTGAACTACTGAAAATTTGAATTTTTTTTAGATTAATTGAGTTTTCAAGACACCTTGACATGTGAAAATATCTTGCATGTTGAATTTTTATATCATTGAGATCTATATTGTATATTCTAACCGGCATATAATTAATGCCCCCATTAGATTCTTAATTACTCTCTTAAGTAAGCTTCTAATTAGCCGTTCCCTTTATTTAATTACTAGTCTAGCATTTTTTACACTTGCTAAATAGTATGCTTACTTAGATATTGTGATTAACATACTTGGATGTTTGTATTTAGCTAATTAACAGGTTATTGTGATTATGAGCTGATGATTTAATTAACATGTTAATCATTTACGTCTCTTGATGAAGCCTACGCATGTTTAATTACACAATTTCTTGTAAGATTATATGTTTGTATGTGCATGCAAACCCATTTTTTATCCCTTGAATATGATTCACCATTTCTTTTTAAATTATTTTTTTAGATGGATTTAAATGCATTCATGATGATTTAAGCATGTATTTAGTCTCTTACCCATAGGATTAAGCATGTATTAGTGAGATTAGTTTGAAATATGTGATGATATGCTTTTGTATTCATGGGTATGAGTTGAATTAGTGTTTGAATGTTGATGTTGATATCTTTTGTCTATTTATTCAGCCCCTTTTGGAAATTCATACATGTACATGTTGATTTAGGGAATATGCCTTGGTACATGTAGTTGTATGGTGAGAAATTCATGGATAGGTAATTAGATGATGCTTAGATGATTATGGTTATAATATCTTTGTTACGTGAATATTTGTTTGCCTCTTATACCCATAGATTTATGTATATGTGTGAAGGTTTACACCTTGATATACTCACTTATATATACAAATATTCATGGGTGTAGAGCAATTTGATGCTTTTTTATGTCTAGAGATATCCTTGCTTTGTCTATAAACTCAGTTAATTTCTGTAACCCTAGAATCAAAATGAGCTTGTGAAGGCATTTTCTATACACTCTGATATACACAATGTTAGGAACCTAGTGGTTCCTAATTGGGATGGATGGGAATTGTAGGGGAATGTATGAGAATTATAGAAAAATTAACTTAATTCAAGATAGTCACCCTCCTAGAGAAATATTAGGAGAGAGAGGAAATGCACTAAGCAATCAATTGGTTTATTCTTCAATGAATAGAAATGTAATTGCAAGTAGGTTTTTTTTTTTTTTTTTTTTTTGGATAAACAAGGATATCCAGACTTCTTCGAGTATCTGACTATTCCCTTGGACATATGCAGTCCCCCATCCCACACACGCCAAGTTATTACCAAAAGGAATCCCATGGGAGTGGCCCTAAGTAGGTTTTTATAGAACTACAAAACTATGATATTGGCCCACATGGCCCTATCCTAATGGTTCTATTATTCCTAATGTCTGTTAATAATTCCAACAGGTGTTAAATGAGATTAACACGCTTGAAATTATAACTAACTAAATGTCTATTAATTAAATGCAGCATTACAACAATTATTATCTAAATACCTATAGGAATTCCTAACACACAACTTCATATTGACAAGGGTATAGAGTTACTCAAAGTGTGTAGATCTTTGCTTGTTTAAATAAATTTGTCTATATTGATATGTGATTAACTTATTTATCCTTGCTCCATTATTTAAATTCCAAAAGCTTGATATTGAGATATATGGTTATATGATTATTGAGTTAGTTATAAAATGAATAAAAATGTGAACTTTCCTTTAATTCATATATGCTTGTTTTAGATTTCATTAATCCTTGTATGATTTCTCATATGGGTGGAGGTGTTTAGATACTAACTTTTAGTTAGCATCACACAAACACATTCCACCCAAGATTAAAAGACTTGATTCCAACAAACACTCTAAAAATGTTTTTAAAAAGGATTTTTTTTTTTTTTTTTTTCAAGTGCTTTTTCAAGTAAGCTTTTCAAGCATTGCTAAAGGAAGGGATTTTTCCAAACAAAGAATGAAAAACTCATCTCCAAAGATTCCAAATAAATTTCCAAGTAAAGCTTTTGACATTGATTTCGAAGATAGAGTGTTTACTTGTTCCACTTTCCAAAAATCATGATTCAAAGATCCTCAAAGTATCAATTTTCCTTGAAAATGGCTTGTGAAAAGCTATGGGATTTTAATCTCAAAAATGATTTCTTTATAAAAGTTCACAAAAATAATTTCTTTAAAAAAATGAATATTTTTTCCTAGAAGGCACAATAATCCATCTTTGGCAATGATCTTTTTACATGAAATATTATTTTTCCAAAAATAATTGTTCACCCTTTAGGTTTTTTTCTACCAAAATATTATACATTGGCTTTCCATGTGGCACATTGTAGATAAATTATACTGTCCTCATGTAGGATCATGTCACTTACTCATTATTCCACTAAAAACTTCTACTTGTTTAAAATTGTTGAGTCAGTTTATGATAAAAATAAAATTTTAAACAAAAACTAACTTCCTTTTTTTAAATTTATTCAACAATTTTAAATAAATAAGAGTCTTTTAATAGAATGATGGATAAATAACGTAGTCTATCATAAAGACGGCATAATTTATTCCTTTTGTGAGTGCTACTACAAGTTGTTTTTTCATCACTTGATCTATAGCTTTTTTGTTTTTTTTATGTGAGCACCTTGAACAATAATGATTATAGTTTCTTATATTTTAAACTTTTTTTTTTAATTAACTCAGGCAATGCATATCCATTAGCAAAATTATTCTGTATTCTTCTGTCTATAAAAGTCAACGATTCTGTTTAAGTCATTCTATATGCAGATCGCAATAATACTTGGGGGCGGGTTTAGGGAAACCGGTTAACCTGCAGCACATATATAAAATTAATTTTTAAGTATTTCAAAAACAACAATAACTCAAATGTGTACTTTAATATAAAAAGAGGAAAATACAATTTGCCAAGGAGTGCAAACATCATAGTCTTAGATCTATATCTTAATCTTTTTTTTCTTTTCTTTTTTAGTTTTTTTTAGATAGCACACTTCTTCTAGACAGAAGGATCTAAAAGTGACATGCAGATTTATTTCTCTATCAAAAAATATATTGAGAGAGAGAAGAAAGTGACATTTCCATATTTGACGATGAGGAAGCCAAGCCGTCCAGAACTGCCAAAGATGATGCTTAGCCACATGCACTATAAATAAAGGAGCTCCATTTGAGGATTTCACAGGCAGTAGTTAAATCAAAGTCGAAAGAGAGAAACAGAGAGACAGAGAGAAAGAATGAGAAGCCAACTGCAACAGCAGCAAATAACAGAAGTTGCACCATCATCATCATCATGGGGTAGAGGGAGCAACCGTATAGAAGCCCTTAATCTGGAGGAAAGCCCTCCCCCAAATATCACTGATAGTTCTGACAAAAAGTTTAATCATCAGGATTCTCCGGTCTCTCTCATTTAACCCTCTTTTTTTTCTTTTCCATTTTTTCTTTTCTTAGCTATGCATTTTCTATCTTTGAATCACTTAGACTTAGTTCTATATGTTTGGATAAATTATCTTGTTAGAATCAACATTTGAATATGTATATTTGTATGATGTTCCAGAAATCTAGGTGGAAAAACTTCCTATCATATGTAGGCCCTGGATTCCTTGTCTCCACAGCTTATATTGACCCAGGCAGCAGTGAGTCTCTCTCTCTCTCTCTCTCTCTATGGGTTTGTGTGCATGTGTGTGTTTGACAAGGTAATATCATTTTTACCATGTCGCAGTGGAAAATGATCTGCAAGCTGGAGCAAGTTACACATTTGAGGTAAATCAAATAGAAAAAAAAAATATATTTGGAACTCATACTCGAAATATAATTGAAGAGAAAATGAAAACAAGAGCATCGATTAGTTATTTTAACGCATGCAGATATATTATAGGTTTGATTTGAAATATTTTCTAAGAATTCTTTTTACTCATTATAGAAGTTTTAATTTTATTACTTCTCTTTAAAAAGAGGAGATACAGACCATTAAGATTAATATAATTTGAAATAATAATGTATTTTTTGGGTGCATTCAAGCATATGAAATTTTATTTTTCCTTTTGTTACTTTTTAGTTTTAATAATTGTTAAAGTGTCATATTCCAGATAAATTGTTTCATATATACATTTATTTTACATGAATAGTCTGAGCACTGCCTAAAGGTTAATACATGAATTTTAGTGCATTTACCCCCATTAACATACAACAATGAATAAATACATTGACAAGAATACGAAGTTTTGTTGAAATTTTTACCAAAAAAAGTATTAAAAAAAAAAAAAAAAAAAACAGTTTTGTTGAAATGAAAAGTATTTCATTTTCTATCAAAGATAAACTACTCATGACACAAATTTAAAGCACTGTAACTTATTTAGGTTCATACTTACTTTTGACTTTTAAAGTTTGAGTCTGTTTTTATTCTAGTCATTTTCGTTTTAAAATTTCATTTTAGCTCTTCATGTTTAATTCAGTTTTCATATTGGCCCACTAACTTTATAAATTTTCATCCAAAATGAAAATTTACATGAATGACTAAAATAAAAACAACTCGAAACTTTTAAGGAAAAAAATGTACTTAAACATAAAAGGCCAAAATCATTAGAGATTAGTTTACAAGAGAAATACTAAGCATGGTTGTGCTATTATGTAAGGCTGAATACCCAAAATTTGTGAAGTATTGCTTATGGTTGCTAGCCGAGTTTGCCGTCATATGCGCTGATATACCTGAAGGTAAAACAATAAAATTGTCTTTTCAACAACAACAACAAAAACAAAAACAAATACAAAAACAAAACAAAAATGATATCCTTACGTTCATGCATGTACTAATCTTATCATTCTAAAATTTTCCTCTCATCCATGTCTCCTTGTTCATATTTAAATTGAGGGGAGAATAACATATCAAATAAACAAGTAACAAGACAATATAGAACATGTCATAAATAAACTTTTCAATTTGTCAATATGTGGCAGTGATTGGAACAGCGTTTGCACTGAATATACTACTTCACATCCCAGTTTGGACTGGAGTTCTCATTACTGGTTTAAACACTCTCTTACTTCTTGGCCTGCAAAGATATGGGGTAATAATTCGTTAATTATTTAAACTTTCCATGGCATAATTTAAGAATTTTTTTTTTAATATAAAATAGAAATTCTACTCTAACATAATTTACGTGTATATAAGTGTGAAACTCTCTTCTGGAAACTTGAACTCTGGCTCTTATCCCTCATATCCTTCAAGCATTTATACTTGTGGAGTGACTATCGCACCAAAAATACGCAGTGATATAATTTAAGAATCTTTTGTGCTTCACAGCCTTCACTACTTATTTATGGAACTTAGGTGTGATTCTTATGCTCCACTATATATCCACATATTTTGTGTAATATTTTTATGCCAACTGTCAATTATATATTTACGCATGTTTTTGTCTAGCCGTTGTTTTTATTTTTATTTTTATTTTTTTGTTTTGGAATAATTATTATTCAATTTTTATAAATTGAGTATAATATTTTTATGCTCCTCTGTGCTTACGTCATCCAGCAAAAAAATAATCATTATAATCTAATTGCGTCACTGACCCAAATAATTTCAAGAAATTTTTTATAAAAAAAAAAACTACGTAGGTTGTCTGATATATATTACATAGTTTGTAACTCGTAAGTAATCGGATTCATATAATTGTCTATTGACTCCGTCACTGGCTTTTGAACCCATTAATTGCATTCACACTTCACAGTGATATTAATTTTATATGATATTAATTTTATATCCTAGTGATAGTTTGATAATTTTATAAAGTTAAAAATATTAAGATTGTTCACCAAAATGATGAAAAAAAAAATCTTATGCGGCAATCAAATACAAATCAAAAGACTTTACGTTAATTGACTCATACGAAATTAATAAATTATTTTTAATAAAGTTTTAATGTCATTTTTATAAGAAATATTTGTTAAATTTTGTTTACAAAAATTTTCTAAAAATATTTCTTAAACTAATATCTTTATTCATCTATTAATATTTTCTATAATAATATATATATATATATATATTGAGGTGGCTGTTTGTTTGAAATTGACAATTTCGTTTCACTTTATTATTTTGATCCCCTCTCGTTGTTTATATTGCATCATTGTGGATTGCATCATTGTTTATATTGGTACCAGGTATCTCATAAAAAAAATAAAAAATACCACGTGCTAGGTAATATATTATGGGTCCGGTTAATGTGTGTCCTAAGGACACACATTAAGCTTTCTATTTTTAGAAATATTTTCTCGGAAATTGAAAAAGCTGTCATTGCTTTTTCAATTCTCGAGAAAATTTTTTCCAAAAATGAAAATTAATGTGTGCCCAGTAAAATCCATATATTATTTCATTCGTACTTTCTTCTTCTTCTTCTTTCTTTTTTTGATAGGACATTCGTATTTTCTTATTGTATGGATGATGCCCTGTGCCTTATTAATTCGCTGCCCCTCGATTCTTGCTGTCAGTGTCACACACTCAAAGTCAAAACAACCACCGGACCCATTGTTCCAGATGGTACCTCCCCAGCACTATGTGCACGGGCGGTATGGGTGAGTGAGACTCGGTTCAAGTCCCCAAGGTTGGGGTGGGTCATCTTGTGTAGAATAAAACTGATCTTTAACCCCAAAAAAAAAAAATAATAATAATAATAAATAAATAAATAAAAGTATAAATTGTACTCTAAAAGTTAGATCGGGTATTTTTTTTATTGAAGAAAAAGCATGGTAATAAATTATGTTCTAGTTTTTGTTTGAAAAGACAATTTTGTTTCACTTTATTATTTTTTCTCAAACAATACTATATATACAAAAAAATTTGATAATATTTTTTACGTTAGTTGATTTGGCAAGCTTGTATTTGTTCTCATTTGGGCCATCACTGGTATCATTTTCTTTTTCTTTTTTACCTATTACTAACAATTTGACACATCTACCTGTTACTAACTGTTTGTTTGATAACATTTTAATTGAAAGAGAAATGTTATATTCACAGTAATTTCATAATATTTTCATAATAAATTATAAGTAATAAATTGTTACTATTATTATTGGCGAGTAAAAAAGTAATTACAGCTGTGAGTTCAAATTAAAGAAATGCTATGAGTTCAAGTTAAAATTTAGAAAAATGCTATTTTCAAAAAAATTTTCACAACATTTTCAAAATTTGTATTATGTGATTGGTTTTTGTTGGCTATTATTATGAGCAAGAAAGTAATTTCAATTGTTAATTGAAATTAGAACTACTAACAACCTGTCACCTATGATTTATTGTGAAAGTATTGTGAAAATATTACTCACATATCAGTTCTCTAAAATTTATTTTAAAATTGTTATGAAAATATTTTAAATATACCGGTTCTCTTGTTTGAAAAGACAATTACGTTTGACTTTATTAATTTTTGAGTAAGTCTAATACCACAACTTTTTCACAACTTTACTACGAGGCAACTCTTGAGTAATAAAATCATGAACTCACTATTTTATTTGCACTATTTATAAGTCGCCACGTGGCAAAGTTGTGTTAAAATTGTGAAAAAGTTGATTGTATTAGATTTTTTTTTTTTTTTTTTTTTTTTTGGGTTGAGAAACTGGTACTAGACTTATTCTTAATTTTTTTTCCCACTCGTGGTATGCATTACATCATTGACTTCGTATCTCCTTAAAAAAAATAAAAATAAAAGGTCTTTTTTTTTTTTTAATATTGTGTGGATAATGCACTGTATCTTTTTAATTTGCTGCTCACCGATTCTTGCTCTCAAAGTCAAACAAGTAACCACCGGTGGCCAGACCCATTTGTCCACATGGTACTCCCGCGTACAAGAAGTTTGTATAATTTTGTGACAAACTAGAATATAAATAATGGGATATCTTCCCTTTTTTTTCCTTTTTTGGAAACTTCCCTTTGAACCATTTTTTATATACATATTTAGCTTGTAACTTGGTGCATATATATGAATATACTTAAAATATATACATTAAGATGTATGATATAATTTTTACGTATATAATTTAAATATTATTGATAGTCATTATTATATTTTTTAACTCTTTAAAAAGTCTTTTAAAAATATTATTAGGTAGAAAAAGTATATTATCCATTTTTTTTTAATTTTTTTATGTTCATTAACTTTAGACTCTTTGATTTTTGTATGTAATAACTTACCTTCTTTTCTTTTTTTTAAGAATGAATGTAATAACTCACTTAAACGGATATTTATAATCTGATCTCACATTTGACTCAAAAATTAAGAAATAAAATTCTTTAAAAATAAATAATTTAGGACACATTGCACAAAATTGGACTTCAATTTTAGAATTTAATTGAATTTTCTCTAAATTTTATCTATTAATATATATAGATATAGATGGTGTGGTCCCACATTTGACTCCAAAATTAAGAAATAAAACTCTCTTTAAAAATAAATAAATCATGCACAAAATCGGACTTCAATTGAAGAATCTAATTGATTTTTCTCTAAGTTTTACCTATTAATATATATATATATATATAGTTTAAGAGAAACAAATAGATGCTTATATCACCATGACTTCAAGCAGTTGATTTTTTTCTCCTTATCTTCTTGTTGTTATTATTATTTTTTGGTTAAAATACAAATTACACTATTTAATTTTAATTGAAATTTATTTCAATCCTTTATCTTTACTCTCTAATTTTAATGAAATTTGACGAAAAACCTGAATTGAATAAATTTAAAATTTAGAAAACTCAATTGAAAGAAAGTAAAGTTAGATGACTAAAATGAATTTCAATCAAACTTAAAAGGGTACAGTTTGCATTTTAGCCTATGAGTTGAAATAGTATGCATAGCAATAATTATCTCATACATCAGATATAGACATAATCTCTCATACAACATATGAGTCCAACAAATATGTGAAGCTCCCACGCTATGAGAGAGAGAATGCATATATCTCATACACAAGATACCAACATATATAGGAGGAGATGCGAATAAACATCTTTTGTAGTATTCTTCTTTCTACTCTCCTGGCTTCTTCATTTTTTGGGGCCCCCGGGGGGGGGGGGGGGGGGGGGGGGTGGTGGAATCAAACAAATGGCAAATTGTACTTTTTGTGAAGTACGAAGTGATACACAAAAAAGTGAGAATGATGATTTTTATTCGAAAAAAGGCAGTCTCAACTTGAGCTATTTCTTGAAGTTCAAATAGTTGAATATGATTGGTTGACTTCGATCACCAATTAAATGAATATTTCAATTTTTTTTTTTTTTTTGGTGATCAATGACATAGTAATTTGCAAGCTATATGTAATGAAATTATAGTATCTCTAGCATTACTCTTAGTTATATTGTTAAAAAAATTTGGGTGGCCAGGTTAGGAAGCTGGAGTTGGTTATATCAGTAATGATATTGGTAATAGCTGCATGTTTCTTTGGGGAAATGGGCTACGTAAAGCCTCCAGCGGGTGCTGTGATAAAGGGACTATTTGTACCTAAGCTTAGTGGTCAAGGAGCCGTCGGAAATGCCATAGCCCTTTTGGGTACCCTTATCGTGCCGTATGTGATAAACTGTTTCATTACATATCATGCTCATTGTTTCATGGACACAGTGCTCTAGTGCACCGGAGCCAATACAATACAAATATGTGTCTAATTTTTGCCACATGTCAACTTGTGTCGGCTCTAGTGCATTAGAAGTAAGCCTTGTCCTTATTTCATAGCTATTTCTTTTCTTCTTTCTAATTGTTTGTGTTATATACCATATTATTCATTCTATTTCTTTCTGTTCAATAGGCACAATCTCTTTCTCCACTCAGCTCTTGTACTATGCAGAAAAGTACCAGGTTCTGTCCGTGGCGTCAATGTAAGAAACTTATGCTTTCATGCATACTCCCAACCATTAAGACTTAATGAAAATGTTAAAACTACATGCACTTTTATTACAAAAAAAAGTTTATTCTACATGATAATGAATGTGATCGAAGCCACATTAACAATATAATAATTACATTTTTTAAATGCTTTTTTATTGAGTGTTTAAAATTTGACACAGCAATTTGTAAAGCCTCAATATCCCTATTATCACAAGAGGCGGAGCCAAGGGGCAAGAGGGGACAGTTTGCCCCCTTGACACCTTCAAAAAAATATTTGGTTTTACTTGTATTACAAGAAAGCTTTGGTTGACTATGGAAAAAACAAAATAACACCTCCCGCAAAACCAAAAACTATACCGCATAACTCATATTTTTAAAAAAAAAAATTTGACACACAGTAAAAAGAGTAATGTTACATTCTAACATTTTTGCTATAAATCCTATGTAACAAGTTATCATCAGTGAGTCAAAAAATGATGTCAGTGATAACCCAAATTATGACCAGTAACAATCAAGTTAGAAACTATTAATTGCTCATTTTTGTTTCTTTACTTTAATGATGTCAAATATATACTTGTACACTTTACATTTATATTAGACTTTGTATGATAATTACATTAGTTTACCATTGTTTATTTATTTTTTTTTGTCAATATTGATTAATTTTTTGGATTATTTTTGCTTCTAATTTTGCCCTTCTAAACTGAAATCCAGGTTTTGCCACTGATTATCACTCTTAAGAAAAAGAGAAAAATAAAAATTATACAAACGTGTTACAATAATAACATAATTTGGATACCGTATTTATTATAATTGGAGTAGATGAATAGTACTACTCATAATTCATCGAATCATAGATTATAAAACTATAATTTTTTTAATTGCGGAGGAAACATAGATGATGTCTTTATTTTCCAAAATAGTTGATTTTTGCTAATTTGTCAAATGCTTGTATCTGCCTCATTGTGTGATACTACAGGATGCATGTCGATATTACTTGATAGAGAGCGGATTCGCGTTGGTTGTTGCATTTTTAATCAATATTGCATTTGTCTCTGTATCGGGCACCGTTTGCTCAGCTAACAATATCTCAGATGAGACTACAAATCAATGCAATAATCTGACCCTCGGCTCGGCCCCTTTCCTTCTAAAGGTTCAAATTTCTATAATAATTAAATGATAAAATATATCTTCTTCTTTTTTTATCAATCTCTGCTTTTGGAATAAATAATAGTCTACTAGAAATCTAACAGAACTTTTTTGACTTATTTTTTATAATTGTTTTATGTGTATAGAATGTGTTGGGTGGTTCAAGTTCAACTATATATGCCATTGCTTTACTAGCCTCAGGGCAAAGCTCCACCATCACAGGCACTTACGCAGGCCAATTCATCATGCAGGTCTTGAAAAAAAAAAACATATAACACAAACAAATATATATACATATATAATGTGAAACTACCCTGATTAATTGAATTGAATTTTAATTAATTTATGGATGTTGTGGCATTTTTAGGGTTTCTTGGACCTTAAGATGAAAAAATGGATTAGAAACCTGATGACAAGGTGCATTGCCATTGCACCTAGTCTTATTGTTTCCATTATTGGAGGATCTAAAGGTGCAGCCCAACTTATCATCATCTCATCGGTTTGTAACTTGGGAACTATGTCTTTTTGATGTTTATACCTATATTCAAATACAGGATAAAAATTTAATGGGTTTTGCAGATAGTGCTTTCATTTGAGCTTCCATTTGCTGTAATCCCTCTCCTTAAATTCAGTGGCAGTACCTCCAAGATGGGGCCACACAAGAATTCAATCTATGTAAGTTGTTTTTATACTCGTGTTCTTTTCAATGAGATTAGCCAATATAGTGGGCCTTGACTAAGATGATAGGCTGATTTTATAAAGCCCATAAATGCAATTCAAACTTATAAAATTTAGATTTATTTTTTTAGATATTCTGTCTTCAATTCATCAATTAAATTCAATTATATGACTACATTTCTTAATATAGTATAAACAATATTATTTTCTCCTAACAAAAATTAAATTTAAATTGATGAATGCAGTTACATAATTGAATTTAACTAAACATCGGACAATTATGCTTGTAGATTATGGTGATCTCGTGGATCCTAGGCGTGGCATTTACTGGCTTTAACATGTATTACCTGATTACAGCTTTTGTGGGTTGGCTAATTCACAACAAATTACCCAAGATTGCAAATGTGTTTGTTGGGATCATAGTGTTTCCCCTAATGCTCGTTTACGTCTTAGCAATCTTGTACCTTACCTTTCGAAAAGACACTGCTGTAACATTTATTGAGCCCATAATGCTTGACCACCCAGTAGTCCAAAACAACATGGAACATGGGCTAAGCAATTCTTGTGAGGTGGTCGAGGCTGATCGCATTCCTTACAGAGAGGATTTGGCTGATATCCAACTACCAGAGTAAGGGGTTTCTTCAAGATCAAATACAACAAGAGCCAAAGAGTTTCATTTGTGGGAAGAAGCTCCCAAGTTGACTGTGACAAGAACTTTCTTTGAATTCATCTAAGGATTTCTTCCTATGGAACTCACATGTAATTGAACCACCCATGGCAGTTTCCACGGTTCAATTGTAAATTTATGTTAAGCTTTTGATAATAGCTATTTAGTGTCATTATAAATAATTGATAAAGTTAAGGGTATTCTGACCAGGTCCTCAGATTTGGGAAATATTAGCTGAACCAACCCCACAAATCCCTTGGCATGTAAAATATCATGAGAATGAAGACAATAAGATTGGACGTGATTCAACAATATTAATGGGTGGATGTTCATAGAGAATAATGCTCAAAGTTTTATTTACTTCACCTTATTTTTTATGGTACAGGTATAAGTGTATAACGGTTAAGGCTCCTTGTAATATAGGAGAATAAGAAGAGAAATGGGAGAGATATATTTCGGCAATTTTATTACTATAAATCAAACGATTTGTTTTCACGAAGTCAACATAATTAATTAGGAAATATTTTATTTGTTAGTTGGTGAAATCCCAATACTGATCTTAATTTTCTTCGTATCCCAATACTCTCCTCAAGTTGGAGCATGAATATTAAACTTGTCACTGAGGTGATGAAATTGATCTTTGCCAAGAGACTTCGAGAATAAGTCAGCAATTCGATGAGCAAAAGCAATATGAGAATTTCATATTAGTCTGGCTTGAATTTTTCACAAATAAGGTGGCAATCCAGTTCAACATATTTGGTGTGCTAATGGAGGATGAGATTAGTAGCAATGAAAACTACTTTGTTGTCATAGTGTAACATCAAAGATACACATTGTAGTTGATGCCAAGGTCCCTAAGAAGCTATTGAAAGCAAAATGAGTTCACATGTGGGGGAGGTTGTGGCACGATATTTGGCTTTGACAGAGGAGTGAAGGACAATGGTTTGCTTCTTGATCTTCCAAGAGAGGGGTTTGTTAACTATAAAAATCCAATCTTCGGTGACAAATTGTCATGTAGTTGGACAAGTACCCCAATCAAAATCATAATAAGACATAAGATGGGTGGATCCGTGGACGCCACAATGGGTTGAACCCAACTGAAGTGTTAAGACTAGAACCAAAATAGAAAATATGTTTTTGGGGGTCTTAATCCCTTATTTATCACCTTTGGTTTTCGGTTTTTTTTTTTTTTTTTTTTTTTTGGTAGTAATAGTTTTCTCAGGAATGAACAAAATTCAATGTTATGGTTCTAAGAAATAATTAAGCAAGCTAAAGAAAGAGATGAAATAAATTAAACTCACCGAGAAAGAGAATGTGTTAAAATATGAGAGAGATAATATTGAGCAATAACTCGGAGAAACTTCAAAAGAAGGCATTGAGAATTGTGAGTTGTGACTCGTGCGATGATGGTGTGACTTGAGGATCTCCAGATTAAAGAAGAAGCCAAGTGAACAACTAAAAGGAGTAGAGGGTTCAAGATTTTCATGTCAAAATTTGAATGAGGGGATTTTAGGTTTTAAGTTCATGACGATGTGAACAGCGAGGTTGACGGTGAAAGGGAGAAATCATGATAGTGATGTAAGGAGAAATGCAAAAGTAGAGGAAAAAATGTATCATACAGCAAGTGTATGCATCTAACTTCTCACAGTTCATGGGCCCTATACACCTGTGGAACCCACATATTGTGAGAGACTACATGCGTACACTTATGCATGATATACCTTTTCATAATAGAGGACAAGATGGCAAGTAAGCCAATAATTATCTCACAATATATGATTTCTACAACCATGCGACCCATATTGTGAGAAAAATTATTCATATTTCATATGTGAAATACACAAGATATCAGCTCGAAGTGAGAACCATCTTGATGAGAGAGTTTGAAGTAATTTGAAGAATGAGAAATTTGGGATTGATTAATTGTTGTCCTATAGGTTGGAGGCCACATTTGGATGTCGTTATTAACCATTACTAGTATGTAACTCGTGCTTACACATGGGTATGATAAATTATAGTAATGTTATTGATATTAATTTGAGTTATTAAACATATAGGACATAATTCGACCAGGACATTAGAAGTATTAAAATAGTTTTTCCTTGCAATTTTCATAATATTGGTTACGCCAAATTTCTCATTACGTTGCTATTACGTATATAATTTTAAAAATCACCATTAGATACTATACATATATAATATCTGTTAGGTTCTAAAGACTTAGGTTTTATGTATTTAGAATTCTAATTTGTATTGTTGGCAAACCATGATCAAAATATTGTATTTAAGTTGTTTTAGAATTGCTCAAAGTTAGTTATTTGTTGTAAAGTTGGATTAAACTACTGCACAAATTAAAAAACAATTTCAGTACATTTCGATCGATCGAAGCTTAGGTTCGATCAATCGAAAATCGTGTCTAATGTTTTTTTAAGCAGAAATTCCAACTCAGCCCTATGTGTTTTAATTGGTTTTGGGTTTCTAATTTACCCCAGGTATATAAGGGAAACCCTAGCCACGTTTTTGTGTTGCTCATATTGCGGTTTGTGTGAATCTCTTGTGAGATCTTTGAGGAGCTTTCCTTCACATAAACTTAGGGTTTTCAAGGAGAAGAAGTTTTCTACACCTTGATGATCATTCCAGTTGCTACCATTGAAGCTTGGAGAAGAAGTTTTCTACACCTTGATGATCATTCCAGTTGCTACCATTGAAGCTTAAAGAAAACACAAGTGGGTGTGCTTGTATTTGGTGGAGAATCCAAGAAAGAAGAAGTCCATGGATTTGGAGTTTGCACATGGTCGTGTCAGTAAGTTCTACTGGTGGGTAGCAATAAGAAGTCGAGCGTGGGGGCTTGTAAGTTTTATTGTATGAACTTCGATTCTTTCAAAATAGTGGATTCAAGTTTACCTTGAGGATAGCTAGATTAAATCCTCCCTAGGTTTTTACCGGTTTGGTTTCCTGGGTGATCATATCTTGTGTTATTTATATTTCCACTGCTTTACTTGATATGATTATTTGATTGTGTTAACCTAGATTTAATTAATTTGACTAAATAACAACTTGGCTAATTTCTTAGGTTAATCCAATTGTGTTTTAAGGGGTCTAAAAACTAACAATATCAATTCACAAATACAGTTTATTACATTAAATATCTTTGCATACAAAATATTTAAATAGAAATAGTATAACAAATAAGCTCATTAGTTCAAACAAAAAATAACAGCAAAGATCTAAACAATTTAATTTGTACTAACAAAAGAAAAATTCAATTTGATTCTAATTGATTTTTCTCTAAACTTTGGTTTTAAAAAGCTATATATATATTACTTAGTTAATAATGGACTGTACATAGTCATGGTATATTACATAAATGACTTATAAATTTGAATTTTTTTTAGTTAAAAACCAAAAAAAAAAAAAATCTCATAAATATAAAATTATTCAAACTCTCTCTTCCTCTAATCTTAAATAGAGTTAGGTATATGATTATATTTTTTTATGGTTTATTTATATTGGACTCCACATTTTCTACAATAAATTTAGGCAAAACTACAATATTGGTCCCTCAAATTTCAAGGGAGCACAATTAGTCCCTCAATTTTTAAAATTAAGTTGTATTAGTCATTTTACTAACTGCTATTAGTAGTGTTATTTACGTGGCTAACGGAACAATGATTTGGCATTTTTTTAATGATGTGACATTTTTTTTATTGAAAAATTACAACATAAATTTACATATGAGAAATTCACAAACCAATACTAAATTAAAACCGATATGGCATCTGATTCACACGTCTCCGCTATTTATTTTACAATCAAATGATAAAATTAAGGAATACAATCAATAAGATGTACAAATCCAAAACCAGAACCAACCTCTTATTACCCTCTGAGTTGACAACAACAAAACAAAAACAAAAAACAAAAAACAAAAAAAATCAATACAGAAAGTATGAGGAAAGCTCAATCTCAATCCTTCTGCCTGTGACGTCCATCTCAGGAAATGTAAGATAAGGTTACAAAAGAATACATTGACAAATGACTATTCTTTAAGACTCTTGATGAAAATCAAAATCTTAGGGAAACCATATACACGACATGATAAAAAAAATAAAAAATAAAAAAAAAATAAAAAACTCTGAACATATTTTTCCTAAATTCACAAAAATATTTATTAAAAAAAAAATGTTATACTGTAGCAAGCTTGCATAAGTTCGATGCCAGATTCCTACATACATGGATTCATCATATGGTCTCAAGGATACCCTAAAGATCTCTCTAAAGAAATCAATCTCTTGGCGCTTTTGTTAATCTGACTTTTTACTATACACATTAACAAAATCTTCAGGTTTAGCAACCACCATGAACTGACCATCTAATGAGAGGTGAATTGATTCGGTGGCACCCAAGTTACCCTTGAGAATTGCAATTGGTTATGATAGCTTTCTTAGAGCATCCACAGCAGTGGAGCTAAAAATTTAGCTATTTAGCTCCACCAAAAGTTACTTTATCTATTTTACCTATGCACATGATGCAGCAATGAATTTATTTTAGCTTTCAACACAATAAAATAATATAAACATCACAATAAAATAATCCATCTTACTATAATAAAATAATATATTCACTACACACATACATCACAGCCACACACACAACCACAACCACCACCACCACCACCACCACCACCACCATAGCCCACAACAAAGAAAAAAAAACTATCAACCAAGTCCACACCCACCAGACCCACCAGGCAACACCCACACCCACCACCACAAAACCCACCCGAGTCACCACCACGAACACACCGATCTACCCACAAACCCACCCACAGCCCAACCACCCACCAATGAACCCAACCACCTACCGACGCCGATCTACCCACACAACCACAACCACCACCACACCATAGCCCACAGCAGGAAAAAAAAAAAAAAAAACAAAAAGTGTTGATCGGTGCCCACAGCCCAGCCACCCACCGATGAACCCAACCACCTACCAATGCCGATCTACCCACACAACCACAACCACCACCACACCACAGCCCACAGCAGGAAAAAAAAAAAAAAAAAAAGTGTTGATCGGCGCCCACAACCTAGCCACCCACCGATGAACCCAACCACCTACCAACGCCGATCTACCCACACAAAAAGTGCTGATCAACGGCGACGTTGAGGATGAAATGAGAGTGAATGAGCTTGAGAGACCGGAGTTGAGAGAGCGAGATACCGGAGACTAGAGTTGAGAGAGATGAGCTTCAGAGATGAGGAGATGAGATGAGAGTGAATGAGAGAGAGAGAGTGACGGTATGTATTATTTTAATCATCGGGGGATTAAAATAATTTTTTTTTTTTTAGCTCTCATCAACAGTGCACATCTATTTATAGATGTGCACTATAGCAGTGGAGCTAAAAAAAATAGATTTAGCTCCACTACTACAGCATGGTTTTTTGTGATTGAGAGCTAAAAAGTACCATTATACCTATATAGCTCCACTGCTATGAGTGCTCCTATGTCCCCAGTGGCAAAGTTGTGCCCATCAGGGTGCCATGTAGAAGCAAAAGAGTAATTTTGAAGGACTAGCCACTGTAGCAATAATCTAGAAACATCAAACAGTAATTCAATCTTATCACCTATGGCGACTAGGGCATGGTATTGGTTTGTGAATTTCTTAGGTGTGAATTTCTTAGGTGTAAATTTCTTTTGTAATTTTTTAATAAAAAAATGTCACATCTTTAATAAAAAGTTGTCAAGTAATTGTTCCATTAGTCATGTAAGTAATACCACTAATGGCAATTAGTAAAAGAACTAATAAAACTCAATTTTAAAACTTAAGAGACTAATTGTGCTCCCTTGAAACTTGAAGGACCAACTGCACACATAGAGCAAACTTAAGGAACCAACATTGTAGTTTCCCCATAAATTAACTCATTTGACACAAAAATTTAAAAACTTAGATTAGATAGGACATATAGCGCAAAATTAAACCCTAATTAAAATCCAATTTTTACACTGAATTAACTCACATGACACAAAAATTTAAAAATTTAGATTAGATGTGACATGTGGCATAAAATTAGACTCTAATTGAATTTCAATTTGAAATCTAATTGGATTTTCTCTCAACTTTACCTATATATATATATATATATTTGAACAGCACAACATCGATCCTTGCCATGTGATTTATGAATGAAAAACTGTTAGTGATGTTAATTTAATCCATAAAATTTTATAAATGATTCAATGCTACTTTTGTCCCTGTTAGTGCCAAAATTAATTACTAAAATCAAACAAATCATGCCTCTTCCGAACTCCATGATTTCATATGCGTAAATATAAAAATTAGTCATATATCAAATAACTTGATTCATTAAACAAATTCACCAACAAACTGATATAAAAGAGAAAGTTTCATTAAGAGGGTGACCATGAATTTCTGAAGAAACTTGTATAAATCTATCACGTCTTGTAGAGCAACATATGTAGAATTTCAAGATTCAACAAGGAGTCAACACTGATGGCTATGTCCACAAATAATATTAGTGTTTCCATTAAACCAAGTTGAGGAAAACATAAAGAATACATAATGGGATTAGAAGCACAATGAACTTATTTGGCATCCTACGAAAGACACAACTCACAATAGTCAAGTGGTATCCAAATGCTCCATAAATACAAACCAACATAGCCTAGGCCAATTACTCGGGGTCGGCCAAATCCTCAACAAGTATCCATGTATTTCTAAACAATATAGATCAATTATAAATTCAGTCAACTAACTTATTAGCAGTTCACAGTGTCAATATCAAGCTACTGGTGACAACCATGCAAAACTATATTTTGTAACTTGTGCAACTTTGAAACTGAAGTAATTCATATTGCAAGGGGAGAAAATATGGCTACTACGAGTTCAATGTTACATCTCATAGCAAAACTAAGTTTACTGAAGAAGCTAAAGAATAGAATATATATGGACAAAAATCTAACATGCACTGCATTTGTTCCCAAAAAAGATATATATATATATATATATATATATATATATATATATATATATATATATATATATATATATATTTTTTTTTTTTTTTTTTTTTCAAATTGAGATTACCCCTATTATCTGTATTTGTTAATTTTGGCAGCAAATTTTGTATGAGCATTGATAAGGTATTGACATCATTTCAAATCTTCGATCAGTTTGGTAAATAATCATATGTATATTTCTAGGTTAGTTCTTGATGCTGAAAAATATTCACATAAAGTTTAGAAAAAAAAAAAATTCTCAACATTATTTTCTTTTAAGATTATAATATCTTTTGGATGTATTCTATTTGTATTTTAATTTATTATGAGTGCTTGTTAATTTGAATCGTGTCTTGCATGATTACTACAATTAGCGAATTATTATTAGTGTCATGTAATGTTTATAAAAAATTTCATGCTATAAGGTACTCCTATTAAAATATAAATTTGAATTTAATCTTAATCAAGTTTTCATAAGTTTAGTAATTTTGCAAAATATTTTAATGATAATTTATCATTGCATTCTTTTAAAATCTTAAATCCTTGAAACCATTTTAATAATTAATATGTTACAATAAGTTACATGTTAATTATCTGTGAGGTTTTTTTTTTAAGATGTTCAAATGATTGAATCTATGCTCAACCTTTTAATAATGGTATTATGGCAAGTTTAGATATGCCAAATTTCTACACTTCATATTTAAATTATGGTTTTGTTAACATGTTTTCAAGAGGTATAAGTTAAAGAGTATTTAATAATTGTGTTTCATATATTATTTGAAAAAAAAAATTGAATTACCCAGAAATATTAAGAAAAGCACACATAATCACAATGAATAATTATAAGTATAGTCCAATAAATTATTGACAAATATTCAATCATATATATTATATTAAAGTATAATCATAATCCAAATTGAATCTAAATTAATTTTTAATTGTTATCTAATTTTGTGCCACACATCAAACTTAATTTTTTAAAACTTGGTGTCAAGTGACAAATTCATAATACTATATGCAAAACCACGATGACCATGTCACATACCTAGGTAAGATCAACTCATCAATCATCACTATCATTAAATATTTATGTATGTAACCATGGGTTACAACCTAGTTTTCATTAAAGATAAAAGAGTCTTCTAGTAAAAACTGATGTAAAATAAACAAAACATACCTTCCTAGAGCAGCGAGAGCTCCTTAAATTATCACAATGCAAGTAACTCAATTTTGCTAGTTTAGACAAAAATCAATACTTTGCTACCTAATCTTGTTATTAGCATGAATTAGTATTTTGGACATTTTCTAAGTCATCCTAGGGTTTTATCCTTTTAGTATTTATATGTTATGTAGCTTTCAAAGATAGTCATCAGACTATTATTCATATTAATAAAACTCAAATTTTTTTCTATATTGAGATACCATTTATCCCAACCAATTTAACAATTTTTAAGGAGTAGCTAGCTCTTTGACATCTCTCTCTCTCTCTCTCTCTCTCTCTCTCTCTCTCTCTCTCTCAACCTGATCTACCCTTTTTTCTCTAGTTTACTTTACTTTACTTGTCTTCTTCGCTTCTTCCATTATTTATAAAACAAGTATTGTGTAACATTTTCAGTTTTAATTCAACCGTCCAATTAGATTTATTAATAACTCCAAGGCTCCACCACTTATCTAATTAAGAGTAAAAGTCTACAAAAGCAAATGTACTGGTGTAGAATTCCCAGATTTTTTCTTCTCATCTTTTTTTTATTGAAATTTTCTTCTTATATATATTTATTTGTTATTAAAATAATAAATAAATTATATAACATTATTGTAGGGACCAGATGAACCAACAACCCAAGCCCACTTAGAATAGTGGCTGGATTGGTCCAACCATGACCCAAAACAATGAATTTATAAGAGAGGGAAACAAACAACTAAAGGGGAACTCCACCCGAGGAGAAAAATAAGGAAGAAATGGCCAATCTTATTATGGGGATGAACCACTTTCTCAATACAAATTGGCCTGAGGAGACCACACTTACATAAGAATTATTACTATTCACTCTCTTATCTCTCAGTGTTCTTCCTATTTCTTCTTTGCCTCTCAATACTTGTGTCCTGCCCCTTTCTCTGTGAACCTTCCTTTTCTTATATACTCCTCCCTTTACATATCTCAATCATCCATTCTTACCTAACATCTCTCCTCTCATGACACTTGTCATTTTTTACATCTGAAGAAGGTGGTGGATAGAGTCTGCTTAGCTGTGACTTACACTGTTCAAGTCACTTCCTCATCAATGCAGCTGATAAAGTTGTTACCCACCATTTAATGTGGAGGCGACAGGCTACTCCAAACTAGAAATTTCCCCTATGACCATTGATTCTCTCTCTCTCCTCAAATTCTCGCTCCCACTTGGAATGCTTTAGAGTACTTTAAGTCATCTCTTCCTCTCCTCAGGTCTATGGACCGCGGCATGCCCACAGTTATATGGCAACTCTTCATATCCATCCTCAATCCTCGAGCGCCCACAATTATAATATAATAAATTACTAGTAGACCTGATAAAAATATACTATTATATATCATAATATATTTATATATATATTTATATATATATATATATAATTAACATGTAATTGGTTAGTTTTTTTTTTTTTTTTTTTTTTGGAGAATATTAAGTATTTTTAACACATACACACATAAGGAGAGGAAAGAAGGTCTTAAAGAAACTGATAGTAGTATATATCCAAAATAACCTAACTCTTTGATACAAAGCATAAGTTTTAAACGTCTTTAGTATTGAAATTTAAGTGATTGTTTGTTTACTATTTAACATTCTTTGATTTATTAGTATTTTTTATCTTAGTCATTATACTTAATAATGGATGATAATTTATTTTGAAAATCTAGGTTTATGGGAAAATTAAAAAATATTGACTCATTCTTTTTGTCAATATTGTCTCTTGATTTTTTAATTTTAATAAATACATTTTTTTAGCACATATTAAGTTATAAAATATTGAACATATATACTAAATTGTATTTACATTACTATTTGAGACTATTATGCATACTATGAATATAATTGATATATACATCAAAGTCACACACACCAACAAAAAAAAAAATCCCTCAAGTGGCTAAGTAGTAGTAGAGCCAGAGGTCAAAACTGCCACATATAGCCAACAACAAACCCGCTCCACCTAACTCCAAATCTTGATTCCGTCCTTGTATACAAAAAATAATAATAATAATAATAATAATAAATAAATTTTTGTTTGGTCCCTCCAAATATAAATTTCTAGATCCGCCATTAATCAAATACAGTATTGTGCTTCCGCAACATCAACATCAAAAACCTTGCGATCAAAAATTAAGCAAATGTAAAAAAAAAAAATAATAATAAAAATAAAAAAATTTGCAAGTTAATTTTTTGTTTGATAAAAATTTTATGTTATTCATCGGCTTTCCATGTGGCTCATAGTGAGGACTACCACAATATACAAATTGTTCTTCCATCACCTGATATATTTTTATGTGAGCACTTTGAACTATATTGATTATAGTATCTTATATTTTAAACTATTTTTTTAGTTAACTCGCGTGCAATGCATAGCTATTAGCAAAATTATTCTATATCTTCGTTTCTGTCTATAAAGTCAACGATTCCTAGCTAGTATTGATAGTTTATATAGAGCTTTCACATATATATATATATATATATATATATAAATTGTTTAAGTCATTATATTTGCAGATGACAATAATACTAGGCAGGATGGTACCTTATAATAGAAAATGTGCTTGGGGCGGGTTTACGGAAAATCGGTTAACCTGCATTTATATATATTTCATATAATTCTTAACTATTTCAAAAACGAGAATAACTCAAAGATACATTATTTAAAAAAATTGACAACGTGTTATAATATGGCATGTTACTATATGGCAAGTTTGTAGTAGTATTTAATTAGTTCTCATTTCAATCCACCATTAAAATCATTTTTCAATTTGTCACATCAATAAGATTCAAATTTTTAGTAGACTTTTTTGTGTTTGTACTCTATAGACTTTCATTAGCTCAAATGTGGGAGAAAATGAGCAAATGCCCCTTTAAAAAAAAAAAAAAATTCAGCATTTTGCCCAATTTTCCAAACTAATTAGGGAAATGCCCCTCTTTTGAAACTCGATTTTCTCAAAATCGAGTTATAAAAAAAATAAAAAATTTTGGAACCCTATAGTGGCATTTTAAGGAGTCTATAGTGATGTTTTAAGGTCCTATAGTGGCATTTTGTAACTCGATCTCCATGAAGTCGAGTTACATGCAATTTTTTTTTCTTTTTTTTACCTATAACTCTACTTCATAGATATCGAGTTACAAAACGCCACTATAAGTTCTTAAAATATCACTATAGGCTCCTTAAAAACGCCACTATAAGGCTTAACTCGATTTTAAGAAAATCGAGTTTCAAAAGAGGAGCATTTCCCTAATTGGTTTGGAAAATATGATAAACTGCTGGATTGTTTTTTTAAAAATGAAAAAGGCCAATTTTTTCCCTCAAACGTGCACTTTATAAAAGTAAAAAAAAAAAAAATCTAGCCAAGGAGCGAAAAAATCATTCTTAGATCAATATCTTTTTGTCTTTTCTTAGATAGTAGTATAGTCCTACACATATATCTTCAGTTCTTCTAGACTGAAGGATGTGACAAATTTATAATTATTTCTCTACCCAAAAAAATAAAAAAATGAAGAAAGTGACATGCATGCGCATGTTCATCTTTGGCGAGGAGGATGGTGACAAGTTGGAGTTAGTTTAGAGAGTGACTGCTACGCCGTCCAGAATTGCCAAAGATGATGCTTGCATGCACATGCACTATAATTAAAGGAGCTCCATTGGAGACTCTCACTTGCAGTAGTTAAATCAAAGTCGAAAGAGAGAAACAGACACAGAAAAAATGAGAATCCAACAGCAACAGCAACAAGTAACTGATGTAGTACCATCATTAACATGGGGTGGAGATAGCCACCGTGTAGCAGCCATTAATCTAGAGGAAAGCCCTAATAGTTCTGACAAACATGATCCTGAGGACTCTCAGGTCTCTCTCATTTGACCCTCTTTTCTTTCTTTCTTAATTAGCTACATATTTTCTATCTTTAAATTGCTTACTTCTATATGTTTGGATAAATTATATTGTTAGAGCATCCACATCAGTCCTTCTAAAATCATGTAAAACACAACTCTTACACATTTTGCCTCAAAAATACTCCACATCAATCCTTCTAAAATTGTGTAAAAATGTATATATCTTTACACGAGCTACAGTAACCGTGTAAATATACACGGTTACTGTAGCTCGTCCATTTATTATTTTACTAATTTCCCGTTCACTCCTTTTTTTCTCTCTTTTTTCGGGCTCAACAAACTCAGTAACTTCTCATCTTCTTCTTTTTCCTCAAATGCACACAAACACATCCACACACAAACACGTCCACACAGACAAATCAACACAGAGATACACTTGCTCAAAAAAAAAAAAAAACACAGATATACACAAACACACCCACACACAAACAAACCCAAACGGACAAATAACAAAGAGACAGATCAATGCTTATCGGAACAATCGATGCTTGACTGGAATGATCGGAGCTAGTAGGTCTTGCTTGATCAGAGCTCGTGGGTCTCGCTTGATCGGAGCTTATGGGTATAGGTCTTGCCTGATCAGAGCTAGGGAGATACACTAACTGATCGGTGCTTGTGGATCAGAGCTAGGGAGATCTCGGTCAAATCTAATCTGGTCGGATCTGATTGGTGCCTGTGGATTAGAGCTAGGGAGATCAGTGCTTGTGGATCGGAGCTAGGGAGATCGGTGCTTGTGGATCGGAGCTAGAGAGATCGGTGCTTATGGATCGAAGCTGTGGATTGGTGCTAATGGATCAGAGCTAGGGAGATCGGAGCTAGGGAGATTGGTGCTTGCCTGATCGGAGCGGTGGATCGGAGCTTGTGACCGAGATGGTGTGGATTTAGACCGAGAAGGAGAGTTGATTCAAAAATGGGTATAGAGGTAGAGAGATGGGTATAGAGAGAGCAACAAATCAGAAAAAAATGGGTAGAGAGAGAGAGAGCGCACGTATGTATAGGGGTTAGTTGAGAGAAATAATAAAATATTTGAGAAAATTTATTATTTAAATAAAAGAGATGATAGAATAGATAAACTGATATGAGTGTTTTGTAAAAGTTGATATGTAAAATAAAAAAAGTAGGCTTTTAGTGTAAAAATGAACATGTAAAATACACGAACTGATGTGATTGCTCTTAGAATCAAGATTTGAGTATAATATATATGATGTTCCAGAAACCTAGGTGGAAAAAGTTCCTATCATTTGTAGGCCCTGGATTTCTTATCTCCATGGCTTATATTGACCCAGGCAGCTGTGAGTCTCTCTCTCTCTCTCTCACTATGCGTTTGTGTGAATGTGTGTATTTTACGAAGTAATATCATTTTTACCATGTCGCAGTGGAAACTGATCTGCAAACTGGAGCAAATTACACATTTGAGGTAAATCAAATAGGAAAAAAAAATGGAACTTTTTGTAGGTTTAATTACTTTCAAATACTTTCTAAGAAATTATTTTTACTTATTTTAGAAGTTTTAATTTTATTACTTCTTGTTAAAAAGAGAGGAGATATAGATTGTTAAGATTAATATAATTTCAAATAATAATGTATTTTTTGGAGCATTCACACATGAAATTTCCTTTTTTCCATTTGTTACTTTTAGTTTCAATTGTTGTTAAAGCAACTAAACTTTTGCAATAATGTCATATTTCAAATGAATTATTTCTTATATAAATTCATTTTTTAGATGAATGATTTATACATGAATTTAAGTACATGAACAATACGACACAAACTATTTTACAACATTTTTACAAATTGATGTTATGGCCAACCTCTTACTGGCCTTCATTTCATCATATAAGCCCAGTGTCCACTATTAACATTACTTTTTCATTTGCCAATAATCACTCACCACATTAACAGTTTGTAAAATAATTTGTATCTTTAGCATTACTTTTAAGTACATTTTCCCCCGTTAACATATGACAATGAATTAATACTTTGACATAAATACAAATTTTGTTAGGATGAAACGTTTAAAAGAAAATTATTTCATTTTTTATTAAAGAAGAACGACTCATGGCACAAATTTAAAGTACACTAACTTATTTAGGTTTATACTTTATTAAAGTATACTTTTGGCCTTTAAAGTTTGAGATTGTTTTCATTTTTGTTGTTTTTGTTTTAAATTTCCATTCGACTCTTCATTTTAATTCAATTTTCATATTGCCCTCTAAGTTTCAAAATTTTCATTCAAAATGAAAATTTTGAAACATAAATGGCCAAAATGAAAGCAACCCAAAACTTTAAGCACAAAATATGTACTAAAGTATGAAGGGCCAAAATAATTTGAAATTAGTTTACAAGAGAAATGTTAATAATGGTAGTGCTATTTTCTATTTTCAGCAACTATGGGTTTACCTTATTGGGTTTACCTTTGCACTCATAATTCAATCGCTAGCTGCAAATCTTGGTGTAAGCACTGGTAAGATGCACAGCAAACCAATTCTAGACCAAAAATAGCCAATTGATAAAAGTTAATATCATTTCTGCTGCAATTTTTTTTTTCTACTAGTAACTAATCAAGCTAAGTATTTGTTTGCATATCTCTACAGGCAAACACCTTTCAGAATTATGTAAGTTAGAGTACCCAAAATATGTGAAGTATTTCCTATGGTTGCTTGCCGAATTTGCTGTCATATGCGCTGATATACCCGAAGGTAAAAGAATAAAATTTACTTTAAAAAAATAAAAATAAAAATAAAAAAAGAAAAAAGAAAAGATATCTTACATTCATGCGTTTACTAGCCTTATCATTCTTGAATTTTCATCCATGTCTCCTTGTTCATATTCAAATTAAGGGAAAAATTACACATCAAATAAACAAGCAACAAGACAATATAGATCATGTTATCAATAAACTTTTTAATTTTCCTATTCGTGGCAGTGGTTGGGACAGCCTTTGCACTAAATATATTATTCCACATCCCAGTTTGGACTGGAGTTCTCATCACCGGTTTAAGTACTCTCTTACTTCTTGGCCTGCAGAGATATGGGGTAATTTATTCATTAATTATTTAAATTTTCTGGTGGCATAATTTAAGAATCTTTTCCGCTCAATTAATTATTAAAGAAATTTGGGTGTTTAATTTTTTTTTTTTTTTTTTTTTGGTTGAAAAGGATATGCATTAAAAGAAATTAACTAGAGAACAACAAAAGGTTCATGATAACATTGAAAAAGAAATAACCATTTAATTTAAGAATGAATCAAAAACACCTAACAAGTTCACAGGTGGACTATCATACAACACAAAATCAATAACTTGATTGGCACCCATATACCTAGCTAACTCATCAGCACACCTATATATTAGCAATGGCTAATGCAATCTTGGGGAAGCTGGAAAACCAAAAGTATGCAGTCATCCACAATAGAGGAAGATATTAGAGTAATTAGAATTAGCTATCAAATCAACAATAGCTTTACATCTAAGCCTATCTCTACAGCTATTAAATGGAGGTTTTGGCACATGAGAAGTCCATCATGTAATGCAAACAACTCATCTAAGAAACTAGCAGTTGTTTCTAGAGAATCCACCAATTATCACTAAAACATCACAAATAATCCATACTATGGTGTTTAATTTTTATACTCACTACAAAAAACAAGGTCTATAGCCGCGTTTGAAAAACGCAGCTATAGACCCAAAAAACGTAGCTATAGGCTATAGCTGTGTTTCTATAGCCACGTTTTCAAACGTAGCCTATCCTACTAGGACCTATAGCCGCGTTTTTATAAACACAGCTACAGATCACCCTATAGTTGTGTTTTTCCACAACCCACAAGCTAAACCTATAGCAGCATTTTTGTAAAAAACGTGGCTATAGGTCGAACTTATGTGAGTGTTTGGATTCACGTTTTTCCCTCACATTTGCAGTTTTTTTTTTTTTTTTCCAGCATGTATGAACAGTAACCGCACTGTTCATGCACATGGATTCACTGTGTAGGAGACAAAACGCACTGTTCACGGCACTATTTACACATTTAAAAATTATTTTGCTACAGTGTTTTTAGTTTTCAGCAAAATAAGTTGTATCCAAACAGACCCTATAACCGCGTTTTTTACAAAAACGCAACTATAAGTCTCAGCTTATTGGGGGAGAAAAACGTAGCTATAGGGGGTAAAAAAATGCAGCTATAGGTCCCAACATTTGGTTTTTCTATAGCCACGTTTTTAAAAACGCGGCTATAGGTTTTTTTTTTTTTTTTTCTTCCTAAACACATTCCTACCCAAAACAAGACCTGTAATTTGTGCCAACACTCAACAAATGCAACCAATTGGAACCAACAAAACAAATTGCCAACACTCAACGATTCCCAACCAATTGCCAACAAACAAAACAAGTTCATTGCCAAAAGATAATTACATAAACAAATATTTACATACACGTAGCAAGTTCATTGCCCAAATAATTACATAAACAAAACAAGTTCCCAACAAAAGATTTTTACATCACAAAATGCATATCCGTCAAGGATTTTTTACATCACAAATAATTGTGATCAAGCATCATAGTACTTGATCAGCCAGTTTCCAGCAAGCATCATGGTACTTGATCAGTCAGTCCAATGCCCGTAGCTACAGAGAGAGCTATGAGAACGAGGTTTTCGGCGATGGAGCGAAGATGGAGAACGGAAATGGTGATGAGGGATTTTTTCTTCTATATATACCAAGCATGACTGCGGCGTCAAGCTACATGGCACAGAGCATGGCGGTGAGATTAGGGATCGAGAGCTAGGTTGAGAGTAAGCTGAGAGTTTTTTCAATTTAGGATTTTTTTCAATTGTGTTGAATTGAGGTTTTATATATATATATATATATATATATATATATATATATATATATATATAACAAACCTACGGCCGCATTTGATAAAACGTAGCTCTTCCCCTGTTTAAGCCGCGTTTAATCAAACACAACTCTATAAAAGCTTAAGCCGCATTTAATAAACGCAACTTCAATTCATGTTTAAGCTGTGTTTCATAAAATGCAACTCTATACATTTTTAAGCCGCGTTTAATAAACGCAACTCCATACATGTTTAAGCCGCGTTGAATAAAACGCAACTCTATACACGGCTTCAAAGCTGGTCTATAGCCGCGTCCAATGGTGGAGCTGTGTTTGTGTGAAATGCAGCTCAAACATCACTCTATAGCTGCGTTTTTTGTAAACGCAGCTTCAAAAATGCATCTCCAAAACGTGTTTTTTTTAGTGACTCTACTATATGTTCACATTACTTTGTGTAATATTTTTGTTCCAATTATCGATTATCAATTATCAACATGCGTTAATGTCTTGCCATCATTATTATTATTTTTTTTAATTGAGTATAATATTCTTATGACCAACTATCAACTACTAGTTACGTTTTTTGGCCATTTAAATTTTTAAGAAATTTGTATAATATATTTATGCTCAACTATCTACTTACGCCAGCAAAAAAAAAAAAAAAAAAAACTACATGAGTTTTGTGATAGATACATTTTATCACATGGTTTGTAACTAGTAAGTAATCAGATTCATATAATATATAGTCGATCTATTGACTCAGTCGCTAGCTTTAGAATCCATGCATTCACACTTCACAATCATACTTTATATCTATTGTATATTGTAATCCTAGTGAGAGAGTTTAATAATTTTAAGATTTAAACACTCTATGGCTATCAAATACAAGTCAAAAGACTTAACGTTAATTGACTCCAACGAAATTCAAACACCCTCATTCACCAAGTTATGAATTAATAATTAATAATATATATATATATGTATTTTACTGTTTGTTTGCAAAGACAATTATGTTTGACTTTATTCTTTTTTTTAAAAAAAAATTTTTTCCTTCTCGTTGTGTGGATTGCATCATTGTTTGATTAGGTACTGGTTATCTCTCAAAAAAAAAAAAAGTACCAGGTAAGTAGTTAGTGTATTTTATTCTTTTTATTGTGTGGATGATGCCCTGTGTCTTTTTAATTTGCTGCTCCACCAATTCTTGTTGTCAAAGCAAGGGAGTCAATACCGTATCGGAGGCTGTACCGGTTTTGCCAGCGGAACAATATATTTCGAATACCGGTTAATACCGGTGTACCATTTCGAGTTTACCGCTAATTTTTATATTTATAAATAAATAAATGTATATATATATGTGTGTGTGTGTGTGTGTGTGTGTGTGTATTATAATAAATATAAAATTTTACCATAAAACATTTCCTCAATTTAGAACTAATTATTCATGATTTTAGACTTTTGTATCAATTAAAAGTAAAAAAAAAAAAAACAATATAAAAAATAGAAAGCTTAAAAGTTACCATTGCATACTAAGAAAACAAATAATATTAATAAGTTAATGCAAATAAGTTACCATTCTGCTCTAACAAAAATTCAAAAATTACAAAACTTAAAAAAATAAAATAAAATAAAAAATATTTTTTCTATTCCGACCGGTACGTCCGGTACCAGCCGATATTGCCTGAAATTGGCCTGTATGGCCAGTACATGGCGGGTACGGCCAGTATTTAAACCGGTACGAAACATTGATGTTTCAATATTGGTATACATACCGGCCGGTACGGCCAATACCAGTACGATATTGACTACCTTGTGTCAAAGTCAAACAAGTAACCACTAGATCCATTGGTCCAGATGGTACCTTTTCATGCACTTCAGCACTTACATATAGGTGTGTGTATTATTTGTATAGTTTCTACATTCTAACCAAATTCCAAAAAAATAAAAAGTCAAAACAAGTGGTATATTGTAATATGTGAAGTATAAAGTGATACACTAAAAGTTTGACAGTGGATTTTTATTCCAAAAAAATGCATGGTCTCAACCTGAGTTAATTTCTTAGAGTTCAAAAAGTTGAATTTCGTTTCCCTTTTTCATTTTCCAATATCTACATTAATTTTAAGAAAATGTTAAAGGTATTACAAATTTAATTACATAAAATTTACAAACTAATTTAATAATGAATCTGATTCGTCAAATTCAACCACCTATTAAATGAATATTTGATTTTTTTTTTTTTTTTGTAAAATCAGTGACATAGCAATTTGTAAGCTCTATATTGTAAAATTGTAGCATCTCTAAAATGACTATTAGTTTTAATGTTAAAAAAAAAAAATGTGAGTGGGCAGGTTAGGAAGCTGGAGATGCTGATATCAGTGCTAATATTGGCAATGGCTGCATGTTTCTTTGGGGAAATGAATTACGTAAAGCCTCCACCTGCTGCTGTGATAAAGGGATTGTTTGTACCCAAGCTCAGTGGCCAAGGAGCCATTGGAAATGCCATAGCCCTTTTGGGTTCCGTTATCATGCCGTACATGATTTACTGCTTCATTAAATATCCTTGCTCATTATTTCGTAACTATTTCTTTTCTTCCTTCTAATTGTTTGTGTGTTAATATTATTCATTCCATTTCTTTCTCATCAATAGGCACAATCTCTTTCTCCACTCGGCTCTTGTCCTGTCCAGAAGAGTACCACGTTCTGTCAATGCCATCAATGTAAGAAACCAGTGCTTTCATGCATATTCCCAACCATTAAGACTTAATGAAAATGTTAAAGCTATACTTGCACTTTCACTGCCAAAAAGTTTACAAATTTATGTGATAATAAATGTGAGCGATGTCACATTAATAACAAAATAAATAAATTTATTAAATGTTTTTTCATTGAGTGTTTAAAAGTTTTTTTTTTTTAAGAATACTAAGTATTTTTAACACATACACAAAAAAAGAGAAATATATTTTTATGAAATCATTTAAAAGTTGACATAGCAGTTTGTATAGTTGTGCTTGTAATATTACGAGGAAGCTTTGCCTAACTATGAAAAAAACCAAAACAACACCTCATGTAAAACCAAAAACTACACCATATTAACTCAAAAAAATAGAAAAAGAAACTGACACATAGTAAAAAGAGAAATGTAATGTCAAAATATTTTCATAATAAATCTTATATGACAAGCTAATATAAGAAATAAATATCAATGATGGGTCTAAATTACAACCAATAACAGTTTTTCACCAAAGATTTGCTGTGAAAATGTTGTAGATAATAGCATTACTACAGTATAAATAAATAAATAAATAAAAAGCTCCCTCACATGAAAAAAAAGTTAAAAAAACATATCACCTTTTGCTTTCATGGTGAAAAATGTTGGGAAAAAAAAGTTTTATATATATATATCATAAACAAAAATTCACAACAGTTTCATTATATTTTCAAATTAATTTACAATTTCACACATGGGCCGATTATAATATGTACCCACTATAATCTGTAATTTATGTTTTTTTAATAGCCATTTATGAAATGATAGTCTAATTTGAGAATGTTGTGAAGTTGTTGTGAAAACAATTTTTGTTGGATCCCACCTTTCATTATTCTCTCATTCACAACAACTTTTACTTATCATTTTTTTTTTTTTTTTTTTTTGGTTGGGGGGAGCTCAAAGCATATTAATTAGAAAGTCCCATATTTTACACAAAATCATATTTTTTAAAATTACATAATATCTTTGTAGGTTACTAAAACCCTAAAGCCACCATTATCCTTTTTCTCTTCCATCTCTTAGCTTTTTCAAAGTTTCAAATTCTGGTTGTTTGCTATAACACCAAATTGATGTATGTTTTATTTTGCATGTATATTGCTATACTATATATGAACACTTTTAGATTTATTTATTTTCTAAATTTATTTTAAGGAATCAAATTTGATTTTAAATTTTATATATTTAGACTAATCTCCTGGTTTGATTGTTAGAAACTATTAGTTGATTTTTTTGTTTCTTTATTTTGATGATATATAATATATATTTGTACTTTTATATTTATACTAGATTTTATATGATAATTACATTAGTTTAACATTGTTTATTTATTTTGTTGTTAATACTGATTAATTTTTCAGATTATTTTTGCTTTTAATTTTGTCCTCCTTGAATTGAAATCTTGGTTTTACCACTGATTATCACTCTTAAGAAAAAGACAAAAAAAATTATAAAAATGTTGGAGAAAATGTTGGATACCGTATTTATTGTGGTTGGAGAAAAATTTATAAAAAAAAAAAAATAGTACTCATAAACCATATAAACATAGTTTATAAAACTATAATTTATTAATTGCAGAAGAGTCAAATAATGTCTTTATTCTAAAACAGTTGCTTTTTGCTAATTTGTCAAATGCTTGTTTCTGCCTCGTTTTGTAATACTGCAGGATGCATGTCAATTTTACTTGATAGAGAGTGGATTCGCACTGGTTGTCGCATTTCTCATCAATATTGCAATCATCTCTGTATCGGGTACCATTTGTTCAGCCAACAATATGTCAGATGATATTGCAAATCAATGCAATAATCTTAACCTTGACTCGGCCCCTTTCCTTCTAAAGGTTCAAATTTACAGATGAAGTTATTTTATATTAAAATAATGGTTAGATGATAAAATTTATCATTTTTTTCAATTGAAGCTTTTGGGGTAAATAATAGTCTATCAAAATGAATCCAAGTAAATGTATAAGCACAAAGTCTAACAAAAGCTTTTTAAAATTGTTTTATGTGTGTAGAATGTGTTGGGTCGGTCAAGCTCAACCATATATGGCATTGCATTACTAGCCTCAGGGCAGAGCTCCAGCATCACAAGCACTTATTCAGGGCAATTCATCATGCAGGTCTTGAAAATATAAGTATATATATATATATATATATATATACAATTATACATACATAATGTGATACTACCCTGATTAATTGGGATTGAATTTTAATTCATTTAAGGATGGTGTGGCATTTTTAGGGTTTCTTGGACCTTAAGATGAGAAAATGGATTAGAAACCTGATGACAAGGTGCATTGCCATTGCACCTAGTCTTATTGTTTCAATTATTGGAGGATCTAAAGGTGCAGCCAAACTTATCATCATCTCAACGGTTTGTAACTTGTGAACTATGTCTTTTTTTAATGTTGATACCTATATTCAAACATAGGATAAAAATTTAATGGGTTTTGCAGATGGTACTTGCATTTGAGGTTCCATTTGCTCTAATCCCTCTCCTTAAATTCAGTTACAGTAACCCCAAGATGGGACCACACAAGAATTCAATCTATGTAAGTTGTTTTTGTACTTCTGTTCTTTTAAATGAGGTCAGCTGGTACAGTTAGCCTTGAATTCAATTGACTAGGGCGATAGACTGGTTTTATAAAGCCTATAAATGCAATTCATACATATAAGTCTACAGCATTAGATATTATATCTTAAATTCATCAATAAATTCAATCGTTTGACTACATTACTTAATATAGCATAAACAGTATTCTTTTCTTTTGACGAAAATTAAATTCAATTATATAGCTTATTGATCGATGCAGTCATGTGATTGAATTTAATTGAAAAAACTAAGGGTATATATATTTGGTAACTGTTTTTTCCCCTTATTTTCTATTTTGAAAAAAAAAATTCTATTTTTGAAACTAAAAAACTTGTTTGACAACTCAAAATAAATAGAAAACAAAAACTGTTCTCAAAACTCAATTTGTGAAGAAAACTAAAAACATGCAAAATGCTGTTTTCAGTGTCTAGTTTTCAAAAATCAAAGAAAACACGCATTTGATTTAATGAATCTATCTCATTTAATGAGTTAGTATTAGAATTCAAATCCTAATAACAATATATTTTGAGGAATGATATGTCTACAATATTTTTACAACATTTTTACAACAAATCCTAAGTGACAGGTTATTACTAGTTGTTATTGTTGGGCAAAAAAGTAATCTTAGTGTTAGTTTCAAATTTAAACTAATAACAACTAACCACCTGTGATTTGTTGTAAAAATATTGTAAAAATGTTGTAGACGTAGCATCTCTCATATATTTTAGTACTTTTTATTTTTTTTCAAAAAACTATTTTTTTAATTTTAATTAACCAAACATGTTTTTGATTTCAAAAATATAAGAAAATTGTTTTTTCTTTATATTCCTAAAAACAGGTTTTTAAAAATAAAAAACAATAACAGTTACCAAATATAACCTAATATTTTCTTTTATTAACTAAGCATCAAACTATGCTTGTAGATTATGGTGATCGCGTGGACCCTAGGCGTGGCATTGACTGGCTTTAACATGTACTTCCTAATTACAGCCTTTGTGGATTGGCTAATTCACAACAAATTACCCAAGATTGCAAATGTGTTCGTTGGGATCATTGTGTTTCCCCTAATGCTCATTTACGTTTTAGCAATCTTGTACCTTACCTTTCGAAAAGACACTGCTGTAACATTTACTGAGCCCATAACGCTTGACCAACCAATGGCCCAAAACAACATGGAACAAGGGCTTGGCAATTCTTATGAGGTGGTCGAGGCTGATCACATTCCTTACAGCGAGGATTTGGTTGACATCCCACTACCAGAGTAAGGGGTTTTTGTACATCAAATTCAAATGCAACAAGTGCCAAGGTGTTTCATTAGTGGGAGGGAGCTCCCCAGTTAAATGAGACATGAACTTTCTTCAACTTCATCTAAGGCTTTCTTCTTATGTAACTGTAATTGAACTGCCTATGGTAGTTTCCACTGCACCTTTGTAAATTTATGTTAAACTTCTAAGTTTGTCATTAATATGATAATTATTGTAATGATATTAAAATTTTCATAATAATTATTTAGTTAGTCTCATTTATATCTAAAAAATAAAACGTAAGATTTATTGTTTCTATGCTTTTGTTAAGCCACATCACTATTGTATTTAGGCCCATTCAATCGACTGCAATCTATTTCAGTCCATTCAATCCACTTTGGTTCATTTCGGTCCACTTTGGTCACTACGGTCCATTCAGTACATTCTCTCTCTTAGAATAGAAGAGACTAGAGAGTGTCTCCGTAAATTATAAAGTCCAGCTGTAGAGTTAAAGATTAACCGTAAATCAATTAACCAGTTACCCAAATGCCAAGTTATTAATTAATCCAAATTACATACAAATCCAATTAAGGCACAATCAAATCACCAAACTAAATTAACTAATTGCAAGATAAAAATAACATAGACCAAATTGACTGCTAAAAAAAAAAAATAGAGACCAACTTGACTATATATAACCCCAAAATATATGAATCAAAATAGTACTTTTACCTATAATTTAAATAAGGAAATTATTATTTCAAACCTTCATCATGAATGAACAACAATCAATGATGTCAATTTAATCCCTAAAATTTTATAAATGATTCAAAGTTACTTTTGTCCCTATTTGTGCCTAAATTAATTGCTAAATCAAACAAATCATACCTCTTCTAGACTGCATGATTTCGTATCCGTAAATATAAAAATTAGCCATACATCAAATAACTTGATTCATAAAACAATTTCAAGAAAATTAGTTTCTAAAAAGGAAGGACAGAGTTGAAACTAAAGTTTTAAACTGTTTTGCAACTTCAAGAACAAAATTAACTTAATAGTTCAAGAGTGCAATGGAAATACAACTCCAACACAATTTACCAACTAAATTTATGTGCCAATCAATAAATATAAAACATCATGTCCAGTTAAAATTAACCTCTAAAGCAACCAAACCAACGTCGTTAGTTATGCAAAAAAGGAAAACCATCCCACACAGTGTTGCGTGCACCATGGGGCACAGACCGTGTGCAACACATTGCATTCGGTTGTTAGTTATGATAACCGTTCTACATTTTATGCAAGAAACATATACATCTTTCCTCTCATAACGTGCGAGTTCTAAAAAAAACATGAAAGAATATACTTTTTAAATTCAAGGATGAGTCAATCAAATCTATTCTGAACACTAATTTCATAGTATAATTTGCTTTGGGAGAAACTAATTCCTATTTTTGACAGAATACAATTACAAGACCTACAATATCTGCCCCATCTAATTTCTGTTTAAATCAAAAATAGACAAATGTGAGGCAGATTTCTTGGCTGATCCATTTAACCTTTTTCTGCCCTTTTCGTTTCCAATGCAGAAATGAATCACCAAAAGGAATTGAATCATAATATTGAGAACTCATATAATGTTCTCTTTTCTAACCTAAACTAGAGCTATTACCAGATACAGGTCGAAGCATTGGTTGATTGAGAGTATGCCGTACATTCCCTGAAGAGTTGAACATGACATTTGAATTATAGGTGACTGCTGTATTGCTGACATGGGCAACCTTGGCCCCATTCCAAACATTTGCTGCCGCGGCATAAATGGCATGTGGGGATGGACTGGTTGATTGTTATTATATCCCGGAATGCTCGGCTGTGAAGGTGAAGCTGATATAATTTGTTGCCTATTGTTGCTGGTATTATTGTTAACCATGGAAGGACCAACACCTGGTAGAATCATTGGTGAAGTGGCCCCAGCAAATCCAAATCGAGCTGATATCATGCGGGCCCTCTCAGCAGCAATCCTCTGTCTTGTCCTCTCAACTTGTTCGCATTCTTTCATCAAAAACGTTTCCACTTCAGCAAATTGCTTCAGCTTCAGCTCCAATCTTTTCAACTGTCAAGTAAATTTCATAGCACAGAAATGGTTTTGGGAAGTTTTAGTTTTCTTTCAATGAGGGGATCATACTTCATAAAGAAATTTTCCACTTCAATTAAAGTAACTGCTTAAAGACGGACAACATTTTGTAAATAAGAAAATATTAGGGGAAACTATAACAGGCAGCGAAGAGACAATACAACCAAAAAGGTGATTTATTAATGGCAACGTCATGATTATCATCTCCTGATAGGCCTTTTAATTCTCAAAAGAAAAAATCCAACTTTTCTAGGGCCTGATTGTAGCACATTATACAGTTAATGAAAATCAGTAAGCACATAGGTGTGTCCAAAACAGCAGTTTCACCAACAAAGTGATATAAAAGAGAGTTTCATTAAGAGGGTGACCATGATTTTCTGAAGAAACGTGTAAACCTATCACCTCTTGCAGAGCAACATATATGGAAGTTCAAGATTCAACAAGGAGTCAACACTGATGGCTATGCCCACAAATAATAGTACTGTTTCCATTTAACCAAGTTAGGAAAACATAAAGAATACATAATGGGATTAGAAGCACAATGGACTTATTTGGCATCCTACAGAAGACACAACTCATAATAGTCAAGTGGCATCCAAATGCTCTATAGATACAAATCAACATAGCCTAGTCCAATTGCTTGGTGTCAGCCAAATCCTCTACCAAACTACAAATTAATGAATTGAGGATGGAAATCAGGGCCCAGCTTGATGATAAATTAAAAGGCATGCCCCTTGTTGGGTTCCACGTCCAAGGTTCTTTCCGACCCATCAAAACCAGATAAAGTTAAAAACAGGGACAGAGCCAGACTTTGAACCTAGGGGGGCAAGCTTAATCTAAGCTTATCGAATTTTATCATGTTCATTAACATCATAATCTCATATTTGCAAATACAATCCAAAATCATCCTACAATATATAAACTAATACCAATTTCATTGTTGGTGATTTTTCAAGATTTTATTTTAGGATTTTCAAAAATTAGGACATCAACACTAAAGGTTAGCAACACTAAATCATCATTATTAGTTTATGAATTATTTATAACTTTTCTTTGAATAATGCTAGGGACACCCAAATCCACAACATTCCCCACAAAATTAATGCCAAACAAAAACCCAAACAAACATGGCCACAGAACATAACAAATTTAATGTTAATAATTTATTGATAATAAAGTCACAACAATATTAATATAAAAACTTCATTACAAAACATTAAATAAACAACTTTTCTATTGTCCTAAGACCACAAAAGTCAAACAAACAACCAACTTCTTTTTCCTCTTTTTATTAGTCTCTACAGCACTACCTAGTACTCTAGTCCTCTAACGATAGCCACAAGTTTGTTTTTATTAAAAACCTTTTCTTTTCTTTTTTGGTCTAAATATTAGAGGCCACACCTTTATACTTGAATATTGAGAAATATCAATTACTACCTGCATCACTACTAGTTATATCCTTTGTCATTGCATACAAGTAGAGAGAGAAGCTAGAGCTAGGAGACGGAGACTAGGTTTCATAAAATTAAAAAAAGGGGCAAAGTAGCTAGAGTCTCTTCCTCACACAACACATCGTAGAGAGAGGACTGTGATTTATTTTTCTGGTTTTAAGGTTTTGTCTAAAGGTTTTTCAATTACTCTTGGGGCAATTGGGCAAAAAGGAAGGTCAGTCGATTTTTTTTTTTTTTTTGCCGCCCAGGGGGGGGGGATGTTTCATAGGGTAATTTGTAAATATTTTGGAGGGGGGCTAAGTGTATATATTTTGGAGTCAAATATTAAATTTGTGTCTATATATATGCATAAATCAATTTTCCAAAAAGTTTTGGGGGGGGGGGGGGGGGGGGATGGGGGGCTATTGCCCCCCAATGCCAAAACATAGCTCCGTCCATGGTTAAAAACAATGCACAATAGATGAACTAAAGAAATCATCCAAGGGGAATACAGAAGAAAATTTATAACCCTCAAAACTGAAAGAAAGGTAAGGAATATAGACCAGACTGAGATAAGTTCAAGCCCTGATATAGGCAGAGAAACCAATATTATTTTAAAATTTTCAGTAGCAATTTTTTAATTTTCTGATTTTTAGACTTGGGTCCTTTGGGTCTAATTTAGGGATGGCAAAACTTCCCTTGCCCTACCCTGCTTTGCCCCATGCTTCCCTCCCTGCCCTAGAGAGGTTACAGGGCAAGGATGGGTTTTGCTCACCCCGCCCTGCCCCGAATGTGTGTGTGTATACTATTTATGAATAATTTAATATTTTTGTATGCATATGCTATTTGTAATTTATTTATGGCTTTTGTTAAAGGGTGTTGTTCAGCACCGTTAAGATTGAATTTTTTAATAATAAAACATAGTTGCTTTTTGAGAGTAGAAAAAAGCAAGGTAAGGTGGCACTTAAAGTATCAGTAAAGCATAAAAATTGGACATTTTACAAAAATACCCTTTTAAGTTCTTTCATCTTCCTTTCCTTCACTAACATTTTTCCGTCTATACCTTTTGAGTTTTTTCTTTTTTTCAAATCTACAAAACCACCCAAATGCCCAAATTTCAAACCCAAGACAAATTGTCAAGCTTTTCACGTTCCATATTGAACCCAATCACCATAGCAACCCAGATACAACCAAAAACAAGGAAAGGAAAAGTAGAACCAAAGGCAGAGAAAGAAGGAGGAGGGCGACGGCTATAAAGGTAGTGGTGGTGGCGTCAATGAGCACAGCTAACAAAAACGGTGGTGAAGCTCAAGGTTTTGGCCTTGGTTGATACGAGAGAGAATCCGAGACAGTAGAGAGGGAGTTAGACGGATCTGGCGATGGTGGGTGGGTTACAAATCTAGTGGTTGTGGTGGTGTTGGTGGACTTTTTTTTTTTTTTTTCCTAGGATTGAAATGTTAAAGAGACCAAGAGAGAAGGAGGTGAGACGAGAAGAAGAAAGAGAACGCTTCAGATGTTAGAGATAGAAAATTGTGTAAAAAGTTTAGAAGAGTTAAAAGATGATGAATGGTATTTTTGTATTCTATGTAACAAATTTAACTTTTCAAAAATGTTTCTCTTTCCTCAATAAATGTGGCTCCACGTGTAGTTTATTTATTATTTTATTCCCTTTTAACGGGTGCGGTACAGCACCTGTTAACAGGACCCTTTATTTATTTTTATAAATATTTTATCACATCTCTAAAACACTTGTTTTCTCCCTCTGTTAACACTCATATGACCGCCTGTCGCCATACTCTTTAATTTTTACCTCATTAATGTTGAAGGCACCTCATTATTTAATATTTATCCAAAAAATAATTGTTGAAGTCACCTCATTAGGGATAAAAAATACCTCCAACCTGCCCTACCCTGCTCCCATCCTGTGCATATTTTGCCCGCTCCAAAGAGGGAACAGGGGCACTCCTAATATAACCCATCCCCCTCACCCCAATTTGCCATCCCTAGTCTTATTTTGGGCTTTTGCTGGGTTTTATTTCTTAGTTTAGTTGAACACTTATATAGTTTGGGGTTAGTTATCAAAGTGGAGTCATATTAAGGTTAGGTATAATTTACCTATTTATATGGATGTAAAGCTTTCTATTCAATAGAAGAGATGAAGAATAAGTTTCTAAATTTTCAGAAACCATGAAATTTGTTTGAGGTTTGTTTGAGATAACCTTCTCTGAGGTGTGATGCTTAGAAGTTTATTGTTATACTTTTCTGTACTTTTTTTTTTTTTTTTTTGATAATTAATAAACTTCATTGAAAAATGCTAAAGGAAAATACAGAGAAAAGAAAAGCACACAGGCAGTGTGCTAAGAGGCAAAAAAATAAAAATCAAAACAAATCAAATAATATAGAAAGTACAAAAACCAAGCATATCAGGCAGAGAGTTAAATGTAAAAACACCAGAAGCATTTGCCCAGTCAAACAAGGTCGGTAACAAGAGAAGTTTCAACTCAGGAATCAATTTTTCACTCAAGAATCAATTTCAACTCAGGATCATACTCCAAAGCACGTTCTGTGTTTGTTCAACTTGTCTAACCAACTTGCTAAGAGATCCACAACACCACGTGGCATGACCCAATAAACCTCAAATAGTTATCACACCATATTCCACAACTCTTGGGCTATTGGGCAATGTAGGAATAGATGATCAGTAGTCTCCCCATTTTTCTTACACGTACAACACCAACCCACTGTAACCACTTTCTACCTTCGTAAATTATCAATGGTAAAAAGTTTCCCCACACCATTGTCCTTAGAAACTAACCTTTGTCAACTCATTTGGTTTCCTTAGAGGCTTCCACGGAAGAGAAAACGAATTTAGAGGTTGTAAAGCCTTATAGTAAGAGCAAACATCAAACGTGCCCCAAGGAGAAAGTTTCCAACAAATTTTATCCATGTCATTCCTTCTCAAAGAGCCAAGATAAATAAGGTCCGTTAAGGATACAAACAATTCTAACTCCCAATCTTGAACTAGTATAAAACTAATATTCCAATTGTAGTTTTCCCCTTCAAAAAGACAGCAACTTAGCCACTGAAGCTTCCTTATTACTGGAAATATTGTATAGCTTTGTGAAGTTATTTTCCCAAGGAATTCCCTCACTCCATTGATCCTGCCAAAATTTAGTAGAAGAACCATCCCCCACCCTAAATTTCATACTTAAATTCCCAACAACTTAAAAGTTAAAACCATGCAAACACAATTGATTTATCATCTTTTAAACCTAAAATCCAAAACTTGAAAACTGTAAACCACCGATCCATCAATTAACCCCAAATACCCCAAAAAGAAAACACTGTTCAAGGGTTACTATTTATAACACGGAGACAGCAACCCAAATCTTAGTTTTTTCCCTTTTATTTCATCCCCAAATCCAAGTATTCCTTTTACCATTAAAACCCCAATATTATTCCTTACTATTTTCCGGTCCTTTTTCCCAACAAACCCTAACCCTAATTCCTCAAATCCAAGCTATCTAAGCACTAACAGATCTAACAAGAATTCTAAATCTGATTTGACTTTGTTCCCCTTTGTTCTATGCCGAGCCCCCAACACAAGTCAAACACAGATAAAAGCCTTGCCCCCGGGCCTGGCCTCAAGTTTTCCTTAGAAGTTCCAACTCCATCTACTAACAATTAACAACTAACAATTAATCACTGCAGTAGCATTTTATTAAACAGAAGACGAGGAATATAAGAGGGGTTATATTACAAAACCAACTAACCGTGCAATCTTTTTATGAGACATAAAGAGCTCAATCCCAATGTCTTTCCCTCGCAAAGCCATATGGAGGGTCAAGGCTCCTTGGAGAGTTTCCTTTTTTGGGTGGACAGCAGCTTTGGTGAAAATTCTTACTTGTGAGAACCTTATCAAGAGAGGTTATTCTATGGTGAGTAGGTGTTGTATGTACCGTTGTAGTGGGGAGACTGTGGACCACCTTTTGATTCATTGTAGAGTAGCTTTTGAGCTTTTGATTTTTACATTCAAGACGTTTGGGATTCAATGGGTATTACCAAAGAAAATTCTTGATTTATTATGTGGGTGGCAGAGTAAGGGACCTAATATCTGGAATCCTATTCCTTTATGTTTGATGTGGATTAAATGTCTAACTAAATGCAGCATTACAACAATTAATATCTAAATACCTATAAGAATTCCTAACACACATCTACATATTGACAAGGGTATAGAGTTACTCAAAGTGTGTATTGCTTGTTTAAATAAATTTGTCCATATTGATGTGTGATTAACTTATTTATCCTTGCTCCATTATTTAAATTCCAAAAGCTTGATATTGAGATATATGGTTATATGGATATTGAGTTAGTTATAAAATGAATAAAAATGTGAACTTTCCTTTAATTCATATAGGCTTGTTTTAGATTTCATTAATCCTTGTATGATTTCTCATATGGGTGGAGGTGTTTAGATACTAACTTTTAGTTAGCATCACAAACACATTCCACCCAAGAGTAAAAGACTTGATTCCAACAAACACTCTAAAAATGTTTTTAAAAAGGATTTTTTTTCTAGTGTTTTTCAAGTAAGCTTTTCAAGCATTGCTAAAGGAAGGGATTTTTCCGAACAAAGAATGAAAAACTCATCTCCAAAGATTCCAAATAAATTTTCAAGTAAAGCTTTTAACATTGATTTCGAAGATAGAGCCTTTGCTTGTTCCACTTTCCAAAAATCATCATTCAAAGATCCTTAAAGGATCAATTTTCCTTGAAAATGGCTTGTAAGAAGCTATTGGATTTTAATCTCAAAAATAATTTCTTTTAAAAAATGAATAATTTTTCCTAGAAGGCACAATAATCCATCTTTGGAAATGATCTTTTTACATGAAATATTATTTTCCCAAAAATAATTGTTCACCCTTTAGGTTTTTTCTACCAAAATATTTTATATTGGCTTTTCATGTGGCACATTATGGATAAATTATACTGTCCTCATACAGGATCACGTCGCTTACTCATTATTTCACTAAAAACTGTCACCTATTTAAAATTGCTGAGTCAGTTTATAATAAAAATAAAATTTTAAACAAAAACTAACTTCATTTTTAAATTTACTTAGCAATTTTAAATAGATAAGAGTTTTTTTAGTAGAATGATGGATAAATAATTTGGTTTATCACGAAGACCGCATAATTTATTCCCGTTGTGAGTGCTACTACAAGTTGTGCTTTCATCACCTGATCTATAGCTTTTTTGTTTTTTTATGGGAGCACCTTGAACTATAATGATTATAGTTTCTTATATTTTAAACTATTTTTTTTAATTAACTCAGGCAATGCATATCCATTAGCAAAATTATTCTGTATTCTTCTGTCTATAAAAGTCAACGATTCGTTGAAGTCATTATATATGCAGATGACAATAATAATTGGGGGCGGGTTTAGGGATACCGGTTAACCTGCAGTATATTTATAAAATTAATTTTTAACTATTTTAAAAAGAAGAATAACTCAAATGTGTACTTTAATATAAAAAAAGAATGTCGGTTTGGTAATGTTATTCTAGCAATATTGTTTATGTTTTTTAAAAAATACGTGTGGATGAAAAAATGTGTGAAAATACATGTAATGTTATTTAAACACTAAAAATTATTGTTTAAAATACACTACCAAACTCTTTTTCCAAGGAGTTCAAACATCATATTCTTAGATCTATATCTTCTTCTTCTTCTTTTTGTTTATTTTTAGATAGCACACTTCTTCTAGACAGAAGGATCTAAAAGTGACAGATTTATTTCTCTATCAAAAAATATATTGAGAGAGACAGAGAGAGGAAAGTGACATGTCCACATGCACTATAATTAAAGGAGCTCCATTTGAGGCTTTCACATGCAGTAGTTAAATCAAAGTCGAAAAAGGGAGACAGAGAGACAGAGAGAAAGAATGAGAAGCCAACTGCAACAGCAGCAAATAACAGAAGTTGTGCCATCATCATCATCATGGGGTGGAGGGAGCAACCGTATAGCAGCCCTTGATCTGGGGGAAACCCCTCCCCCAAATATCACTGATAGTTCTGACAAAAAGTTTAATCATCAGGATTCTCCGGTCTCCCCCAAATAAATGTGTAAGGGCTGCTATACGGTTGCTCCCTCCATCATCATGGGGTGGAGGGTGGAGGGAGCAACCGTATAGCAGCCCTTATACATTTATTTTACATGAATAACTAATGCATTGCTTAGATTAATACATGAATTTTAGTGCACTTACCCCCATTAACAGACAATGAAGTAATACTTTGACAAAAATAAAAAGTTTTGTTGAAATTTTTACCAAAAAAAAAAAACAGTTTTGTTGAAATGAAAAGGTAAATGAAAAATATTTCATTTTCTATCAAAGAATAACTACTCATGACGGAAATTTAAAGCGCCATAACTTATTTAGGTTCATACTTACTTTTGACTCATAAAGTTTGAAACTCTTTTTATTTTAGTCATTTTCGTTTTAGCTCTTCATATTTAATTCAGTTTTCATATTGGCCCTCTAAGTTTATAAATTTTCATTCAAAATGAAAATTTACGTAAATGACCAAAATAAAAACAACCTGAAACTTTAAGGACAAAAAACCTACTTAAACATGAAAGGGCAAAATCATTAGAGATTAGTTTACAAGAGAAATACTAAGCATGGTTGTGCTATTTGTTATTTTCAGCAACTATGGGTGATACTTATTGGGTTTATCTTTGCGCTCATAATTCAAATGCTAGCTGTAAATCCTGGTGTAAGCACCGGTAAGATGCATAGCAAACAAATTCTAGTCCAAAATAGCCAATTGATCAAAGTTATTAATTATTATCATTTCTGCCGCAATTTATTTTCTACTAGTAACTAATCAAGCTAAGAATTTGTTTGCATATCTCCACAGGCAAACACCTTTCAGAATTATGTAAGGCTGAATACCCAAAATTTGTGAAGTATTGCTTATGGTTGCTAGCCGAGTTTGCTGTCATATGCGCTGATATACCTGAAGGTAAAACAATAAAATTGTCTTTTCAACCAAAAAAAAAAAAATGATATCCTTACATTCATGCATGTACTAGTCTTATCATTCTAAAATTTTCCTCTCATCCATGTCTCCTTTTTCATATTTAAATTGAGGGAAGAATAACATATCAAATAAACAAGCAACAAGACAATATAGAACATATCATAAATAAACTTTTCAATTTGTCAATATGTGGCAGTGATTGGGATAACGTTTGCACTAAATATACTATCGGCAAAAATGACATTTTCGTCCCTACATTTTTACGTGATTCTCACTTTAGTCCCTATCTTTTATTTTCACCGCTTTTACTCCATATTTAGAAAAATGTCATCCATTTTAGTCCTTTCCGTCAATACCCTAACAGCAAAGTCCTAGGTGGCAAATAGAACTATTAAAATAATAATTAAAATATTTTATTTTGGCATTAAAAAATGCCACGTCAGCATCTAAATTAAAAAAAAAAATTAATTTATTAATTTTAACTAAATAAAAAAAATCAAAACAGAATTAAAAATCAAAATTCACATGAATTAAGATCTAAAAGTATCTTGAACAAGAACATCAACCCAGATTTAAGAACTCAAAATTAAAAACCAAAAATCACAAATAACTTAGAAAATAATAACACAAAATTAAACATCAGATTCACAAAACCCACTATCTCATGATCCCCAATTCCCACAAACCCTAACCATTCAAATTGAAGACCCAAAACCCATCCAATGATCAAACCCCACAACGATCCTGAACCAATCTCACTCTTTTCTCCCAAAACCACAGCAATCCACATCTTCTCTCTCTGAGCCCCAAAACTGCAACTAGCACTCTAGTTGGGATATCACACTGGATCTAGGGCTATCACTATCAACAAAGCAAGAAAAACAAGAACACAAACCCAGATCTAAGTGTGTTCCCACAACAACAACAAACCCAATAGTCACAATACCCACACCTACACCCACACCCATAACAACCCTACATGATGCCACCACAAGCCCAGCCCGATGCAGCGACTCATGCCCCACCTCAAATGTGGGCCCCTCAAGCACCGGCACAACACCACCTCCACCACCAAACTCAAGCCCAAGCCCAACCCACCAACATCGACAAGGTCCACACTCTTTGGATCGGAGACCTCGAATATTGGATAGATGAGAATTATCTCTAGATCGGAGACCCCACATCACTTTTCTACTTGCTTTTTATTCGTTTTTGGTTTCTAGGTTTTGATCTGTGAGATTGTGTTGTGTGTGTGTGTGTGTTTTATGCAGTTTAGGTGTTTGATTTATTGTCTCTGAGACTTCTTTGTTAGAATGGTTGTTTTGTTGCATACCCATTTTTCGTTTTTCGATCCTATTCATGTTTCTGTTATCTTTTGGTTGTGAAAACTTTGTGGGCTTTACATTATGTGGTGCAAGGGGAAGGGTTTCTCATTGTTCTTATACATGGATTTGGTGCCTCTGCATTTCAGATCTAAGTGTGTTTTTTTAAAAAAAAATTATGGGTTTGTGTTCTTAGATCTAGGTTTGTGTTCTTGTTCAAGACACACTTAGATCTTAATTCATGTGATTTTTGGTTTTTAATTCTGTTTTTAATTTTTTTATTTAGTTAAAATTAACTTTTTTAATTTAGATACTGACATGACATTTTTTAATGCCAAAATAAAATTTAAAAAAAATTATTATTATTTTAATAGTTTCATCTGCACCTAGGACTTTGCCATTAGGGCACTGACGAAAAGGACTAAAATGGATGGCGTTTTTCTAAATATGAAGTAAAAGCGGTGAAAATAAAAGATAGAAATCAAAGTGGGAATCGTGTAAAAATATAGGGACGAAAATGTGGTTTTCACCTATACTATTTCATATCTCAGTTTGGACTGGAGTTCTCATAACTAGTTTAAGCACTCTCTTACTTCTTGGCTTGCAAAGATATCGGGTAATAATTCATTAATTATTTAAACTTTTCATGGCATAATTTAAGAATCTTTATTTTATACAAGATAGAAATTCTACTCTAGCCTAATCTAAATGTATATGTGTGTGAAGCTCCCTCCTAGAAACTGAACCCCAACCCTTATCCCTTACACCCCACAAGCACTTATACTTATGGAGTGACCATCACACCAAAAATGTGCAGTAGTATAATTTAAGAATCTTTTGTGCTTCACAGCCTTCACTACTTATTATGGAACTTGGGTGTAATTTTTATGCTCCACTATATATCCACGTACTTTGTGTAATATTTTTATGCCAACTGTCAATTATATATCTACGCATGTTCTTGTCTACCCGTTTTTTTTTTTTTTTGGAATAATTATTATTCAATTTTTATAAATTGAGTACAATATTTTTATGCTCCTCTATGATTACGCCATCCAGCAAAAAAATAATCATTATAATCTATTTGCGTCACTGACCCAAATAACTTTAAGAAATTTTTTATTAAAAAAAGCTACGTAAGTTGTCTGATATATATTACATAGATTGTAACATGTAAGTAATCGGTTTCATATAATAGTCTATTGACTCGGTCACTGGCTTTTGAATCCATTAATTGCATTCACACTTTGCAGTGATATTAATTTTAGAACAAAATTTCTCCCAAAATTAGTTTGAAGATAAATCCTATAAACTTATCATATATATTTATATTGAGTGTGAATTTTGAAAATCTAGCAATTAGATTGCATTTCCTTATTACATCCTTAATGCTTACAAAATTTCAAGAAAATCAAAGATCAATTGCTATGTCATCAAATAAATGTTATAATTTCAAGTTATTGTATCTAAAGTTTATATAAAAAATAAGTTAATTGATCAAATAGTAAATAATATCCGATTTGAACGAAAATTAATATGCATGTTAAGAACATAAGGAACATGAAATTCATCGGTTAGATTTTCAAAATTCTCACCCAAAAAGAAATATATAAGAAGTTTGAAAAGTTTCTCTCCAAACTAGTTTGGAGAGAAACTTTGTTCTTAATTTTATATGTTATTAATTTTATATACTAGAGATAGTTAGATAATTTTATAATGTTAAAAATATTAAGATTGTTCACCAAAATGAAAACCCAAAAAAAAAAAAAAAAGTTCTTAAAATTGAATATGGTATACCCTATGCGGCCATCAAATACAAGATTTTAGGTTAATTGACTCATACGAAATTAATAAATTATTTTTAATAAAGTTTTAATGTCATTTTTATAGGAAATATTTGTTAAATTTAAAAATATATATATACACTTCTTAAACCAATATCTTAATTCTTAAGACATCTATTAATATTTTCTATAATAATATATGTATTGAGGTGGCTGTTTGTTTGAAATTGACAATTTCGTTTCACTTTATTATTTTGATCCCCTCTCGTTGTGTGTGGAATGTGGATTGCATCATTATTTATGTAGGTACCAGGTATCTCTCATAAAAAAATAAAAAAATAAATACCACGTGATAGGTATTATTATTTCATTAGTATTTTCTTATTGTATGGATGATGCCCTGTGCCTTGTTAATTTGCTGCCCCTCGATTCTTGCTGTCAGTGTCACACACTCAAAGTCAAAACAAGTAACCACCGGACCAATTGTCCCGGATGGTACCTCCACATGCACTATGTGCACGGGGGGTATGGGTGGGTGAGACTCGGTTCGAGTCCTCAAGGTTGGGGACCTGGGGTGGGTCTTCTTGTGAAGACCGGGTATTTTTTATAAATTGTGCACTAAAAGTCAGATCGGGTATTTTTTATTCAAGAAAAAGCAAGGTAATAAATAAATTTTGTAATAAATTATGTTCTACTTTTTGTTTGAAAGGACAATTTTGTTTCACTTTATTCTTTTTTCTCGAGCAATACTATATATATACAAAAAATTTGATAATATTTTTTATGGCAGGTTTGTACTTGTTTTCATTTTGGCCATCACTGACTTCATTTTTTTTATTTATTACTAACAATTTAACACATCTACAAATGTCAAATTTGTGTTGATTTATATATATATAATATGTTTAACTGTTTGTTTGAAAGAGAAATGTTATGTTCATAATAATTTCATAACATTTTCACAATAAATCATAGGTAATAAATTGTTACCACTATTATTGGCGAGTAAAAAAGTAATTTCAGCTGCGAGTTCAAATTAGAACCATTAATAACTTACCACTTAAAATTTAGAAAAATGCTATATCCACAATATTTTCACAACACTTTTAAAACTAATACTGTGTGATCGGTTGTTGTTGCTATTATTGATGGGCAAAAAAGTGATTTCAATTGTTGATTGAAATTAGAACTACTACTAACTTGTCATTTAAGATTTATTGTGAAAATATTACTCACATAGCAGTTCTCTAAAATTTATTTTAAAGTTGTTATGAAAATATTTTAAATATACCAGTTCTCTTGTTTGAAAAGACAATTACATTTGACTTTATTTATTTTTGAGTAAGTTTAGTGTTACAAATTTTTCCATAACTTTATTAGGGGGCAACTCTTTAGTAGTAAAATCATGCACATGGAATCACTATTTTATTTCCATTATTCACAAGTCGTCACGTAGCAAAGATGTGGCAAAATTGTAGAAAAGTTTATAGTATTAGACTCTTTTTTTTTTTGGGGGAGAAACGGGTACTAGACTTATTCTTTTTCTTTCTTTTTTTTCCCTCTCTCGCGGTTTGCATTCAGCATTACATCATTGACTTCGTATCTCCTTAATAAAAATAAATTAAATAAAATAAAAAGGTACTATGTAGTTTATTTTATTTTATTTTTTAGGGGTAATTACACTCCTTTCCCTCAAGGTTTGGGGAAATGACACTCCACCCCAAACTTGAAGGAAAAAAAACACTTTCCCCCTTGACATTCAATTGACCAAACTTTATTAAGTTAATATTAAAAATGTTGTGTACTAACTTGCTCTTTACTTCAGGGTAGAATTCTAAAGTTATGTTATTTCATAATTAAAATTCACTATTTTAAATTTTTAATGAATTTTAATTAAAGTGTATTTTAAAATATTAAGTGTAACTTTTTTTTTTCTTTTTTCAATAGGTTATGAAGAGATTTGCTATTAAAAGTGTTTTGGTATTTGATAAATTTTGCATTTTTATTCTAAATTGATAAGTTATTTTTTTACTAACCATGGTTAAACTTTTGTAAAGAGATTTTTATAAAAATTTAATAGTTCATTTCTAATAAAAACAAAATGAGGGGGGGGAGTGTTAATTTCTTCAAACCTTAAGGGAGGAGAGTGTTTTTTCTCTTTCAGTTTGGGGTGGAGTGTCATTCCCCCAAATCTCAAGGGATGGGAGTGTAATTATCCCTATTTTTTATTGTGTGGATAATGCACTGTGTCTTTTTAATTTGCTGCTCCCCCGATTCTTGCTCTGAAAGTCAAACAAGTAACAACCATGGTACTTCCCCGTACAAGAAGTTTGTATAATTTTGTGACAAATTAGAATATAAATAATGGATATCTTCCCCTTTTTCTTTTTCTTTTTATGGAAACTTCACTTCGAACCATTTTTTTATATATATTTAGCTTGTAATCTCGTGCATATATATATATATATATATATATATATACTTAAAATATATACATTAAGATTCATAGTATAATTCTTATATATATAATTTAAATATTATTGATAGTCATTCTTTTTTTTTTTTTTAACTCTTTAAAAAGTCTTTTAAGAATATTATTAGGTAAAAAAAGTATATTGTCTAATTTTTTAAAAAAAAATTTATGTTCATTAATTTTTGACCCTTTGGTTTTTGTTTGTAATAACCCACTTCTTTTTTTTCGTTTTTTCTTTTTTCTTTTTTAGAATAAATGTATTAACTCACTTGGATGGAATAACTCATAGTTGCTAACTTGGGGAAGCTGGGAAACCAAAAGTATGTTGTCATCCACAATAGAAGACAAGTATAGAGTAATTAGGATTAGCTATCAAATCAACAATAGCTTTACATCTAAGTCTATCTCTACGGCTATTAAATGGAGGTTTTGGCACATTAGAAGTTCATCACACAATGCCTGCAACTCATCTAAGAAACTGGCAGTTGTTTCTAGAGAATCCACCGATTATCACTGAATCATCACGAATAATTCATACTACGGTGTTTAGTTTTTATGCTCTACCATATATTCACATACTTTGTGTAATATTTTTTTGCCAATTATCAATTATCAACATGCGTTTATGTCTTGCAGTCATTATTATTTATTTTTTTTAATTGAGTATAATATTCTTATGACCAACTATCAACTATTACGTACGTTTTTTGGCCATTTAAATTTTTAAGAAATTTAGATTAGATAGGACAAAAGGCACAAAATTAGACTCTAATTGAATTCCAATTTGAAATCTAATTGGATTCTCTCTCTCTCTCTCTCTCTCTCTATATATATATATATATATATATATGAACAGCACAACATAATCCTTACCTTGTGATTTAAAATATAATGTAAAAGTAAAATTATTATTTTGCACCTTCATCATGAATGAAGAACTATTAGTTATGTCAATTTAATCCCTAAACTTTTATAAATGATTCAATGCTACTTTTGTCCCTGTTAGTGCCAAATCATGCCTCTTCCAAACTCCATGATTTCATATGCGTAAATATAAAAATTAGTCATAAATCAAATAACTTGATTCATTAAACAAATTCACCAACAAACTGATATAAAAGAGAGAGTTTCATTAAGAGGGTGACCATGAATTTCTGAAGAAACTTGCAGAGCAACATATAGAAAGTATAAATCTATCACGTCTTGCAGAGAAACATATATTGAAGTTCAAGATTCAACAAGGAGTCAACACTGATGACTATGCCCACAAATAATATTAGTGTTTCCATTAAACCAAGTTGAGGAAAACATAAAGAATACATAATGGGATTACAAGCACAATGGACTTATTTGGCATCCTACGAAAGACACAACTCACAATAGTCAAGTGGCATCCACATGCTCCATAAATACAAATCAACATAGCCTAGGCCAATTACTCGGGGTCGGCCAAATCCTCAACAAGTATCCATGTATTTCTGAACAATATAGATCGATTATAAATTCAGTCAACTAACTTATTAGCTGTTCACAGTGTCAATATCAAGCTACTGGAGACAACCATGCAAAACTATATTTTGTAACTTGTGCAAGTTTGAAGCTGAAGTAACTCATATTGCAAGGGGAGAAAATATGGCTACTACGAGTTCAATGATACATCTCATAGCTTAACTAAGTTTACTAAAATTAGCTAAAGAATAGAATATGGACAAAAATCTAACCTGCACTGCATTTGTTCCCAAAAATATATATATATATATATTTTTTTTTTTTTTCAAATTGAGATTATCCCTATTATCTGTATTTGTTAATTTTGGCAGCAAATTTTGTTTGAGCATTGTTGAGGTATTGACATCATTTCAAATCTTCAGTTTGGTAAATAATCATATGTATATTTCTAGGTTAGTTCTTGATGCCCACAACCTTCAAAGAATGCCCCCACAGCAGTCAAAAGGATTTGTTTTGGGCATCAAATCCAAAATCCTCAACAACAACAACAACAAACTTGAAAAATATTCACATAAAGTTTAGAAAAAAAAATACAAAATTTCTCGACATTATTTTCTTGTAAGATTATAATATCTTTTGGATGGTATTCTATTTGTATTTTAATTTATTATGAGTGCTTGTTAATTTGAATCGTGTCTTGCATGAATACTACAATTAGTGAATTATTATTAGTGTCATGTAATGTTTATAAGAATTTCATGCTATAAGGTACTCCTGTTAAAATATAAATTTGAATTTAATCTTAATCAAGTTAATTTTCATAAGTTTTGTAAGTTTGCAAAATATTTTAATGATAATTTAGCATTGCATTCTTTTAAAATTTTAAATCCTTGAAACCATTTTAATAATTAATATGTTACAATAAGTTACATGTTAATTACCTGTGAGGTTTTTTTTTTTTTTTTAAAGAAAAAAGATGTTAAAATGATTGAATATATGCTCAACCTTTTAATAATGGTATTACGGCAAGTTTAGATAGGCCAAATTTCTACACTTCATATTTAAATTATGGTTTTGTTAACACGTTTTCAAGAGGTATAAGTTAAAGAGTGTTTAATAATTGTGTTTCATATATTGTTTGAAAAAAAAATTTTGAATTACCCACAAATATTAAGAAAAGCACACATAATCACAATGAATAATTATAAGTGCAGCCCAATAAATTATTGACAAAGATTCAATCATATATATATATATATATATATGTATATATATATTAAAGTATAATCATAATCCAAATTAATTTTTTAAAATTTGGTGTGAAGTGACAAATTCATAATACTATATGCGAAACCACAATGACCATGTTACTTACTTAGGTAAGATCAACTCATCATCACTGTCGTTGAATATTTCTGTGTATAAACATGGGTTACAACCTAGTTTTCGTTAAGGCTAAAAGAGTCTTCTAGTTAAAACTGATGTAGAATAAACAAAGCATACTTTCCTAAAGCAGCAACGGCTCCTAAAATTATCACAACGCAAGTAACTCAATTTTGCTAGTTTAGACAAAGATTAGTACTTTGCCACTTAATTTTGTGATTGGCACAAATTAGCATCTTGGAAGTTTTCTTAGTCATCCTAGGGTTTTATCTTTTTAGTATTTATTTTTTATGTAGCTTCCAGAGATAGTCATTAGACTATTATTCAGATTTGAAAGCTCGAATTTGTGTGAAAATACAAGAGCTATTTAGACTCCCAAATAAAAATTACGACTTTGTTGATTTTACTCTAATTTAAACTAAGTGGGAAATAGAGTAAATGCGAATGAACAAATAATACAACTACTCTAAGTCATATTCATCAAATATCAGCAATAAAATGAAAGCTAAAAGAGTAGGGAAAAAGAATGCAAACACAAGATAACACGCCGATGTATTATCAAAGAGGAAACCGAAGAACTTGGCGAAAAACCTCTCCGCCGCCCTCCAAGCGGTAAATTGATCTACTAGAGAATGAGTTAGAGTATACAAATAACAAAATATCCTCCAAGCCTAGTCTACCCCATGTACTTGAGCCCTCCAAGCTCCTGCTACCAACTGACTTGACAAAGCCTTATCTTCTCTAACTCTCTAGATCATGCAATTCAGCCCAATTGCATCCATCAAACAAATGGCTTCTTCCAATGCTTTCCAGTAGCACCAAAACCTCACTTTACACTCAGGATGGGTGTGGTAAGTATTTGAGCTATCAACCTCTCAAGGATTTGAATATGGAGAGGTAGGAGTTGGGGAAAACCATAATGGATTGTGTAGAGAATTGTGGGTATAACAATGTCTAACTCTTAAAGGTTATAGCTAGAGTTTTCTCTCTGAAAAACACTCCTCTCAATATGAGAGTAATGTGGGTATATATAGTGTGGGTAGAGACCTGGTGTATCAGATATGACAAAATGACAAAACAGAATGTTTCGCGGGTATCTCACGGAAAGGCTTTACCCGTGAAATACTCACGAAAACCAGCTGTCACCATCTGTCATGACTCTTCGCATTCCAGTCATGTACTAAGCACATGGCTTCACTTCACGGGAAGTCTTCTCACGAGCTACCCGCGAAAACTCCTTTGATCTTCAATGATGTCTTGAGTCTTCACACTCTCTCTCACACACAACCCATACAAAGAAATCCCACAAAAAATACAGGGTACATAAGATTGAACAAAATTACAATCAAATTTTGTACGGAATTAAAGCCAACACAAAATAGTTGTAAATCACAACTTCACAAGATTAATAAAACTCAAATTTTTTTTCTATTTTGAAATACGATTTATCCCAACCAATTAATTTAACAATTTTCAAGAACCAGCTACCTGCTAGCTCGTTCACATTTTATCTCTCTCTCCTATGTCTCAACTGATCTACCTTTTTTCCTCTATTTTACTTTACTTCTTGTCTTCTTCGCTTCTTCCATTATTTATAAAACAAGTATTGTGTAACATTTTCAGTTTTAATTCAACAGTCCAATTATATTTATTAATACCTCCAAGGCTCCACCACTTGTATAATTAAGAATAAAAGTCTACAAAAGCAAAAGCAAGTGTACTATTGTAGAATTCCCAGATTTTTTCTTCTCATCTTTTTTTTTTTAATTGGAATTTTCTTCTTATATATATTTATTTGTTATTAAAATAATAAATAAATTATATAACATTATAAATATAACAAATTACTAGTAGATCTGATAAAAATATACTATTATATATCATATAATATATATAATATAATATAATTAATATGTAATTGGTGAGTATTTTTTTTTTTTAGAATACTAAGCATTTTTAACATATACATACACGGAGAGAGGGGAGAAGGTCTTAAAGAAACTAACAATGGCATGAATCCAAAAGAGCCTAACTCTTAGATATACAATACAAGTTTTAAACCTCTTTAATATTAAAATTTAAATGATTGTTCGTTTACTATTTAACATTCTTTGATTTATTAGTATTTTTTATTTTAGTCATTATACTTAATAATGGATGATAATTTATTTTGAAAATCTAGGTTTATGGCCAAATTATAAACTATTGACTTATTCTTTTTGTCAATATTGTCTCTTGATTGTTTAATTTTTATAGATACGTTTTTTTAGCACATATTGAGTTATAAAATATTTAACATGTATACTGAATTGTATTTACAATACTATTTGAGACTATTATGCATACTATGAATATAATTGATATATACATCAAAGACACACACACCCAAAAAAAGTTCTCTCAAATGGCTAAGTAGTAGTAGAGCCAGAGATTGAAACCACCACACATAGCCAACAAACAGACCCACCCCATCTAACTCCAAATCTTGGCTCCATCCCTGTAAACAAATAAAGAAGATTATTTTTGGTTTGGTCCCTCCAAATATAAATTTCTGAATCTACCATTGATCAAATACAGTATTGTGCTTCCGCAACATCAAAAACCTTGCGATCAAAAATTGAGCAAATGTAACAAAAATGCTTTTTGCAAGTTAATTTTTTGTTTGTTAAAAATTTTATGTTGTTCATTGGCTTTCCATGTGGCTCATAGTGAGGACTACTACAATCTACAAGTTGTTCTTCCATCACCTGATATATTTTTATGTGAGCACTTTGAACTATATTGATTATAGTATCTTATATTTTAAACTATTTTTTTCAGTTAACTCGTGCAATGCATAGCTATTAGCAAAATTATTCTATATTTTCATTTCTGTCTACAAAAGTCAACGATTCCTAGCTAGTATTGATAGTTTATATAGAGCTTTCACATATATATTGTTTAAGTCATTATATTTGCAGATGACAATAATACTAGGCGGGATGGTACCTTCTAATAGACAATGTGCCTGGGGCGGGTTTACGGAAAATCGGTTAACCTGCATTTATATATATTTCATATAATTCTTAACTATTTCCAAAACAAAAATAACTCAAAGATACATATTTAAAAAATTTGACAACATTTATGAAGCGTTATAATATGCAAACTTGTATTAGTATTTAGTTCTCATTTTGATCTACCATTCATATCATTTTTTATTTTTTACATATTACTAATAATCTGTCATGTCAATAAGATTCAAATTTTTGGTTAACTTTTTGTGTCTGTACTCTATAGACTTTCACCAACTCAAACGTGTACTTTATAAAAATAAAAATAAAAAACTAGCCAAGGAGTGGAAAAATCATTCTTAGATCAATATCTTTTTGTTTTGTTTATTCTTAGATAGTAGAATAGTCCTACACATATATATCTTCAGTTCTTCTAGACAGAAGAATGTGACAAATTTATAATTATTTCTCTACCCAAAAGAATAAAAAAGAAGAAAGTGACATGCATGTTCACCTTTGGCGATGAGGATGGTGAAAAGTTGGGAGTTAGTTTAGAGAACGACTGCTACGCTGTCCGGAATTGCCAAAGATGACGCTTGCATGGTTCACGCCACATGCACTATAATTAAAGCCTTAAAGGAGCTCCATTGGAGACTCTCACTTGCAGTAGTTAAATCAAAGTCGAAAGAGAGAAACAGACACAGAAAAAATGAGAATCCAACAGCAACAGCAACGAGTAACTGATGTAGTACCATCATTAACATGGGGTGGAGGTGGAGATAGCCACCGTGTAGCAGCCATTAATCTGGAGGAAAGCCCTAATAGTTCTGACAAACATGATCATGAGGACTCTCAGGTCTCTCTCATTTGACCCTCTTTTTTTTCTTTCTTAGTTAGCTATATATTTTCTATCTTTAAATTGCTTGGTTCTATATGTTTGGATAAATTATCTTGTTAGAATCAAGATTTGAGTATAATATATATGATATGTTCCAGAAACCTAGGTGGAGAAAGTTCCTATCATATGTAGGCCCTGGATTTCTTGTCTCCATGGCTTATATTGACCCAGGCAGCAGTGAGTCTCTCTCTCTCTCTCTCTCTGTTTGTGTGCATGTGTGTATTTTACGAAGTAATTAATATCATTTTTACTATGTCGCAGTGGAAACTGATCTGCAAACTGGAGCAAATTACACATTTGAGGTAAATCAAATAGGAAAAAAAATGGAACTATTACACAAAATATGATGGAAGAGATCGAGAATGAAAACAAGAGCGTTAATTAATTATTATTTTAAGGCATGCAAATATATTATAAGTTTAATTACTTTCAAATACTTTCTAAGAAATTATTTTTACTTGTTTTAGAAGTTTTAATTTTATTACTTCTTGTTAAAAAGAGAGGAGATATAGATTGTTAAGATTAATATAATTTCAAATAATAATGTATTTTTTGGTGCATACACACATGAAATTTTCTTTTTTCCATTTGTTACTTTTAGTTTCAATTTTTGGTAAAGCAAATAAACTTTTGCAATAATGTCATATTTCAAATGAATTATTTCTTATATAAATTCATTTTACATGAATGATTAGTGCACTACCTATAGATTTATACATGAATTTAAGTACATGAATAATGCTATAAACACAATTATTTTACAATATTTTTACAAACTGATATTGTGGCAAACTTCTTACTAGTTTTCATTTCATCATCTAGGCCCATTACTAACATCATTTTTTTATTTATCAATAATCATTCACAACATCAGCAGTTTGTAAATTTTTTTGTAAAATAATTTGCATCTTTAACATTACTCTGAAGTATATTTCCCCATTAAGATATGACAATGAATTAATACTTTGACATAAATACAAAATTTTGTTGGGATGAAAAGTTTAAATGAAAAGTATTTCATTTTCTATCAAAAAAGAACGACTCATGGCCCAAATTTAAAGTACACTAACTTATTTAGGTTCATACTTTACTAAAGTATACTTTTGGCCTTTAAAGTTTGAGATTGTTTTCATTTTGGCCATTTTTGTTTTAAATTTTCATTTGACTCTTCATGTTTAATTCAATTTTCATATTGGCCCTCTATGTTTCAAAATTTTAATTCAAAATAAAATTTTTGAAACGGAAATTACCAAAATGAAAACAACATGAAACTTTAAGCACCAAAAATGTACTAAAGCATGAATAGCCAAAATAATTAGAAATTAGTTTACAGGAGAAATGATAATTATGGTAGTGCTATTTTCTATTTTCAGCTACTATGGGTGATACTTATTGGGTTTACCTTTGCGCTCATAATTCAATCGCTAGCTGCAAATCTTGGTGTAAGCACTGGTAAGATGCACAGCAAACCAATTCTACACCAAAATATAGCCAATTGATAAAAGTTATTATCGTTTCTGCCACAATTTTTTTTTTTTTCTACTAGTATCTAATCAAGCTAAGTATTTGTTTGCATATCTCCACAGGCAAACACCTTTCAGAATTATGTAAGTTTGAGTACCCAAAATATGTGAAGTATTGCCTATGGTTGCTTGCCGAGTTTGCTGTCATATGCGCTGATATACCCGAAGGTAAAACAATAAAATTTACTCCTTTTTTTTTTTTTTAAGGATATCTTTACATTCATGCGTTTACTAGCCTTATCATTCTTGAATTTTCCTCTCATCCATGTCTCCTTGTTCATATTCAAATTAAGGGAAGAATGACACATCAAATAAACAAGCAACAAGACAATATAAATCTTGTTATCAATAAACTTTTTAATTTTCTTATTCGTGGCAGTGATTGGGACAGCTTTTGCACTAAATATATTATTCCACCTCCCACTCTGGATTGGAGTTCTCATCACTGGTTTAAGCACTCTCTTACTTCTTGGCCTGCAGAGATATGGGGTAATTTATTCATCAATTATTTAAAGTTTCCAATGGCATAAAATTTAAGAATTTTTCTGCTCAATTAATTATTTAATAAATTTGGGTTTTTATTTACTTTTTTTTTTTTTTTTTTTTGGTAGAAAAGGAAATGAATTAAAAGAAATTAACTAAAGGACAACAAAAGGTTCATGATAACACTTGAAAAAGAACAGACCATTCAAGTATGAATCAAAAACACCTCACAAGTTCACAGGCGATCATACAACACAAAATCAGTAGCTTGATTGGCACCTATACTAGCTAACTGATCATCAGCACACCTATATATTAGCTTCATGAAAGCAATGGCTAATGCATAGTTGCTAACTTGGGGAAGCTGGGAAACCAAAAGTATGCTGTCATCCACAGTAGAAGTCAAAATTAGAGTAATTAGGATTAGCTATGAAATCAATAATAGCTTTACATCTAAGTCTATCTCTACAGCTATTAAATGGAGGTTTTGGCACATGAGAAGTCCATCACGCAATGCCCGCAACTCATCTAAGAAACTGGCAGTTGTTTCTAGAGAATCCACCGATTATCACTGAATCATCACGAATAATTTATACTACGGTGTTTAGTTTTTATGCTCTACTATATATTCACATACTTTGTGTAATATTTTTATGCCAATTATCAATTATCAACGTGCATTTATGTCTTGCCGTCACTATTTTTTTTTTTTTTTAATTCAGTATAATATTCTTATGACCAACTATGAACTACTACGTACGTTTTTTGGCCATTTAAATTTTTAAGAAATTTGTATAATATTGTTATGCTCAGCTATCTACCTACGCCAGCAAAAACAAAAAAAACAAAACTAAGTGAGTTGTGTGATAGTTACATTTTCAGTACATATATAGTTTGTAACTTGTAAGCAATCGGATTCATATAATATATAGTCGATCTATTGACTCAGTTGCTAGCTTTAGAATTCATGCATTCACACTTCACAATCATACTTTATATCTATTGTATATTGTAATCCTAGTGAAAGTTTAATAATTTTAAGGTTCAAACATTCTGTGGTTATCAAATACAAGTCAAAAGACTTTACGTTAATTGACTCCAACGAAACTCAATCACCTTCATTCACCGAGTTATGAATTAATAATTAATAATATATGTATGTATTTTACTGTTTGTTTGCAAAGAAAATTATGTTTGATTTTATTCTCTCTTTTTTTATATTTTTTTCCTTCTCGTTGTGTGGATTGCATCATTGTTTAATTAGGTACTGGTTATCTCTCAAAAAAAAAAAGTACTAGGTAAGTAGTTAGTATATTTTATTTTATTTTATTTTTTAATCGTGTGGATAATGCCCCGTCTCTTTTTAATTTGCTACTCCACCGATTCTTGTTGTTAAAGTCAAACAAGTAACCACTGGATCCATTGGTCCAGATGGAACTTTTTCATGCACTTCAGCACTTATAGGTGTGGGGATTATTTGCATAGTTTCTAAGTTCTAACCAAATTCAAAAAAATAAAAAGTCAAAACAAGTGATATACTAAAAGTTAGACCGTTTTATTCCAAAAAAATGCATGGTGTCAACCTGAGCTAATTTCTTAGAGTTCAAAAAGTTGAATTTCGTTTCTCTTTTCATTTTTCAGTTTCCACGTTAATTTTAAGAAAATGTTAAAAGTATTACAAATTTAATTACATAAAATTTACAAACTAATGTAATAATGAATTTATTTTGTCAAATTCAACCACCTATTAAATGAATATTTAAAAATTTTTTGTTTGGAAATCAGTGACAGCAGTTTGTACGCTCTATACAGTAAAATTATAGTATCTCTTACATTACTTTTAGTTTTAATCTTAAAAAAATTTTGTGAGTGGGCAGGTTCAGAAGCTGGAGATGCTGATATCAGTGCTAATATTGGTAATGGCTGCATGTTTCTTTGGGGAAATGAATTACGTAAAGCCTCCAGCGGCTGCTGTGGTAAAGGGATTGTTTGTACCCAGGCTCAATGGCCAAGGAGCCATTGGAAGTGCCATAGCCCTTTGGGGTTCCATTATCGTGCCGTACATGATTTACTGTTTCATTAAATATCCTTGCTTATTGTTTCTTTTTTTTCTTTTTCTTTTTTTGGTAAGATTGCTTATTGTTTCATAACTATTTCTTTTCTTCTTTCTAATTGTTTGTGTTATTCCATTTCGATCTTTCTCATCAATAGGCACAATCTCTTCCTCTACTCGGCTCTTGTGCTATCCAGAAAAGTACCACGTTCTGTCAGTGCCATCAATGTAAGAATATATATATATATATATATATAGTTTTAATTAGCAGGTCCCATATTTTACACAAAATAATATTTTTAAAAATTACATAATATCTTTGTAGGTTACTAAAACCTTAAAGCCACCATTATCTTTTTCTCTTCCACCTCTTAGCTTTTTCAAAGTTTCAAATTCTGGTTGTTTGCTAAAACCCCAAATTGATATATATATATATATATATATATATATATTTTGCATGTATATTGCTATACTATATATGAACACTTTTAGATTTATTTATTTTCTCAATTTATTTTAAGGAATCAAATTAGATTTTATATTTTATATTTTATATATTTACATTAATCTCTTAGTTTGATAGTTAGAAACTATTAATTGATTTTTTTTTCTTTATTTTAATGATATATAATATATACTTGTACATTTTTCATTTATATTAGATTTTGTATGATAATTACATTAGTTTAATATTGTTTATTTATTTTGTTGTTAATATTGATTAATTTTTTAGATTATTTTTGCTTATAATTTTGTTCCCCTTGAATTAAAATCTAGGTTCCGCTGCTGATTATCACTCTTAAGAAAAAGACAAAAAAATTTATAAAAATATGCTTTGATAATTACATAAATTTGGATACCTTATTTATTGTGGTTGGAGGAAAAAATTTTAAAAAAAAAGGTACTCATAAACCATGTAAACATAGATTATAAAACTATAATTTATTTAATTGCAAAAGAGACAGATGATGTCTTTATTCCAAAATAGTTGCTTTTTGCTAATTTTCATTGTGCAATACTGCAGGATGCATGTCAATTTCACTTGATAGGGAGTGGATTCGCATTGGTTGTCGCATTTTTAATCAATGTTGCAATCATATCTGTAACAGGCACCATTTGCTCAGCCAACAATATGTCAGATGATATTGCAAATCAGTGCAATAATCTTAACCTTGACTCGGCCCCTTTCCTTCTAAAGGTTCAAATTTATATATGAAGTTATTATATTAAAATAATGGTTAGATGATACAATTTATCATTTTTTTTCAATTTAAGCTTTTGGACTAAATAATAGTCTATCAATTTGAATTCAATTAAATGTATAAGCACATAAAGTCTAACAAAAGCTTTTTTAAATTGTTTTATGCGTGCAGAATGTGTTGGGTCGGTCAAGCTCAATTATATATGCTATTGCATTATTAGCCTCTGGGCAAAGCGCTAGCATCACAGCCACTTATTCAGGGCAATTCATCATGGAGGTATTCAAAATATAAGTGTGTGTATGTATCTATACTTTAAATATATATATATATATATAAAGTATATAATATGATCCTACCCTGATTAATTGGGATTTAATTTTAATTATGATGTGGCATTTTTAGGGTTTCTTGGACCTTAAGATGAGACTATGGATTAGAAACCTGTTGACAAGGTGCATTGCCATTGCACCTAGTCTTACTGTTACCATTATTGGAGGATCTAAAGGTGCAGCCCAACTTATCATCATCACAACGGTTTGTAACTTGTGAACTATGTCTTTTTTTAATGTTGATACCTATATTCAAACATAGGATAAAAATTTAATGGGTTTTGCAGATGGTACTTGCATTTGAGCTTCCATTTGCTCTAATCCCTCTCCTTAAATTCAGTAACAGTAACCCCAAGATGGGGCCACACAAGAATTCAATCTATGTAAGTTGTTTTTGTACTTCTGTTCTTTTAAATGAGGTCAGCTAGTACAGTAAGCCTTGAATTCAATTGACTAGGGCGATAGACTGGTTTTATAAAGATTATAAATGCAATTCATACATATAAGTCTACATCATTAGATATTATATCTTAAATTCATCAATTAAATTCGATCATATGACTACCTTCCTTAATATAGCATAAACAGTAATCTTCTTTCTTCTTCTTTTTTGACAAAAATTAAATTCAATTATATAGCTTATTGATTGATGCAGTCACGTTATTGAATTTAATTTTTAAAAAAACTAATATTTTCTTTTATTAACTAAGCATCAGAAAATTATGCTTGTAGATTATGGTGATCGCGTGGATCCTAGGCGTGGCATTGACTGGCTTTAACTTGTACTACCTGATTACAGCCTTTGTGGGTTGGCTAATTCACAACAAATTACCCAAGATTGCAAATGTGTTCATTGGGATCATAGTGTTTCCCCTAATGCTCATTTACGTTTTAGCAATCTTGTACCTTACCTTTCGAAAAGACACTGCTGTAACATTTACTGAGCCCATAACGCTTGACCAACCAATGGCCCAAAACAACGTGGAACAAGGGCTTAGCAATTCTTATGAGGTGGTCGAGGCTGATCACATTCCTTACAGTGAGGATTTGGTTGATATCCCACTACCAGAGTAAGGGGTTTTTGTACATCAAATTCAAATGCAACAAGTGCCAAGGTGTTTCATTAGTGGGAGGGAGCTCCCAAGTTAAATGAGACATGAACTTTCTTCAACTTCATCTAAGGCTTTCTTCTTATGTAAGTGTAAACTGTGCCTGTGGTAGTTTCCACTGCACCTTTGTAAATTTATGTTAACTTCTAAGTTTGTCATTAATATGATAATTATTGTAACGACATTAAAATTTTCATAATAGTTATTTAGTCACATTTATATCTATAAATATCTAAAAAATAAAGCATAAAATTTATTGTTTCTATACTCCTGTTAAGCCACATCACCATTGCATTTAGACCCATTCGGTCCACTGCAATCCATTTCGGTCCATTCAATCCACTTCAGTTCATTTCGATCCGCTTTGGTCACTACAGTCCATTCAATACATTTCTCTCTCTTAAAATAGAAGAGACTAGAGAGTGCCTCTGTAAATTATAAAGTCCAGCTATAGAGTTAAAGATTGACCTTAAATCAATTAACCAGTTACCCAAATGCCAAGTTAATTAATTAATCCAAATTACATGCAAATCCAATTAAGATACAATCAAATCACCAAACTAAATTAACTAACTGTAAGATAAAAATAACATAGACCAAATTGACTGTTGAAAAAAAATAAATAAAAAATCAAATTGACCATATATAACCTCAAAATATATGAACCAAAATAGTACTTTTACCAATAATGTAAATAAGGTTAAATTAATATTTCAAACCTTTATCATGAATGAACAACAATCAATGATGTCAATTAATCCCTAAAATTTTATAAATGATTCAAAGTTACTTTTGTCCCTATTTGTGCCTAAATTAATTGCTAAATCAAACAAATCATGCCTCTTCTAAACTGCATGATTTCGTATTCGTAAATATAAAAATTAGCCATACATCAAAATACTTGATTCATAAACAGAGTTGACACTAAAATTTTAAACTGTTTTGCAACTTCAAGAACAAAATTAACTTAATAGTTCAAGAGTGCAATGGAAATATAACTCCAACACAATTTACCAACTAAATTTATGTGTCCAATCAATAAATATAAAAAATCATGTCCGGTTTAAAATTAACCTCTAAAAACAACCAAACCAACGTCGTTAGTTATGTCAAAAAGGAAAACCGCCCCACACTGTTGCCTGCACCATGGGGCACAGACCGTGTGCAACACGTTGCATTCGGTTGTTAGTTATGATAACCGTTCTACATTTTATGCAAGAGACATATACACCTTTCCTCTCATAATGTGCGAGTTCTAAACAAAACATCATGAAAGAATATACTTTTTAAATTCAAGGATGAGCCAACCAAATCTATTCCGAACACTAATTTCATAGTATAATTTGCTTTGGGAGAAACTAATTCCTATTTTTGACAGTATACAATTACAAGACCTACAATATCTGCCCCATCTAATTTCTGTTTAAATCAAAAATAGACAAATGTGAGGCAGATTTCTTGGCTGATCCATTTAACCTTTTTCTGCCCTTTTCGTTTCCAATGCAGAAATGAATCACCAAAAGGAATTGAATCATAATATTGAGAACTCATATAATGTTCTCTTTTCTAACCTAAACTAGAGCTAGTACCAGATACAGGTCGAAGCATTGGTTGATTGAGAGTAGGCTGTACATTCCCTGAAGAGTTGAACATGACATTTGAAGTAGGTGACTGCTGTATTGCTGACATGGGCAACCTTGGCCCCATTCCAAACATTTGCTGCCGCGGCATAAATGGCATGTGGGGATGGACTGGTTGATTGTTATTATATCCCGGAATGCTCGGCTGTGAAGGTGAAGCTGATATAATTTGTTGCCTATTGTTGCTGGTATTATTGTTAACCATGGAAGGACCAACACCTGGTAGAATCATTGATGAAGTGGCCCCAGCAGATCCAAATCGAGCTGATGTCATGCGGGCCCTCTCAGCAGCAATCCTCTGTCTTGTCCTCTCAACTTGTTCGCATTCTTTCATCAAAAACGTTTCCACTTCAGCAAATTGCTTCAGCTTCAGCTCCAATCTTTTCAACTGTCAAGTAAATTTCATAGCACAGAAATGGTTTTGGGAAGTTTTAGTTTTCTTTCAATGAGGGGATCATACTTCATAAAGAAATTTTCCACTTCAATTAAAGTAACTGCTTAAAGACGGACAACATTTTGTAAATAGGAAAATATTAGGGGAAACTATAACAGGCAGTGAAGAGACAATACAACCAAAAAGGTGATTTATTAATGGTAACGTCATGATTGTCATCTCCTGATAGGCCTTTTAATTCTCAAAAGAAAAAATCCAGCTTTTCTAGGGTCTGATTGTAGCACATTATACAGTTAACGAAAATCAGTAAGCTCATAGGTGTGTCCAAAACAGCAGTTTCACCAACAAAGTGATATAAAAGCGAGTTTCATTAAGAGGGTGTCCATGATTTTCTGAAGAAACGTGTAAACCTATCACGTCTTGCAGAGTAACATATATAGAAGTTCAAGATTCAACAAGGAGTCAACACTGATGGCTATGCCCACAAATAATAGTACTGTTTCCATTTAACCAAGTTAGGAAAACATAAAGAATACATAATGGGATTAGAAGCACAATGGACTTATTTGGCATCCTACAAAAGACACAACTCATAATAGTCAAGTGGCATCCAAATGCTCTATAGATACAAATCAACATAGCCTAGTCCAATTACTTGGCGTCGGCCAAATCCTCTACCAAACTACAAATTAATGAATTGAGGATGGAAATCAGGGCCCAGCTTGATGATAAATTAAAAGGCATGCCCCTTGTTGGGTTCCACGTCCAAGGTTCTTTTCGACCCATCAAAACCAGATAAAGTTAAAAACAATGCACAATAGATGAATTAAAGAAATCATCCAAGGGGAATACAGAAGAAAATTTATAACCCTCAAAAGTGAAAGAAAGGTAAGGAACATAGACCAGACTGAGATAAGTTCAAGCCCTGATATAGGCAGAGAAACCAATATTATTTAAAATTTTCAGTAGCAATTTTTTAATTTTCTGATTTTTAGACTTGGGTCCTTTGGGTCTAATTTAGGGATGGCAAAACTTCCCTTGCCTTACCCTGCTTTGCCCCACGCTTCCCTCCCTGCCCTGGAGAGGTTACAGGGCAAGGATGGGTTTTGCTCACCCCACCCTACCCCGAATGTGTGTATGTGTGTGTGTGTATACTATTTATGAATAATTTAATATTTTGTATACATATGCTATTTATAATTTATTTATGGCTTTTGTAAACGGGTGCTGAACAGCACCCGTTAAGATTGAATTTTTTATTAATAAAACATAGTTGCTTTTTGAGAGTAGAAAAAAGCAAGGTAACGTGGCACTTAAAGTATCAGTAAAGCATAAAAATTGGACATTTTACAAAAATACCCTTTTAAGTTCTTTCATCTTCCTTTCCTTCACTAACATTTTTCTGTCTATACCTTTTGAGTTTTTTCTTTTTTTCAGATCTACAAAACCACCCAAATGCCCAAATTTCAAACCCAAGCCAAATTGTCAAGCTTTTCACATTCCAAATTGAACCCATTCACCATAGCAACCCAGATACAACCAAAAACAAGGAAAGGAAAAGTAGAACCAAAGGCAGAGAGAGAAAGAGGAGGGCAACGGCTATAGAGGTAGTGGTGGTGGTGCCGGTGAGCACAGCTAACAGAAACGGTGGTGAAGCTCAAGGTTTTGGCCTTGGTTGATACGAGAGAGAATCCGAGATAGCAGAAAAGGAGTGAGACGGATCTGGTGGTGGTGGGTGGGTTACAGATCTAGTGGTTGCGGTGGTGTTGGTGGACTTTTTTTTTTTTTTTTTTTCCTAGGATTGAAACATTAGAGAGACCAAGAGAGAAGGAGATGAGACGAGAAGAAGAAAGAGAACGCTTCAAATGTTAGAGACAGAAAATTGTGTAAAAAGTTTAAAAGAGTTAAAAGATGATGAAGGGTATTTTTGTATTCTGTGTAACAAATTTAACTTTTCAAAAATGTTTCTCTTTCCTCAATAAATGTGGCTCCACATGTAGTTTATTTATTATTTTATTCCTTTTTAATGGGTGCTGTTCAGCACCTGTTAACAGGACCCTTTATTTATTTTTATAAATATTTTATCACATCTCTCAAACACTTGTTTTCTCCCTCTGTTAGCACTCATATGACCGCCTGTCGCCTTACTCTTTAATTTTTACCTCATTAATGTTGAAGGCACCTCATTATTTAATATTTATCCAAAAAATAATTGTTGAAGTCACCTCATTAGGGATAGAAAAATACCTCCAACCTGCCCTACCCTGCTCCCATCCTGTGCATATTTTGCCCGCTCCAAAGAGGGAACAGGGGCACTCCTAATATAAACCATCCGCCTCACCCCAATTTGCCATCCCTAGTCTTATTTTGGGGCTTTGCTGGGTTTTATTTCTTAGTTTAGTTGAACACTTATATAGTTTGGGGTTAGTTATCAAAGTGGAGTCCTATTAAGGTTAGGTATAATTTATCTATTTATATGGATGTAAAGCTTTCTATTCAATAGAAGAGATGAAGAATAAGTTTCTAAATTTTCAGAAACTATGAAATTTGTTTGAGGTTTGTTTGAGATAATCTTCTCTGAGGTGTGATGCTTAGAAGTTTATTGTTATACTTTTCCATACTCTTTTTTTTTTTGATAATTAATAAACTTCATTGAAAAATGCTAAAGGAAAATACACAGGCAGTGTGCTAAGAGGCAAAAAAATAAAAATCAAAACAAATCAAATAATATAGAAAGTACAAAAACCAAGCATATCAGGCAGAGAGTTAAATGTAAAAACACCAGAAGCATTTGCCCAGTCAAACAAGGTCGGTAACAAGAGAAGTTTCAACTCAGGAATCAATTTTTCACTCAGGAATCAATTTCAACTCAGGATCATATTCCAAAGCACGTTCTGTGTCTGTTCAACTTGTCTAACCAACTTGCTAAGAGATCCACAACACCACGTGGCATGACCCAATAAACCTCAAATAGTTATCACACCATATTCCACAACTCTGGGGCTACTGGGCAATGTAGGAATAGATGATCAGTAGTCTCCCCGTTTTTCTTACACATACAACACCAACCCACTGTAACCACTTTATACCTCTGTAAATTATCAATGGTCAAAAATTTTCCCCACACCATTGTCCTTAGAAACTAACCTTTGTCAACTCATTTGGTTTCCATAGAGGCTTCCACGGAAAAGAAAACGAATTTAGAGGTTGTAAAGCCTTATAGTAAGAGCGAACATCAAACGTGCCCCGAGGAGATAGTTTCCAACAAATTTTATCCATGCCATTCCTTCTCAAAGAGCCAGGATAAATAACGTCCGTTAAGGAGACAACCAATTCTAACTCCCAATCTTGAACTGGTATAAAACTAATATTTCAATTGTAGTTTTCCCGTTCAAAAGACAGCAACTCAGCCACTGAAGCTTCCTTATTACTGGAAATATTGTATAGCTCTGTGAAGTTATTTTCCCAAGGAAGTCCCTCGCTCCATGGATCATGCCAAAATTTAGTAGAAGAACCATCCCCCACCTTAAATTTCATACTTAAATTCCCAACAACTTAAAAGTTAAAACCTTGCATCATCTTTTAAACCCAAAATCCAAAACTTTAAAACTGTAAACCACCCATCCATCAATTAACCCCAAATATCCCAAAAAGAAAACACTGTTCAGGGGTTACTGTTTATAACGTGGAGACAGCAGCCCAAATCTTAGTTTTTTCACTTTTATTTCATCCCCAAATCCAAGTATTCATTTTACCATTAAAACCCCTATATTATTACTTACTATTTTCCGGTCTTTTTCCCACCAAACCCTAACCCTAGTTCCTCAAAATCCAAGCTATCCAGCACTGACAGGTCTGACAGGAATTCTAAATCTGATTTGACTTTTTTTTTTTGATAGGTAAGATAGATATATATTCAAAAACACCATCTTGTGCAGAAAAACATAAGGTAGAGAGAAAAATACAAAGGGAAAAGAAAGAGAGTAAAAGGGAAAGAAAGAAAGGAAACTAAGTACACAGGAGAGAGCTAAGGAACATAGGGAGAGAATCACTAGAGGTGAGTCTCCAAGCCCTAGACCAGTCAAACAAAGTGCCACTAAAAGAGGCTAAAAGCTGGTCATCCGAACTATCCATGTCCTCAAAAGTCCTCCTATTTCGCTCCCTCCAAAGACACCACATCAAGCATAATGGAGCTAAATTCCAAATGCTAGACAAATGCTTTCCAGGCCAATTCCACCAGCCGAATAGAGTATCCGCAACTGATCTTGGCAAGACCCAAGAAAACCCAAAAGATCTAAACACCAAACTTCACAACCGGTAAGCCTTTCCACAATGTAGAAACAAATGATCCACCGTCTCCCCATTACTGCGGCACATGACACACCAGTCGACAAAATCCCATCTACCCCTTAGATTATCACCTGTAAGGATCCTATCCTAAACAGCAATCCACACAAAGAAGGAAACACGCCGGGGAGCCTTAACCTTCCAAACACCTTTCCAAGGGAAAATAATGGGCAAGGGGTTTCTTAACTTGTTGTAGAACGATCGAATATCAAAGTCCCCCTTCTTAGTCAACTTCCATCGAACACGGTCTCCGTTTTCAGTGGGAGGTAGATTTGAGCCCAAGGTATGAAGAAAATCATCCACCCCACCCATTTCCCAATCATTTGGTCTTCGAATAAAATGAACATCCCAGCTTCTTCGCTCCTCAATCCCCAGCTGTTCAAGAGAAGAGGCCACCGATGCACCTTTATTGGAGGCAATCCCATGCACACTCAGAAAAGTCAAGTGAAGTGAAGAATCCCCACACCATTGATCAGTCCAAAGCTTCACTCTATCCCCCAACCCTACCTCAAAGCAAATATTCTTGCTAAAAAACTCCCACCCCATGCGGATACTTCTCCACAAGCCACACCCATGAACCCCTCTACCTAGTTTGGAAGTCCATCCCCCCCATTCTTCCCCTAACTTGAGAGCTACAACCCTTCTCCAAAGCCTTGTTTGATTTGACTTTGTTCCCCTTTGTCTGACGTCAAGCCCCCAACACAAGTCAAACATAGATAAAAGCCTTGCCCCCGGGCCTGGCCTCAAGTTTTCCTTAAGAGTGCCAACTCCATCTACTAACAACTAACAGCTAACAATTAATCACTGCAGTAGCATTTATTAAACAGAAGACACAGGAATTATATTACAAAACCAACTAACCGTGCGATATTTTTATGAGACATACAGAGCTCAATCCCTATGTCTTTCCCTCGCAAAGCCATATGGAGGGTCAAGGCTCCTTGGAGAGTTTCCTTTTTTGGGTGGACTGCAGCTTTGGTGAAAATTCTTACTTGTGAGAACCTTATCAAGAGAGGTTATTCTATGGTGAGTTGGTGTTGTATGTACCATTGTAGTGGGGAGACTGTGGACCACCTTTTGATTCATTATAGTGTAGCTTTTGAGCTGTTGAGTTTTACATTTAGGACGTTTGGGATTCAGTGGGTATTACCGGAGAAAATTCTTGATTTATTATGTGGGTGACAGAGTAAGGAACCTAATATCTGGAATCTTATTCCTTTATGTTTGATGTGGACTATTTCGAGGGAAAGAAATTGACATATTTTTGAGGATGTGGAGTGCATGTCAACTCAATTGCAAACATGCTTCATTAGTTATCTTTATGATTGGTCTCACAGATAGTAATTTTGTTCAATCCTTCATAGAGTCAATTTATTTGTAGATATTTTTCAATCATAATTCTTTAGGCTGCTTCGTGTCTTTTTTCACGAAGTAGTCTTGTTTCAATAAAATTATTATTACCTATTAAAAAAAGAAAAGAGAAAAAGAGGAATATAAGGGGAAGATAGTCAAACACAGTGAAAGAGAAAAGACAAAAATAAAAAATCATAAACCTAAATATCTATCAATATTAAACCTGATGATTTATGATATTAGCAGATAGCCGCTGAATTTCCCGTTCTTCATGATCTGCAAACAGCTTTGCCTTTGTTGCTGCAGCAGCAAGGCCAGCTTTAGCAGCAGCTTTAACTTTTTCTGCAGATAATGGAATCTTTGCCTCATTTTGACCCCATGAACCATGTACTCCTGAATTCTCTTCTGAAGTTTTTTCCACATGAAATTTTAGTAAAAACTTTAGCTGATAAATTTTGTGTGTGGGGGTTTTTTTTTTTTTTTTTTTTGGGGGGGGGGGGGGGGGGGGGTGTGGGTTGTTGTTGGGGGTGGGGGTTGGTGTGACAGGAAAGCAAACTATGGCTTACCTTTTTGATGGATTGAATTTGCAATTTCTCCATGACGAACACCTTCTCTGCCATGTACACTCTCTGAGTTCATCCTTCACAGGTGAAAAAGAAATTTTTTATTCTGTGTACAGAACACATAACCTAACATTGACGGATAAGCAATAATTTCAACGAACAAGCTTTAAAAGAGGGTTTCTTGTAAGTCATAACAATAAAAATTTCCTCCATACTTACAAAACTTCGCCAATTAAGTAGAAGCCATAAGGTGCATACAAAATGACATATGGGAAAAGTCCATTTTTCAAGGATAAAAATAGAAAGTGGAAATGCTACTCAACAGCTCCTAAAACTAGGACAAAAGACTGCAAACTTATATCCTCTGATAACCCCATGAGCATAAATCCAAAGACAAGAAACATAGTTTGATACAATGGAATGGCAAAATTAAAGGAAACTAGCAATGTTCTGTTGTAAAATTTAAGAAGGAAATACACTAACCTATTACCATGTCCAGATCCTTCTATCTGTATAATGCTTCCAGAAGCAGATAAGCCATTCTCATCAGACAATGCTGCCAAAGAAGCATGGGCACAGGCTGCGGCAATTCTTGGTCCAACAGCAGAGGCCAAAAAGGCAACCTAGAAAAGAGTTCATCTTTGTCACGAAATTCCGACATTTTATCTCTTCTTAAAATTCTATGAAACAAGAAGGCTTATATTCAGGATATCTAGTGATGCACCCATTCACTGCCTCATCTATATACTTTTTCATGTTTTAATGCCTGTTCTTACATCTTTCTAGCATTGAGATTCTTATTGGGAGAAAAAAAAAAAAAAAAAAAAGGAATTATGCGGTTGGATGAGTTGGAAAAGAATAAGACAAACTCCAAGGGCTTTCTAGCTAGAAAGGATAGATAAAACATGAACTTCTTTCAGAATAGTAGGAGAAACATGAGACTTGAAGATTTGTATGTAGAAGAGGATGAATAGAATACCAATACAGTTCTTAATGCAATAGATGCCAAGGTTTTTTTTTTTTGGTTGCTGCCGGGGTGGAGGAGAGACCTTTCAAGAAGGTGAAACTTATCAAGGCTGCAAGGTTGGTAGTAAGGGAGGATTTCATGAAAATTCTCTTAGAAGTGAATGGGAAAATATGTGGTAAATCCTTAATTATAAGAATGCAAAGTAGATATTCAAGAAGATAGATTTAACCATTTGAAGGGAAAATGTTAACATCATTGCATAAGGTGTTGAAAATATCAATGGATACAGTGGTCTCTCAATAATACGATGCTTTTGTTGAGAACCATATGAAATAAATAACATTGACCAATCCTCTAAAGAAGAACAATATCAACTCAATGGAAGAAGCTAAAGGACAGGAGAAAGCCAAAAAAAAAAAAAAAATGGATTAAGATAAATCCAATAATATAGACATAAATATGATCTTCAATAGAGATAAATTAATAATAGGGTTTCTATGGCCAACAAGAAATGGTGGACATATGAGGCTTGATCATTTTCTTCATAAGAGAATCGAATGATATTTGATGTGGCTTTTATTGCAAATATTGCAAACACATGTTTAACTCAAAAGTGGGAAGTGAAATCTCAAGAGTTACTCACAAGTTGAAAACTAGGGCGGCATATGACCATTTTTTTTTATAAGTAATAAGAATTCATTGATTTTAAAAAAGAGACACCCAAGCACACAGAGTATACATGGGAGAACAAGTCAAGAACGAAAATTACAAAAGTCAAGTAAATCCAAAATAGAAAAAGAATGGTTTCTCCACACAGAGAACCAATCAAGTAAGGTTCGGAAAAAAAGAAGCTTGATGTCGGGCATAGCACGCTCAAAGTCTTCAAAGCATCTATTATTCCTCTCCTTCCAAATACACCACATCAAGCAAGGAGGAACAACCTTCCAAATAACTCCATTGCGGAGGCAACCAAAGTGACCTTGCCAGCAAGCAAAGAGCCCCACAACAGACAAAGGCATGACCCAACTAACTCCAAATAAACCAAAAACCATATCCCATAACTCCGAAGCAACCGGGCAATGAAGGAAAAGATGGTTAACACTTTCCATGGAGAAACCATGTCCATGGAGAGACCAAGAGAACCTTTTAAATGTCAGGAAGAGGTGAAGAAAGTTGATTGTGTGTTTTAAGTTCCAAATCTTTTGTTAAAACACATGATAGTACAAGTATTCTCCATCAATGTTATTAAACAATTTAACTTCATTGCATGCACATTGACAATTATAACATGCTTCCAGATTTATTAAGCTTACTAACTTTTTGGTACTGTTTTACATTTACAAATGGTTTTTGAATTGTTTGCATTAAACAAGCACAAGATGAATTTTCACACAGGACAGGATTTCAACTGTTCCAGAAATGGAATCACTGACAAAAAAAGAAAATCTCAGAACCTTGAAATAATTGCACAACATTTGCTCACAGATGCACCCACACAGTAAAGTTACAATGTGAAACAAATAAGTGTCACAGATCTGATGAGATCATTTATTTTGTTTACATATCCACTAGTCTGTGTATAAAAGCATCTAATATACTCTTCTTCTTCTTTTTCAATTCTCAACTCTATCATCATATTTTATTTTTTGCTGGGAACGCTGTCATCATATTGATTAAACATTCTATTTGGAGCACTTTATCTGTTTCAATTAGTTGGACTTGCTGCACTATGAACATAAAAGGAACAACAAATAATGAAATATAATACATTGCAATCACATTTATGAAAGATAATAGATCTTCCACTTCACAGAGCCAATAACTGGACTAGGCAATGCCCACACAAGAAAGTTAACCATTCAATTTCCTTGGTATTTTGGGAAAAGTGGTCAATAACAAACCACACAATTTTCTGCTAACAATATTAGCAAGAAACGGATCACAGAACTCCAGCATCAAATTTACATAACTTTCCTGTGTGTACTGTTACTCTAAATACTATGAAAGCATGGACTAATAGTCACCTACCAGGGCCATAACTGGATTCCCAGAATTTGCAAAAGGGAGTCTGCTTTCAGGATCAGCATCTTGATGGCAGGATCCTATAAATAAATAAATAAAATGTAGACATAAACTGTTACAGATAAATCATCATTACTTAAAGGGTCAACACTTTAAATAAATTATATCACCTGCTGAATCCCCATTATAATTTGAATTTGACCTTCCACGGTCATCTCCATTTAACGAGTTGGATGATATGCCTGGAACTTCAATATTTTCCAGCAGGCCATTCTCCATGGGTAGACGGAGAAAGTGAAGAATGCATTGTGCTTTAGACTTGGTACCAACATGGTCGGCAATTTCATTCCAATTCTCATTGTAGATTTCCATTGCCTCAAGTAGTAGTAAAGTTTCCTGATCAGTCCAACTTTCCCCATCTGGATCACCATAATCATTTGTAGAATCCATCCTTATAAAATCTATGCTAGAATGGCCAGTAACAAACCTCCCCTCATGGAAGCAATCAGAGCATAGTAGTGTATCAATCTGTCACATGAGATGCTAATCAGCCATTGCAGTAGAATCAAACTAATAACTGGTTTAACTGAAAATAATGATTGAAATCAAGATTTAAATGTAACCAGAATTTTTCAGAGTAGGGGGATTATACATGGGCTAAGCTTCTCCACCCTAAGCAGTTGTATTGTTTAGCATATGCGAACCTAAGGTTTGTTCAAAATCAGCATCCTTTTACCAGTTTATTAAGTATGCAGTTATTTATTCAAAAGATTGTACCAATTTCATAAACATCATGCCTTCAGGTTTAGGCACACCTGACTGGCCTCATGAGTATGATGGGAAGCAAGATACTTCCTATCTCTCCCCTCCAAAAGGCTGATTCCAAGTTACACCCTTTTACATCTTGATTAGGCATACAGCAGCGTATTATCCAATTTCTTTTTTCTTCCGTACATTTTTAGGCAACTGCTCAGGAACTAAAATGTCAAACCACTCTCTCTAGGAGCAAGCATAAGTTAGTTGTTATATATTCTAAAGGTTAAAAGGTGAAGACAGAGCTTTTGCCTAAAAAAGACTAGAATTGAAGACTGGTGATACCACGAAGATGGAGTATTTATGTGAATATGCACATAACACTTTAATTGGGTGCATATTCTGTCAATAAATGTAAAATGGCAATACCACATTTGGTATAAATTATTTGTAAAATTTCCATATATTATTCTACAAAAATTATGGAATACAAACATGTCATGTTCTGTACTTAACCTCTACATTTTACTGCCTTGATGTTTCACACAAAGCAATTAAAGTTAGTTTACAGAGAATCCCTTAGACTGAAGGGCAACATATCAAGGCAATTTAAGTCCAACTTATTAGTTAGATTGACATCAACCTCGGGCCATCAACAAATGTCTCCTTAAGTCCACAAAAACAGATCAAGCTAGGACTTTATAACAAATACAAATAACTAAGAGAATTGTTGATGGAATTGACAATACAGAGCTTCAAAGTCTTGATCGTACTGAAATACAAATTACTTGTGCACGTTTAACTCTAGGAATAATATTCGATTGTGAAGAAGCTTTAACGTATTAAAATCCAATCTCACTATTATCTTTTACTGCTTGATATAGTGTGAATAATAATTGGGAGAACTAAAATAGTAATTGTACTCAAATGTCAAAACACACCCTGAAAGTAATTCAACCCCTGTTTTTCCTTTCTGATAGAGTTGCATTAGTTTCAAATTACCATTCCCTATGGTGCCTTTATTCTGTAAAGACTTTCTTATTTATTTTACAACCATGACAAAAAATTACATTAAGAGAAGGTTCCATCAGCCAGTAACAAGAAATACCAAGTGGACCCTAGTATTTCTCTTTTGCAGTTTCTGCAGCAATAATCAACTTTATGCTTAACAAAGACAATGGAATTGACCAAGCTACCAAAAAACTAAGTATGAGTCCTAACAAGGAGCCCTTTTTTTATTGGTAAGTTATATATGCACCTAGTGATCTTGAACCCAATATTATCAATGGAGGAAGTACCATTTGAACTAGCGCTCGGTAGCAAGCCCTAAAAAGGAACATGATTGTTAACTAACTGCATTAGAAAAACTATCATAAAATACATCACATCAACATTCAATGCATATAATTTTTTTTCAGGGATGAAAGAAACTAATATAATATTAAATATCTAACTTTTGATAATAAGTAGTTTGACACAGCAGAGAATTCTCAAAGGGGGTTGAAAATAAAAAAAGAACAGAAAAAAATAATAATAAAAATAAACTTAAGAATAAGCACCAAGCATGGAATGATAGGAACTTGTGAATAAGCACCAAGCATTGGAAGAAAACTTGCAACCAAAATTTTATTAATCCATTATCAATTGTCTACAATAGCAAGTGTGTCTAGGGGGGCATTTAATAGGCCGTCTCAAGTACATCCAACATGGAAAGAAAATAAACCTTTTTTTTTTTGTTGATAAATAGAAAGAAAATAAACTTTTTATAATGAGATACATAACCTATGGAAACAAAACTCCAATAAAATCAAATCCCTCTAATAGCATCAATCACAATCAATCAGATGCAGCCATGGAATATTAATTTGTTACTACTTCACAAATTTGCCTATTCAAGAATCAAGACCTATTTTATGGAGTCCACATGTGAAGCCCAATTGAAGTAAAGCCATATGGTTTTAAAGGTCTAGATCAGTTATTTAATTGGGTTTTTATTCAATAAGTGATGGTCACTTTTGTATTTTTTATAAGTCATAAGATTTATTGATATCAAAAAAGGGACACCCTAGTACACAGGAAGTGTACAAGGGTCAACAAATCAATTACAAAAATTACATAAATCAAGAAGAGAAGAAAATGATTGGTTTTGCAAAGCTAACAACCAATCCAATAAGGTTCTAAAGAAAAATAACCTGAGGTCTAGCAAAGATCCCTTATTATCTTCGAAACACCTGCAATTTTTTTCCCTCCAAAGACACCACATTAAACAATGGGGAACAGTTAGCCAAATATGTCTATTTTGATGATGACCAAACCGACCTTGCCAGCAAGCTAGGAGCCCCACAATAGACTTTGGCATAACTCAACTTACTCCAAATAGACCCAAAACCATAGACCAAGTTCCATAGCAACCGGACAATGAAGGAAAAGATGATCAACCGACTCTCCATTAGACTTGCACATATAACACCAATCCATAACCCAAACCCTTCTTTTTCTTAAATTATCAATCATCAAACATTCCCCCCAAGCAGCAGTCCATATAAAGAAAGCTACCTGAGAAGACATCTTTTGCTTCCATATGCTCTTCCAAGGGAAGAGAAGATCACAGCCAACTAAAATATGGTAATAAGCACTAACGATAAACCCCTTATTTCTATCTAGTTTCCAGCATATTTTATCCTCCCCAATCCCCCTTACAGAAGAGCCATAAATGGTAGCCATGAAGTCCCACAAAGCCTCCAATTCCCGATCATGGGTAGTCCTAAAAAAACTTACATCCCAATGAAGGAACCCCTTAGTGAACTTCATATACTCAACCATAATTGCCTCCTTATCTTAGCAGACTCTAAATAATTCGGGATAATTAAATGCAAGAGGTGTCTCCCCACACCACCAGTCTTGCCAAAACTTCACACTTGACCCATCACCAATTTCATATAGAATATAACGAGAATTAAGAGGCAAAACTATAATTTTTACAATTATTGAGAATTAAGGGTATTTTGGTAATTTAGTTGAGTCTAAAATTTTATGGGAGACTCAAGATATCTTGTCTCTTCTTTTTTTTTTTTTTTTAATTCCACGTTAGTATCTATCAAGTTTTTAGACTACTAGAAAAACCTAATAATACTAGTACAAGAAAGAGTCCTTATATATTATTGTGCTCAATGTACTCAAAGGAAGATTGAGTTGATTAATAAAAAATTTTAGTTATGTGAGCATTGAGGCATGTAGGCCCTTTTTTATTTTCACATAATTCAATAGTCAAAACAATTGGGGAGGGGGGAATTGCCACTAAGCTTCAAGGCCCTCGACCTTTGTATATTATTTTCTCCCTTTCTCCTCTCTCTTTTCTTCTTCTCATTCTAAACCCTAGATCCATAAATCTTCTAACTCTACATCCATTACTAGCACATAGACAACCTAATTTGGTGCTCACACCAACTATCTAGAAGGTGGGCCAAGGGTTTTGATGTTGACAACAGTGGGAGTGACTTACAATGGTGTAGTTTTAATGTTGGGTGGTTGGTTTCACAGTTGTGGCAGTTACGTGGGGTTTTGGGCAACTAGAGAAGCTGATGGGTTTAGGTAGAAAGCTAGAAGCTGATGGGTTTAGGTAGAAAGCTAGAATCTGATGGGTTTAGGTAGAAAGCTAGAATCTGATGGGACATTCGCAGTTGGGCTCACGGTGGTTCAATTGGGTGGATCTGGTGGAATGAAAATGGATGATGGCGAGGTGGGGATTCTATGCGATTTGGGTGGTTGTTTTGGGTGTTGGTTGATTGAAGGGTGACAATTTGAGGAGGTTTTGGCTTTGTTATTTAGGGACTGGTTATTGTTAATTGGCTCTAGGTTTGCTTTGACACCAAAACTAATACAAGACAATGAACTCAAAAACCAGACTTGTGATTGTAAAAAATGGATAAAACCTATGAATCAACATTTACTGTTTGCAAAATTGGAAAAAAATAATTAGAATAGAAAAGAAGGAATAAACCTAAGAATTAGCAACTAGGGTTGCTTGGAATTAGTACCAACCATGGGAGAATGACAGGAGCCCATCAATTAACATATAGACTTTCTTGGGATCAGTACAAATCACCGGAAGAAAACTTCCAACTCAAATTTCATTCATCCATGATCACTGTCTACAATAGTCAGTCCAAGGACTTTTAATAGGCGCTCCAAATTACATCCAACATGGAAAGAAAATAATCTCAAAATGAGACTACATAAGATATGGGAAAAAAAAAAAAAAATCAAATCCCTCTAATAGCATCAATTAACATCAATCACAATCAATCAGGTCCAATAAAATCACCTAGCATTAATAGGTCCAATTTGGTATCCACGCCATAGTTAGTGTGTAATTCCCTCTATAATAGACCTATTGTGTTTTAAACACTTACTAATTGCAAGTTAATAAGTATTCCCCATGATGGGGATGACGTTCTAAGAGGGAATGGCTATCAAATCAACGAATTGAGGCTTCAGAGCACGAAGATTTTCCAATAAAGAGAGTTCCCAAAAACTAAAGTTTTTAACATTCTAACAACCATTCAACAATATCTAGATAAATCCCCAAGATTAGATGTGGCATTAAGCTGACAAGCCGCATGCCACAGACCATATTTTTATATAACTCTCGACCAGAAAGAGGCCCTTTGCAAAAAATAAACTAATTGTAGAATTTATGTTGCATAATATTAGACAGAAGGGTGGTTTTTTTTTTTTTTAGTTTATGTATGGCAGTAAAATGTAAGGTCACATGTTGCAATTCAAGAAACTTAATGCACTTCCTGCCATTCTTCTAAGTAGACATACAATTGAGATAACAAATTGCATGGATGGAAAAAATTCAATAATGATGAAACGATAGAGAAAATAAAATAATAAAAAGATCAAATGTAATGTAATCTACCTCTTTTTGTGACTGATAGTACACAGCGGGAAGAGACCGAGAACAATGATTGCAATGATTTTCAGACAGACGCTCACGGATTCTGTTGTCCAGATTAGAGGCATCAGCATCATGAGATGACAATGACGAATAAACATCAGCCGCTTTGAGCCGACATTTGGGCTTGTCAAATTTGATTAAACTATCAATGGACTTTAAAGCAGCTGACGGCACATGGATCTCACCATTTGGATCCTCCCTTAAGTAGGACCCACCATTCCAAGGCTCACGACTTGGTGCCGCAGCACAATAATTGATAATTCCCCAATGATCAAGAAACCGAACAATTCGATTTAAATCTTCGTTATCAACACCAACTACCAATCCTTGGCAATCAGAGACCACAAGCCTCTTCTCCGGATTTTCCATGTATTTGGCGACAATGTAGTTCCTGCATTCCATGTATTTCTCTGGTGTGTGGTCTGGTGATTTCCCAGAGAAGAAATGTGGCACCACTTGCCTCTCCAGTCGATGCACTGTAGCGGGTGAAAACCAATCTGCACGTAGGAGAATCCCAACAAGAACAAATCAAGATTACTACATAAGTAAACAGCTACAAATATGCATACAAGTGTTCCAACATCTATAAATTTATATACATATCTTGACACAAGAGTACTAGTAAAAACCAGATTGATTCATTGAAACTCCCACCACCCCAATAAAGGGCTTTTTAAAATAAACTCATTTAAAGAAGGAGGAGGACGACGAAAGAAGCAAACAAACAAAACTATACTTTGTTGGTCTTCCAAATGATGGTGCATTTATGGACAATATGACAACTGGTCTTGTGTCAAGATTTCATTATAAATTGAAAGCAGCTAGACTATAGCCACTCCTCTCAACCAAGGCAACCATAAATGGAATGGATAAAAGCGACAGCAAAATAAACTTCCACTCTGAACGGGCTTAAATTGATAAAGCAATCATTTCCAACAATATCAGAAGTAGAAATCTTACAAAACACTCACAGTTTTTCTTATCCAGCTCAACAGATAGTCCACGTGCTTGTTACTATGTAAAACACTAGCAATTCAGCTTATGTAATTGTAAAGCAAATTTACATTCGAGTGCATTTTCTAGGGCTAATAGAGTAATCAATCAATGTTGCTCAATTTTCTTGAAAACTAAGCAACCTGTAGATACATTTATCATATAGCTCTATGTTTATGTTATGTACCTGAATGCATTGGCACCACATGAACCCTAGTCCCATACCGCTTGACAACGCCGCGGCCTTCCATAATCTGCGGAGGCGTGATCACATAGGCAGCAGCTGCGGCGGCAGCGCCATCCATCCGGTCCTGATCGAACACGGGAGAATCGGCAGGCACGGCAGAAAGCGCCTGGAGCTGACCATACGAAACATTCTCCAAAACCATCGAATTCTGGCCCTTGCTGTCTCCACTCTCATTGGCACGCTCTAAGGCCGCAATAGCCAGCACGGAGGAGTGAGGGCGATTGACGGCGTGCCTGACGACCGGAGGGAAGTCGGAGATTCGGGCGCCGGCGTCGGACAAAACCTCGCTCTCGTTAAGGCCGTTGGGATCGAGCGGAACGGCGTCGGATTGAGGGTCCTCGGAGTCGTTTTGGGGGTCTAGGTCGTCGTCGTGGTTGTCTTCTTCGTCTTCGTCTTCTTCGTCGTGCTTCTGCCTCCGGTTGATTTGGGGCTCTCTCTTTCGCTTCTTCCATTTCGTGCGGGTCTCTGAGGAAAACACCCAAAAAAAAAAAGAAAAAAAAATAGAGTCAAAAGTGAAATTCAAAAGTATAAATAAGTGTAAGAAAGAGAGAGAGAGAGAGTTTAGGTTAGAGGACCTGAAGGGAAGGAAGGGGAAGCTGGCATTGTAGAAGGGATTTGAGAAAGAGAGGGATTTTTGGGTTAAGGTGTTTGATTTTGGTACTAACGGTATGAGAGAAAGTAGGGATAGAAAGCGAGAGAGTACTGTATGCGTGTGTGTGTGTGTGAGAGAGAGAGTGATGCTATGAGCTGCTTGGCTTGGCTCTCTGTCTTTGCTCTGGTGGTGACTGGTGAGAGCACAAATTTTGGTATTTGGGTAATTGGGTTTTTGATTATGGTAATGGAATGGAGTGGGAATCGAACGTGCGAGGAGAGGACCAAGTCTCTCCCATTTGCTATTGGTACGTGATTTTGATTTTGATTTTGGGGGAAAATGTGTGTCTAGTAGTGTCGCGTGGTCATTGCGCGCGCGTGGCTTTATTATTTGGGTGTGAAATACAAAAACTGCCGAATTTTTCAAAAAAAATAAATTCATGAGAAATTACATTTTACCACCCTAAACTATGTCTCAGATTATATTTTGCACCCTAAACTATTTGAATGCACAGTTTACACTCTAAACTATAAGTCTTGTTACACTTTGCACCCCGACGTTAGTTTTACAGTTAAGTTTAACGGAAATATGAAGCATGTGACTTGCATGTGTGTATTGCTTAAGTAGCACAAACTTAAAAGACAAAAAACTCCATCTTTTCAATTAATTAAAAATAAAACTTCCTTCTTCTCTCTCTCTTTTTTTTTTTTCTTTTTCTTTTTTCAGCTTTTACTCTCTTTGGTATCATCCCTCTCCCCAAATCAAAAGTGTGTAACCCTAAATTCCCAAATCAAAATCATCTTCAGCACCACCACTACTTCACTACTACGACACATCTGTCCCCAAGACCGGTAATGCTTCACCATAATAAAGGGTCATGTAGGGTCCATTGCTATTGTCCTTCTAGTCCCCAATGATATGTGGACTCTTAAGTTCCCCATATGTAGTCGTGAAACAAAGTCTACAAAATAGAGGCATAAAGGTCATGAGGTGAAGAAGTATTTGAGAGAGAAACAACATTTGGCTAAGTGACAATTCTAACCCATAGCACGTGGAGCCCCTATCATAGCTTGCTATAATTGCTTGAGCCCACTGCATCTACCTACAAATTTTGTTCTCTTTTGAAGGAGGTTTCATCCGCTTAGGTGGGGTGTTTGTTCAGAGCGGGAAAAAAGAAGAAGGAATTTTTTTTTTTTAATTGATTGGGAAAGGGGTTTTTTGGTCCTTTAAATTTGTGTCACTTAAGCAATACACACATGCAAGTCACATGCTTCATATTTCCATTAAACTTAACTGTAAAATTAACATCGGGGTGCAAAGTGCAACAAGGATCATAGTTTAGGGTGTAAACTATGCATTCGAATAGTTTATAGTGCAAAGTGTAATCTAAGGCATAGTTTAGGGTGGTAAAGTGTAATTTCCCCATAAATTCAAATTTCTTCCCTAATCACAAACTTATATATATTTCTCCATCTCTAATTTTGTATTTGGTAATACCTTTTTTTTTTTTTTTTTTTGAGAAATGTATTTAGTAATACTTGTTACACAAATTGTTCAAATTACAATTTCAATTGTTTTTTTTTTTTAATTTGGTAATACTTGTGACATTGGTATTTATGTACCATTGGTTACCTCTACAATAAAGAAAAGTTATTGTTTGTGATGCAATAACTAGATGTAGTGAACCACCATCAACAATAAACAATCTAATTGAGGGGATTAGACCGAAACTGAAAGACTTCCGAAGGACAAGGGTATCACATGTTCTTCAACAGGATAATCGCTCTGCTTATTTATTGGCACAATATGCTAAGCATATTGTTGGTTATGTAACTTGGATAGAGAAAACTCCTTATATGGTTGAGCCTGTTATGACTCGTATTGTAATGTTGTTACATTCTTCTTAATAAAGGTTACTATCTTCTTCTTTTTTTTAAAAAGGACTTGGACAAGTATGAATCTTTCAAATGCTGTAAGTGTGGTTCGTGCTTAGAGAACAAATTGGATATTTTTTTTTTAAGTCTTAGAAGTCCTAGGTGTTAGCCCAAACCTCCAAAGTCAATGGTGGTTTTAGTATTCTATCCTAATTATTATGACCAAATCATCAAATTACCTCTGACTTAAAAATGTCAATCCTTAAGACTTCGTATGTTTCAATGTAAAATATTTTTCGACATAAAAAATTCAGCTTAAAACTTTTGCAAGGAAAACATTTTCTTTTTCAATGTTTGTTTGTGATAGGATACTGAATTTGTGCCGTCTCCAGTTCGTCCATAAGGGTCGTCCATGACCAAAAGTGGACAGTGACAGGAATCATTGACAAAAGACGTGAGTTTCCTAAGACTAAGAACAAAGTATACAGTTGACGAGGTCCTCCTTGGACGATCATTAGGTCGTCCGTGGAACTCGTCTATAGACCACAGTGAAGCCATCCATGGACTTCGTCCATGGACGATAACGAGGAGTGGACGATTCAATCGTCCATACAACGGACGGACGAACAGATAACACTTGGGAAAACCCGACATGATAGAGCGGTTAATAAATCCATGACTGTTGCCCAAAGTTCTTGGAGCAGTTGATCTCCATCAGCAGTTTCCAGCCGTTGAGGAAGTTATCTCCGAACTCCCTGGCTTCCGTGAATCTTGGGGAAGTTACCAAGAAAATAACTACCCCAAGATCCCTATATAAAGGACCGGTCTGAACCAAATGGAGGTAAGAAATCTCTTAAACACAAAATCCCAAAACATTCGAAACTCCATACTAACTTTCTCATCGGAGGGGGTTTGGCCGGTCATCTCCGGTCGCCTCTTTGACTGCGTTTCCTTCTTTGCAGGCCTTCCACCACCGTCGGTAGTCTCACCGAAGCCAGATTATCCAACCCACTGATTCGAAGCGATATCAGTTGGCGCCGTCTGTGGGGAGAGGAGGCTGTTTTGCGACTTCTTTTCCGCGACAAAGGGTTAGGATGGTCAGGACTAGGTCGAGGGCTACTAGCCCAGGCCGTCAAGGAAGCAGAGGCGCTTCAAGCGATCCCCAGCGCGATCGCCAATCTGCACCAGCCATGCAGACATCGTCTGTTCCGCATACGCAATCTATGGCGGCTGCAATGGCGGAATTGACTCGCCAAAACCAAGAGTTAAGAATGGAGATCAATCAGAGAAGACAGATGCGTGAGGAACATGAAGGAGGAGGACAAACACAAGGTCATGGCGATAGAGAAAATCCTGAGATTGGAAGTCAGTTAAGGGGCACAACTTCACGGACGGTGAAAGAAGAGATGGACCAAATGAAAAAGGTCATGCAGGAAATGAAAGAAAACATGAGGAGGACTAATCCTATAGAAGACTTGGTCCACAGAACTGACTCTCCCTTCACGGCTTCCATCAACGGTCATCCTCTACCATCAAAGTTCAAACTGCCTTCCCTGGATTCGTACGATGGAACGCGTGACCCATTTGATCACATTGCTACTTTCAAAACGACAATGCACCTTCAAGGGGTTCCTGACGAAATCATGTGTAGAGCCTTCCCAACCACCCTTAAAGGCCCAGCACGAGTTTGGTTCAGCAAAATACCCCCAAGTTCTGTAAGTTCTTTCGAAGAGTTAAGCAAATTGTTTGTTAACAATTTCATTGGGGGACAGAGACACAAGCGTTCTTCGTCCAGCTTGCTGACCATAGAGCAAGGGGAGAACAAAAGCCTGCGGTCATTCATCACTCGCTTCAACAGAGAAGCCCTTAGTGTGGACAAGGTAGACGACAAGCTTCTATTGGCGGCCTTCCACAACGGGATTAATTCTGACCTATTTATCCACAAGCTGTATGAGAAGGAGCCTCAAACCATGGCCGAGCTAATTCATTCAGCTCAGAACTTCATGAATGCAAAAGATGCGATCATAGCCAAGAAGAGGAAAAGAGCTGAAAGGACGGAAGCACATCCAGCACGCCACTCAGAGCAAGGCCCTCGTCCAAAGAAGGGACGGACGGAAGATAAAAAGGAACGAGATAACAGGAAGACTGGTCCTTCGGGAAGAAGTCAAAACTACACGCCCTTGAATGCTCCCCTTGATCAGGTGCTCATGCAAATCAAGGACGACCCTTCTCTAAAATGGCCAAAGAAGATGAAGGGAGATCCCAATAAGCGCAATAAGAATAAATATTGTCGCTTCCACAGGGACCATGGGCATGACACTGATGAATGTTACGATCTGAAACAGCAAATTGAAAATCTGATTAAACAAGGAAAGCTGAGGCACTTTGTCGGAAGGGATCATAGAGAGGAGAAGTTGAAAGGAAAAATGGAGGAATCGTCCCGCCCCCCACTTGGAGAGATAAGGATTATCATTGGAGGAAATTCAATGGGGCAATCTTCCAAATCGAAGAAAACGTATCTCAAAGTGGTTCAGAACGTCCAGCTCTCTGGACGATCTCCAAGGACGAATTCTATGGACGACCCTGCCATTTCCTTCACCAACGAAGATGCTGAGAGGATCCATCACCCGCATGACGATGCAATTGTCATTACTCTGCTTATTGCAGATTATACAACCAGGAGAGTGTTAGTTGATAATGGAAGCTCAGCAGACATATTGTACTATCCCGCCTTCCAACAGATGAGGCTTGGGCGGGATCAACTTCGTCCAGTTTGCTCACCACTGATAGGGTTTGGAGGAACGAAGGTGCAGCCTGTGGGCACCATTACATTACCAGTAGTGGTAGGGTCATACCCACAGCAGGTAACTAGGGAAGTCAATTTCCTCGTGGTGGATTGTTCATCTTCGTACAATGCCATTATCGGAAGACCAACCCTGAACAGTTGGAAGGCGATAACGTCTACCTACCATCTATCAGTCAAATTCCCAACGGAGTATGGAATAGGCCAAGCACAAGGAGATCAGTTGGCAGCTAGAGAATGTTATTTAGCCATGATGGCTCTGGACGAGCAGGTGCAAACATTGAGTATTGAGGAGAGAAGGGTTGTTGCAGAGCCCATAGAAGTATTGGAAAATGTTCTTTTACAAGAAAATGATCCCGAGAAGTTCACTAGAATTGGAACAGGTATGAAGGAGAAGGCAAGAGAAGACCTCATCCAGTTCCTGAGAAAGAGTATCGACGTCTTTGCATGGAGTCATGACGACATGCCGGGAATCGATCCAAGTGTAATCACTCATCGATTGAACGTGTACCCCTTTTTTAAGCCTGTTCGCCAGAAGAAGAGGGTATTCGCTCCGGAGCGAGATAAGGCAATCAAGGAAGAGCTTCAGAAATTGACCATTGCCCAGTTCATTAAGGAAGTCTATTACCCGGATTGGTTAGCCAATGTGGTGATGGTGAAGAAAGCCAGTGGCAAGTGGAGAATGTGCGTAGATTTCACTGACTTGAACAAGGCGTGTCCCAAGGATAGTTATCCTTTGCCACGCATTGATCAACTAGTAGACTCTACGGCTGGCCATCAATTGCTGAGCTTCATGGACGCCTTCTCAGGATACAACCAGATTAAGATGGATGAAGCTGATCAGGAGAAGACTTCCTTCATCACTAGCCAAGGCTTGTTTTGCTACAAAGTGATGCCCTTCGGTCTGAAGAACGCGGGGGCAACTTATCAAAGGCTGGTAAATCATATGTTTTGTCCGCAGATAGGACGGAACGTAGAGGTTTATGTTGACGACATGCTTGTGAAGAGCGTAGACGAGGGAAGCCATTTGGACGATCTACAGGAAACCTTTAAAACACTTAGGCGGTATAAGATGAAATTGAACCCAAGTAAATGTGCGTTCGGAGTATCATCGGGAAAGTTTCTAGGCTTCATGGTCTCGCAAAGGGGGATTGAGGCGAATCCGGACAAGATCCAAGCCATATTGGACATGGAGCCACCAAGGAATATCAAAGAAGTCCAATCCCTCACTGGACGAGTTGCTGCTTTGAACAGGTTTGTTTCGAAAGCCACAGACAAATGTTTACCTTTCTTCAAAGTCCTCAGGAAGGCATTTGAATGGACGGACGAATGTCAGAGGGCTTTCCAAGACCTGAAGGACTATCTCACTAGAGCTCCATTATTAAGTCCGTCCGAGCAAGGAGAAGAACTGTACCTGTACTTAGCGGTGTCCCCACACGCCGTAAGTTCAGCTCTAATCAGAGAGGAAGGAAGAGTGCAAAAACCTGTGTACTACACTAGCCGAGCACTTAGAGGGGCAGAGGGAAGGTACCCACTTATAGAGAAATTGGCTTTTGCACTAATAACAGCTTCCAGGAAGTTAAGACATTACTTCCAAGTCCATGTCATCAATGTCATGACAGACCATCCACTTAAAAAGGCAATGAACAAGCTGGAAGCCGCAGGACGACTGATTCAATGGGCGGTGGAACTTAGTGAATTCGACATTCGGTACCAACCGAGAAATGCAATAAAGGCTCAAGCCCTAGCAGATTTCATTGCAGAGTTCACTCCCAATTACGAGGACCATGGCGAAGGAGAGTACAATAAAAAATGGGTTGTCCATGTAGATGGATCGTCTACATCGTATGCTGGAGGAATTGGAGTTGTTTTGCAGTCACCAGAAGGAGACAAGTTGAAGTACAAAGCTCGTTTGCAATACCAGACTACTAATAATGAAGTGGAGTACGAAGCCCTTTTAAAGGGGTTGGAGTTGGCTAAGTCTGTAGACGCAGACTCAATACTTGTCTTGGGAGACTCTCAGTTGGTCATGGGCCAAGTAAATGGGCTATGTGAAGCGAAGGAAGACAGAATGAAGAAATATTTAAAGAAGGTAGTGCGCTTTGTAAAGAAATTTAAGAAAGCTGATTTCATTCAAATCCCAAGGGAAGAGAATGTGGAAGCAGATACTCTGGCAAAGGAAGCGTCTGCAAATGAAGCAGCGGATGAACTGGATGCAGTACAATACATGCCTAGTATAGACCTTCCAGAGATGCTGGAGATAGAGGGTGATGGAAATTGGATGATCCCTATAGTGTCATACTTGAAGGATGGAAGGCTTCCAGAAGAGAAGGACGAAGCAAGGAAGCTCAAGGTCAAGTCAGCCAGGTACGTACTTATAGACGAAGTGTTATACAAAAGAGGTTTTTCCCAACCTCTCTTAAGATGTCTGGCTCCAGACGAGGCAAACTACATGTTAAGGGAGGTTCATGAAGGAGCATGTGGCAACCATTCGGGAGCCAGATCACTCGTCCATAAAGTCATCCGTAGCGGATTCTATTGGCCAACCATCCAAGCTGATGCCAAGGCATATGTTAAAGTATGTGATCAATGTCAGCGCTTCAGCAACATTCCCAGACAACCCGCAGAGTATCTCACGCCCATGATAGCCCCTTGGCCTTTCGCGCAATGGGGACTAGACATTTTGGGGCCCTTCCCAACTGGGACTTGGCAAATGAAGTTTCTGGTAGTAGGAATAGACTACTTCACAAAATGGGTGGAAGCCGAATCCTTAGCAAAAATCACACAACAGAATGTCAAGAACTTCGTCTGGAAGAACATTGTATGCAGATTCGGCGTACCAAGAGCACTAGTGTCTGACAACGGACGACAGTTCGACAATAAACCTTTCAAAGAATTCTGTGAACAGCTTGGAATGAAGAATCACTACTCCTCACCCGCCCACCCACAGGCCAATGGCCAGGCAGAAGTAGCAAACCGATCCTTGTTGAAGATCATCAAGACTCGGCTTGAAGGGGCAAAGGGCGTATGGCCGGATGAGCTACCAGGTGTTTTATGGGCTTACAGAACAACAGCGAGAACTCCGACAGGAGAAACTCCTTTTAAACTAGCCTATGGAAGCGAGGCAGTTATACCAGCAGAGGTACACATGATGAGCCACAGGGTGAGGAAGTATCAAGCTGAAGAAAACGAAGAACAGCTCCGTCTTAACCTTGACCTCATGGACGAAGTCAGGATAGATGCAGAACAGAGAACAGCGAGGTACAAAAATCTCATGGCCAGACAGTATGATGCCATGGTGAAGCCTAGGCGCTTCAATATTGGGGATCTCGTCCTGAAAAAGGTTACCTTAGCAACAAGAAACCCAGCCTATGGGAAACTGGGACCAAATTGGGAAGGACCCTACAGGGTCATCAACTGCAAGAGGCAAGGATCTTATTATCTGGAAGCTCTGGATGGACGGAGGCTTGAACACCCTTGGAACGTTGAGCATCTAAGAAGATACTATCAGTAAGTGTTGGCTCCGTACTCTGGACAAAAGTGGCCATAGACGATATCCCTGGACGAATGGAATTTACTGATTGTGTTTGTTTACTGCTTTATGTTTGTTAATAATCCCCTAGAAAGTACTTGTACTATTCTAGGATGAATTTGTGTGGTTTTTATTATTGTGTGTTTTTATTCCCTAAGGCACTAGCTCTCGAGCATGTGCCATACCTATGGACAAGTATTTGCATAAGTTTGGATTTTCAGTTATATATATATGATGTATTTTTAAGTACATACATAGTTGTATGAGAATCCTTCATCCTTTTTATGCATTTATCCAGAAGGATCCATTAGGGGCAAACAAGCATGGACGAATAAATTCCTTGGACGCAAGGATGTATCGTCTGTAAGTTTGACTCAAAGGAGAAAAACACCAAGGCATGCACGTCGAAAGCTTAAGACAGGATGCAATCCTAGCAACCCTCGTCTAAGCCATGAAGGAACCAAGGTGTGCCAAATTATAGATTCCTCGTCCAACACATGGACGAATAAAAGCAATATCAAACCTACTGTCCAAACCTTGGATGAAAAAAGGTTGTGTAATGCAAACCCATAAACGAGATCAAACCATCACAGCAATTCTGTGCATGGACGAAAGTTTAATGGAAATCATTTTACTGACGTTGTACGTAGACGAGATCTACTTGACGAGCACAAAAGTGATTTTACTCTATTTTGGTGATGTAAAAAGAAATTCACCTATATACTCAAGAAGGGGTGAAATGATTCCCTTAGTGGACGAACCACATGTCCACATAATACCAATGGACGGTATAAACAAGTTCATATATAAAAATGGACATATTCAAACACTGGTGTAGATGAGAAATAATCATTTATTCATAAGATTTGAAAAAGGGTGGACGACCAACGTTCCAAAAACCCTCGTGTATAAATAACTCATCCATAAACTTGGACGAGGTAATTGTACTTGTACAAATTTGAATTTAAAGGCAGAAATAAAGCCCAAAACAACGGGCACTTCCAACAAAAAGTAAATTAATGTTTCAAAAGAAAATACAAATCATTTGGACGAACCACCAGGTGCGCTACCCCCAGTCTTTGGATCACCTTGGGTTACCTCGTTACTGGCATCGTCCATGACATTGACATCCTCAGAACTCGTCTGCAAGACAGAGCTTTCGGTGGCAAGAGGGAGCTTGAAAGAGTCAAAATCTAGATCTGGGAACGTCTCTTTGGCGTCAGCACGGAAGTCCTCATAGCCAGCAGCATAGTGACTGTCTAGACGACCTTTATACTCGTCAGACTTCTTAAAAGACGCTATAGCTTCCTCACGTGCCTTCTCCAAGGACGAAACCAACCCAGAGATCTGCCCTTCAAGATAGACGATGCGAGTGTCTTTCTCTATGTTATCAGATTTGAGCTCTTCCACCTCATTCTTCAGCCTCGTCTCACTCCCTTGCAGACGGTTAAAGTCTTCTGTCAGTCTAAGGACCTCCCCCTTTTTCAATAAAACTTCATTGCTCAGTTCCTTCGCTTTCTCCTTAGCCGTCTTAGCCTCTGTAGCAAGCTCCTTAGCCTGGCATGTCGCAGTATAAAATTTGGACATAGCCTATGCATAGACGAAGGTAAGTTAAAACATTATTTTGGAAATATTTTCAAGTGCACCAAAACGAATAAGACTTACCTTGAAAAGGTCATGGATACCAGAGCGTTCAAATTCTTTCACTGACATGTTGTAGCATTCATTAACTTCATTGTCAGTGACGATCCCTTTGAACGTTCTCCATGCATAGCTCTCGTCCAACACCAGGTTAGAAGGACGATCAGAGCACTCAGACGACGGAGGCTTGCGAGGAGTCTTAGTCTGTGGGGTAGGTTCACCTTGACCAGGATGAATTGTCTGGACGGGTTCCACATCTACTGGAGATTCGTCCAAATTCACCGTCGGAGGTACAAATTTAGGCACCTTGGGAAGAGGAGCCTTGTCTGCCTTGGATTTCTGTTTCTTAGGACCTCGACGACTTGGAAGGTCATCCAGATCCACAGCAGATGAAATAGGCTTGGCTTTTCTCTTCCCAGCCTGGACAGAGGTTTTCTGGACGATAGGAGTAGCTGTAGCATCCTCGTCCCCACTAGTTACGTTCTTCTCCCTATTTTCTCTCATGGTAACTATTCCTGTAACAAGGAAAATTAAGTTAAAAAAAAAAAAAAAAAAAAAAAAAAAAAAAAAAAAAAAAAACAGAACAAGGACGAGAAAAGGGAAAGACGAATTGAGGATGCTCACTTCGACGGGTGGTTTCCTCGTGATTAAGGTTCTCTGCAGTAGGCAGTGGACCAAGTCCCCAAGCAGCTAGACGACTGAGAGTAACCAAATCGTGAAAGGTTCTCCCAGGGAAGGCGCGTACTTTTTCTATACGCTCTAAATGAAATTTGTCCAATCGTGGACGAATGACAGCTGCATCAATATTAAGGTTAGTTAGACGATTGAAAGTTGAAAAAAAAAAAAACGAAAACAATAAAATAAATTGGGAAGAAAAACATACCCTCAGGACGAAGGCGACCTATAGGACTGGTAAAAGGTGGGAAGGGGGCTCTATGCACATCTACTGGGTCCCCAGCCCAGTTTCCAGAAATAATAAAAAATTCTGTTTTCCAGAGCCTGTCAGACGAGCTACGGCCCTTAATCAAACTATAGTAAGAGCCTCTGGACGAGAACTGATAAAAACCAGCAGATCTCTTTATCTCAGAAGGCTTATAACAGAAAAGGAACTCGTCCACGGTGATAGGACAGTTCCCTTCCAATGCTTCACGCCACAACACTTGCATGGCCACTACCGTCCTCCATCCATTGGGGTTAAGTTGGTTAGGTCCAATACCCAACCTATGGAGGAGACCTCTACAAAAGGAATTCAAAGGAAACCTAAGGCCATCTAGAAGATAAGAGCTGTACACTCCCAACCCAGAAGAAGGAGAACAACACCATTCACCTTCTCTGGGAAGACGAGGATTAAATTCTTTGGGGATTTGATATCTATCTACAAGGGTTTTCAACTTAACATCGTCTAGAATGGATGCTACTTCAGGGGCACAACTATATATGATTTCTTCCTCCTCGTCTTGAGGGCTAGGGGGTTGTCTAGACGAACTAGCCCCAGACGTAGAGGCCTTCCTACGCTGCAATTCCTGAAACTCCTCTAAAGAAATTCCAGGTACCCCAGACGTAGAGGCCTTCCTACGCTGCAATTCCTGGAACTCCTCTAAAGGAATTCCAGGTACCCCAGACGAGTAATGCTCGTCTGAGGACTCACTACTGGCTGTACTGCTATCACTACTCTCATAACTACCGTCACTCCCAGAAAACACGTCCTGATACTCGTCTATCTCCCTCTCTAAGCTACTATTGGACGAAGACATAACTAAAAAGTATAAAAGGAGAACCTAAGAAGGAAGAATAAATACCTGGAAACTAAGAAGGAAGCTAGACGAGGATCTTAGACGAGTTGGCAGGAAGGGAATTGTTTAAGATGTGAGGGGCAAGAGAGAGAATATACATATATATATAGGCCCCAGAAGTAGGGACAACGAAGCGACGTCACCCACTTAGCGTGCAACACGTGGCACAGTGGTACAACGAAACGACGTCGTCCATCCAGCGAACGACACGTGGCGAAACTGTTGGGAAAAGCAATCGACACAACAGGGTTCGCGAAGCGACGCGCACCAGTCAAAATTCGACACGTGACATTTTTTGGGAAGACGAAATGAACGAGCTTTAGATTACATTTTTATCCTGGACGACCCTTTGAACAAAGGGGCAACTGATAGGATACTGAATTTGTGCCGTCTCCAGTTCGTCCATAAGGGTCGTCCATGACCAAAAGTGGACAGTGACAGGAATCATTGACAAAAGACGTGAGTTTCCTAAGACTAAGAACAAAGTATACAGTTGACGAGGTCCTCCTTGGACGATCATTAGGTCGTCCGTGGAACTCGTCTATAGACCACAGTGAAGCCATCCATGGACTTCGTCCATGGACGATAACGAGGAGTGGACGATTCAATCGTCCATACAACGGACGGACGAACAGATAACACTTGAGAAAACCCGACATGATAGAGCGGTTAATAAATCCATGACTGTCGCCCAAAGTTCTTGGAGCAGTTGATCTCCATCAGCAGTTTCCAGCCGTTGAGGAAGTTATCTCCGAACTCCCTGGCTTCCGTGAATCTTGGGGAAGTTACCAAGAAAATAACTACCCCAAGATCCCTATATAAAGGACCGGTCTGAACCAAATGGAGGTAAGAAATCTCTTAAACACAAAATCCCAAAACATTCGAAACTCCATACTAACTTTCTCATCGGAGGGGGTTTGGCCGGTCATCTCCGGTCGCCTCTTTGACTGCGTTTCCTTCTTTGCAGGCCTTCCACCACCGTCGGTAGTCTCACCGAAGCCAGATTATCCAACCCACTGATTCGAAGCGATATCAGTTTGCACTTCTAGAAATGCTCCAAAAATTATTTCAGTGTTTAGCGCTATGTAAAATAAAATAATAAGAAAAATCCTTCTTATACAAAAACACAAGTGGAAGTCTTCAGAAACACAACAAAATTTCAAAACAAAATCAAGTAATCCAAAAACACAACCATCAATTAAGCAGAATTTCTCAAACCCAAACTCAAATTACTTTTGAAGTTCACCCAAAAAAAAAAAGGGTAATCCTTATCTACGAAGGTATCATTACTATATAGCTCCTTAAGGCCGTAGATCGACAAAATGCTAACGACCACTCCTTGCCTTCACTTCAACTGTGACCCTAGCCAACAACCAATGCCTGTCATCTATGAAAAATAGAGAAGAGTGGGGGGAGGGGGCATATCGCATGGTTTCAAAAATGTATTTTGGACAAAAATTTGTAAATTTTTTTTACAAGTTTGTCTGTATATGTGTGTTTTTTAATCAAAATAAAATATTTCAAGATCGACCAAAATTTTATAAAGAAAAAGATACCCAAAAATATTGAAAACTTTTTTCGAAAAACATTTTACAATGAAAAAAATAAAGCCTTATTCAACAACCAAAAAAAAAATGGCAAAACCTAGATGCTCTACATAGATTTCTTAATTGAAATTAAAAAAATTATTGTATTGATTAATATAATATCACGGTATTATATTTGTCAAGGACTATTCAATTATGTAATTTATTGCTTAATGTAGCGATATCGTTGTAATTAACGCTTTGTTTGTTTCGAAGTAAAACATTTTCAAGTATAAAATTTTACATGTAAAATTTTTTTATGTAAAACATTTTCAAGTGTTTGGTACGACATAGACACTTGAAAATGCAAGCCACCACTAGGCACCCCCAAATGCAAGCACAAACCACCACCAACCATCCCAAAATCAGATCATAAATAGGGAAAAAATAAAGCCACCATCCAAAAATCTTAGTATTAAACCACCAGCAACCCACAAATATGACATTAAACCGTAAAATTGACAAAAAACCTACCAAACCGCCCAAAAGAAAAGAAACCCAAATTGAAAACCCATGAACCAAAAAACCCATATAAGAACTTGAGAACCTCTGGTGGTAGTGAGATCAAAAAAGGGTGAGATGAAAGGAGCCTACCATGTCTGGTGGCGATGGCAAGTGGTGACGTTTGGGGTTTGGAGGAGCTCGGCCATGGAAGCTTTGCACAGAAAGAGAGAGAGAGAGAGAGAGAGGACTCACCTCATGAATTGATATGTACTTCACCTCATGATTTGTACACACCCCATTTTGTATTAGTTGTTATCTAAAGTCCCCAACCATGATGTAGAGCAATTTCAATGACCACCAACTAACGATTCAATTCCATAATCAAAACTCTTTTACTAAAAATATTTTAAATGTAAAATTTATTATTTATAAAATATTTTACTTCAAAACAAACGGAAATTAAAATATACTTTTGAGGGTGTTTTTATTATGCTCATTTATGTCCTTTTTTTTTTTTTTTTGGGTGTGGTTACCTTTGGTATTTCTATATGTTTTCATATTGATCACATCACCCAATTTTCTTAGTAATTGAGAAAATCCATTCCCGCCCCGAACCATTTTCGGGTGGAGGAAAACCGCAAACCGGGGCCGGACGGGTCGAGTTATTCCATCCCGTTAACTAGTCTGGAGGAGGCTGCAGGTACAGACTTAAAAGAAAAATCGAAATACGCCACCAATTGCATTTGCATGCTCTCACTGTCATACTCATTCAGATTGACTTCCCTCCCAATCATGAAAAGACAGAGACCCAAACCCACCCCAATCCCACCACCAACTCCGCCACTCTTCACCACCAAACCCCGCTCACAAACCCACCACAACCCCACCAAAAAACCCAAATCCAAATGGCTCCCTCTCAATCTGACCCAATCAGAGCTCTCTCTCCCCCTCACTTTCCCAACCGGCCAAACCTTCCGCTGGAAACAAACCGGTCCTCTTCAGTACACTGGCGTCGTTGACTCCCACCTTGTCTCCCTAACCCACCTCCGAAACGGCGACGTTTCTTACTGCCTCCACCACACTACTACTTCAGAGACCAGTGCCAGGTCAGCCCTGCTTGATTTTCTCAACGTGGGTATTTCTCTCAGTGAAATCTGGGAGGTTTTCTCCGCCTCGGACCCCAGGTTTGCTGAGCTGGCCTGCCACTTGGGTGGTGCACGTGTGCTCAGGCAAGACCCACTCGAGTGTTTGATTCAGTTCTTGTGTTCTTCCAATAATAACATTAAGAGAATTACTAAAATGGTGGACTTTGTTTCGTCTTTGGGGACTTTTTTGGGGACTGTGGAAGGCTTACAGTTTCACCAGTTTCCGAGTTTGGACCAGTTGGCTTCAGTTTCCGAGGATCAGCTTAGACAGGCCGGTTTTGGTTACAGGTTGGTCGCTGTTATTCTTCAATTGAATCCTCTTTTTTAGTTAGTAAAAAAAAAAAAAAGAAAGAACTTGACTTCAGATAAACGGAGAGGAGAGTGTGATTTCAGATACACGGAAAATAATACATGTGGTGTGGTTGACATAACTCTTTAGTGCATTTTGGCTTAAAATTCTTTTGTAAGCAATTGATTGTGTATGTCAATGTTGTGGAACTTACAAATATAGAATTTGATCATGGCATGGTTGTGAATTGTGATGACTTCGTAAAATTAAAATGGTGCTTGATGTGTTTCCTTGTTGCATTCAATTCCTGAATTTGGTATGTTATCTTGCTCTGGTGGAGTGTGTATTTTCAGAAGAATAGAGAGGCTGAGGAAAATTTTAATGGATAGGTGTAAATTGACTCTACCCTTGAGGACTGGAACTATGAACGTTAATCGACTTATTACAGTGATACCATTTTATGATATTCGTTTACATATTTATATGGATTGGTATACATGCCTGCTCATTTCTGAATTTGTTTCTTAAGTCAATGATCTGATGCATAACTTTTTTGGCCTTATAATGTTTGCTTTATCTGCTAAGAACTATCTTGACATTTTATTTCACTCATGATTTGGACGTGCAGGGCCAAATACATTATTGGCACTGTAAGTGCTTTGCAATCAAAACCTGGTGGAGGTGAAGAATGGCTTGCTTCTCTTCGTAACATGGATCTTCAAGAGGTTATTGATGCTCTCTCTACTCTACCTGGAGTTGGTCCTAAGGTGGCAGCATGCATTGCTCTCTTCTCTCTTGATCAACACCATGCCATTCCTGTTGACACACACGTGTGGCAGGTATGCTTCCTGTGTTTTACGTTTCACCAATACCTGGAATGTGGCTATATTGTGTTATAACCAAGATAATGATTTTGATAGAAATGAAACCAACAACTTCTTTTTATCTTTTGGAATTAAAGTTCCTACTTTCTAAGTATCTTGCTGGCCCAACTTTCTGAAACATATATATATATATATATATATAAAAACATTGAGAAGAATATGGAGGCTCAAAAATGTCAGATTGTAATATATATATATATATATATATATATGAATCTTAGTTTATTATGTGAATTCGCGGGTTTAGCCATTTGCAATCATGGAATGCTGTGTCACTGATCTTGTTAATGTTTAGTTTATTAATTTTTTTTCTAATATATGGGTACAGTTTTTATAAATGCATTTTCTGTAATGGTATTGGACAAAAGAAAATATCAAGCAATTGAAATGTATGAGATCACAAGACAACCCCTCCTCCCCCCACCCCCCCCAATCCCGTCAAGAAAAAAGGGGGGGGGGGGGGGGGGAGGGGGGATGGATATCGCACAGAAGCTTGCATTAGCTTTAGTTTGAATAACTAAACTGCATCTTTCCAAGTTATCTTTTGTGATTTCCAGTTCATGAAGTTCTGATCTGCAAATATTTTTTCTTCTTTGGGAAGATTGCTACAAGGGACCTATTACCAGAGCTTGCAGGTGTCCGACTGACACCTAAACTCTGCAGCCGTGTGTCAGAGGCATTTGTGAGCAAATATGGCAAATATGCTGGTTGGGCTCAAACTCTGCTTTTCATTGCTGAATTACCTTCTCAGAAGGTCCTCCTACCAGCACATTTTTGGAGTACCAAAGAAAAGAAATCTACAAAGACTAAGAATGGCTAAATGTGCAGAGGTAATTGAAAGTTGAATCTATGTACCTATTTTCTTTTGGGAAAACAATTGAAGCTATAATTGATAATTGTCAAAGCTTTCTCGCTTCCTTGATGGCAATAACTTAATTCCCTCCCTCTCTTTCTTTCAGGAGCATGATTTGTAAAAGCTATTATTGATCTCATGATCAAGATGCAAGGGGGTCATTGGAAGTAACAATTCTTTGGTAAAGGCAGTAGGATTTGAATCATGGTAGCATTTGCACAATTTGATTTAGGATGACATCAAAACTGCATGCCCTTTCCAGGTTGCTCCTCCAAATCATGTCACATCTTCTTATATATGATACAAATTAAAGTATTTGTGCGTAGCTTGACTTATTTCCATTGTGTTGTTAATCACTTACTGAGCTGTGTAGCTCACTTTCATTGATAACTTTCAGTGTAAAGCTTAACTGGGAGCAGTAGACTTTTTCAGTAATGAATATTTATTGGCTGTGGGAGATTATTTGAAATTTTGTTATATTTGAGGTTTAACTTTAGTTGACATTGTAAGTTAGTTATGAAAATTCTCCTTTGTGGTACTTCATATATTCCCCATGATAAGCTGTGAATCCTTCATGTTAAGACTTAAGAATACTTCGTCTACTTTTTCTTTGTTCATTTGTTTTTATTTATACTGTAATAACCTGTTATTTTTAAGTACACACACTTGTATGTATGTATGTATGTATGTATGTATGTATGTTTGCATGTATGTATCTATATAGAATATCACTTGATATTTTTTTCATAGAATCAATACATTACTGTTGAATTATATGACCTCTACATGCCTTATTTGCATGTTAATTTGTCAATTATTTGTTAGAAGGGGTATGTTTATAGTTCAAAAGAGAAGTTTTTCCAACTTTCATTTCTAGTCCTCTACTATCTAAATTTCTTTCCTTATCTTGATTTTTGTGCATTAAATAATGTTATTTGATATGGTGGTTGATGGCAGGTTTTATGAGCACATGTAACCTTAACCTCAGTTTTTTTGTATTGCGGCAAGATTTCTAATTCCCATCAGTTACCACTTTTACTCTTGTAAGTTAGGCGATCAGCCATTCTTTATCTTTGTATGCACAACAAATGGTGTGGTTTAATCATAATCATAGTAGTCTAAAGTCAGGTACTGATTGAGCAGTTTTTTTTACTGTTATATGTCATTTATGTATTTTAATTGATTTAAATCAATGAATGTGCCCATTCCCATTGGTCTTCCCTGATTTCTTGTCTTTGTTAGAATTGCTACTTGCTTCGATTTTATGATTTTTTTTTTTAGAAACGATTTTGTGAAAACTTTATGTTGCTTGCTTTGTGGTCATATTTCTAGTTTTGGGATCATTAAGCTTCAAATGAAACAAGTGGAAAACTTCATATTCATTAAACTGACAAATAGATTTTTTGCTGAAATGAAATCTATAAGTTCAGTGGGCTCTGATTTATATACAGAATTAACTCCTGATGCATTTGTATCAACTGAGCTTCTGAGGTATAATTTGATAACATCCATATGTATTATAGCTATGATGTCAAATTGTATCTAACTGTTTCCAGTAAGAGAAGTTGAGACTTGGAAATGTAATCCAACTAGTAATTGAAAAATTACTCAATTTTATTCCCTTCTAATCATATAAATAATAATTCAATTATGAATATGCTAGGTTACCTAGTTACACATCATATACAGGTAAAAATAGGAATAATAAATATAAATGGATCCTTTGTCCCCATGGAAAAGATGGAACAAAATCATCATGGTCATTTACATTGTGCATCAACCAGTAGAGCTTTAGGGATGCCTGGACATGGATCATCACCAAAAGTATGACTTGCTACAATGATGGAACATTTGCTCTTCCCTAGACATTCCTGAAAAAAATTAATAAGAAAATTATATGTCAATAATAAGAAAGAAGTACAAGTCACTGATTCATTTAAGTGCTTGATTCATCAGAGGAAAAAAAAATGCACTACTTAAATTAACCTTGCAGTGTTTTACTTGTCATTAATTGCTCTGGTTTCAAACTTTGTAAAAAAGACATTTGAGCTAGAAAATAATTATACCCTGGAACATATCCTAATCATACTGGAACTGATGCTTTTTCTGGATGTAAAGAATATGGAGAGAAAAAATTTTCAGATTTAAATCTTATTTTATTTTAGTTGTCACCTATCTTCTTAACAATTGGATGGAATTTACTCCATATACTCACCAAGCTTGTTGGTCCATATAGTAATAGAATAACTCTGCTTTGCATGGGAATGGTGGAAAAATTATAATAGAGGAACCGGACACTGATATTATTACCCTGCCTATTTATAAGATTACCTCCTAATCCTATGCTTTTCCCCTCTACTTAGAATTAAAACCAGTATTAATTAAATTGTCTTGAAAATAAAATTACAAGCTCACCTTTTCTACAGTGGCTCTGGAATTAGAGGAGTGACAGGTTCCAAGAATTTGACTCTCACAATCCCCAAAAGGTGTTCCAAAGCTTGCAAATGAGATCTCGGATATGGTAGTATTTGGAGGACACTGGAGCTGAACTTGAGGCCCTCTGCTAGAGTTTATTTGACAGATTTCTTCACTTTGGTTATGCCTTGTCCATGAACAAACTGGGGGCAAATGGGATTCAGACACAAGCCCACATACTTTTGTTCTTGAAATTGTGTCCAGGGAAATTCCCAAAGGGTAGCCAATTTCTTCTTCTAGTAGAACTAATAGGTTTTCTCTAGGCTTGAGGAAGGATCTAGGTACATTGTACCTAAAAAGTAAAAAGTTCAATATAAGTAAAACGTTTAATAACATCCAAACAATTGCCCTAGAGCTTGTTGAGAAGAGCAGGAAACTGGTCATGCAATAGCACTATTCAAGTTGTGATGCAATTTTCTGGGAATAAGTTGGAAGTTATAGTTAATTTTTTTGGGAATTTCATGCAATAGATGAAATGATTATTGCCTGGAGAGATCATAGTATGTGTTAAGTATGGACACAAAATTAAACCCAAAAACAAATATTTGTATAGAATACCTTGTTTGTGAAGGACTTCCTTGTGAAGTGAGGAATGATACCCAATATCGACCTATGCTCTGGCCATTGACCCAAGCCTCCCCTTTTCCCATAGAACCCAGGTTCAATGCGACAGGATCATTTCCAGGAGGTTCATCGAATATAGTCTTCCAATCAACCATGAAAACTAGATTAGTACTTGATCAAATGTACGACATGAAGTATATGTTCCTTGTTAAAATAAATACTATACATCTTGTTGCACAGATTGAACCAGGAATTGTTGGCAAAAACAAAACGAGCAAGCAGTAGTCCTACCTTATACCATGTAAGTCGTTGATGCCTAGAGCTTCCATACCTACTCCATTGAATTTTACTTGACCCATGATCTGTGTAAATTTGTAGTCTCTCTCCTAACAACCCAACCTTCAGAGATGTAGAATAGTTACACAAGATATGATATTTTAGATATCATTGAAGTTAAAATACAATGCTTAACAAGTGCTGATAAATCATGAGTTTTGAATGTGAGTCAGCCCCCCAGAAAGGCAAATCTTTATGCTGAAATTGATGATAAAAAAACAGTGGACAGTTACGAATTATGAATATGCTCAATCAATGATGTGGAGATTGTTGAATTTTTTCCTGCCATTTCCAAATTCTCCATAGATAAAAAAATTAAAAATTAAAAAATAATTAAAAAATAAAAATAAAAAAAGAAGAAGAAGAAAAGAAAAGAAAAGAAAAGAAGCATTTTGTAGGTAAAAGGAAATCACCTGATATCCCCATCGGTGGTTGGTGAAATCCTTGCCATGAACTCTTACTCTAGTTAATCCTGCAGCTCTTCTCTCCAGATGGGCTCCAGCATCCTTCACAAACAAACCAATTTGAATGGCAGTTTCATGAAGACAAAAGCATTTATATTTCTTTATTTTGTATAGCATATAATCCGAAATTTTATTTTACAAATAGAGGAAACATTAAACAACCATGGGCATGCCTAGAAGCTACTCCATTAGTTTTGTTAATTAAAAGAATCACTACTGCATGTTTCACTAATATTTGCAATCATGTGCTTATTAGAGTAAAAAAAGAGTAAAAATATTATACGTGTGGGTAAAATAGTGTGTGGAAACGTGTATAATGTTGTTTAAAATGCTCAAAAGTGTCTTTGAACTTACCTACCAAACACCCCCATTTCCCAATTAAATTCAAACATATAACTGCATTGAATTTGATTGTTCTTAGAAAAAATAACATTGTTTGAGCTTTATTGGTTAATACAACTATATCTCTGAATTTAATTAAAGAACTTTGTGTACCAAGTGTTGTCCAAAAATTTTACCGAAAAGAAGAATATAATCTGTCCTTAATCAAAGTGAAATAGAGTTTTATTCATCTATGTTACTTAGTTGTTAGGAGATGTCATCAAATGAACTCATTAACATTCAATCTAATGCCGCTAGGTCACTGTTTGGTTTTCCTTAATTCACAATGCTTAAAAACCAATATAAAAGAATAAGAGACACGAGATTGAAAATTACCGGTAATCCAACCATTGCACTGAGTAGGGAGATGTAGTTTGGTCCAGTTCTTAATGTAACATTTTTCTCCAGAGACGAACTTTTGTTCTGGTGACTTCCATGTGCGGATCCTAAATAATAACAGAGTAACGCAAAATAGTTATTGAAAGGTTCTGAGCTTATCAATAAAAAAGGTTCTGGTAAAAACTAGGCAGGATGGAAATATATATGTGTAATATTTTCTTTAAAAAAAATAGACAGGGCACCCCAAAAAGGTCCTTTATTATAGCATGGAATGAAAAGGATTCAAGAGAAAAGGAGAGATAATTAATAAGCCAGACTAAGCTTGGGAACATTTTCCAAGAAGCTAACCGATATGTTAATGCAATGTCTAAGCTTGTTAGGAATGTTGGTTATATTTTATTCCGTTATCCACTGCTTGTGGTGGAGCAACTTTTAACTCTTGATAAGGAGGGAGTAGCTTGTAATAGATTTTACCAAAAATAATAATAAGCCTGCCATAGATTTTAACGGAATAGGGAGCAAATATGACATTATCATAATACTCTTTTAGTTATCAATGAGTAGGGGTATAAAAATTTACACAACAACTGATATGATCTATTATGATTTGTGCACATTAAAAATGGTGGTAGTAGGAGACTCATATAAAAGTGATATTACTCGGATTGCAAATTTACACCACTTAAACAAATTGTGAAAAGTATTGTGAAAAAGGATTTGTATCTAGCATTAGTGCATTACTCAGCAGGTTTAGGTAATCTGATGAGAAGAAAACGTGAGACTTCTCATCCCCAGCATCGTGAAAAAGAGGTCATAAAATATATACATTTCCATGCGGAAGATGCATACTAAATATGGTGACTATAAATGTAGAATTTACCTATTCATATTTGTAATACACCAACCATCTAAAGAAGAAATCAAGGAATCATAAAACTTGCCTACAAAATCTCCATTTACAAATGCTTGCAGAACGTGTCCATTGGAATGCACATTCAGCACAGATTGAGCAGTTTGGTCGTGATTCGGAAATCTGAATTTACACAATAAATAGCAAGCATTTTAGAGTTCTAAGGTTTAGTCACATGAACTTTTAAGACTAATCAATTAGCTTTACCTGAAAGTGTACCAAAGATAATCAGATGTACCATTCGTTGCACTCATCTGCTCTAAGAATGAGTTTGCTCTTAATGAAGTCTTGTGAATATTGGGGATAACTTCCTTGTGCTCTTCCCATTTTTCAACTGAATCAAACCTTCTCCTCGAGGTCACTGATCTTGTATTATATTGCGTGCTTATCTGTTCAATAAAGCAAGTTAAAATATGAAACTACTTTCTAAAATATTGAAAATTTTATTGTTGTTGCATGTGAACAAGCATTTCAGCTCCAAAATATGTAACTTCGACATATGAATGAAGTCAAACAAATGGAAAGGCTAATATGAAAAGATACTTTGTTAAATTGATTGATATGAAAAAGTGCAATTTATGAGAAACTCAAAAAACTTGTGTGCATTTGAGTCTTACTTACCTTTGCAGTGTTGAAGACTGGGATCTTGCAATCTGGTAGAATGCTGATTGATTTTCGAGGCAATTCATACGAAACTTCTTGAAAGAGAACTTTGACATCTCTTTTGTTGTCAGTGTTCACCAAAAATGCTGCACATTCTCCAGAGTTTCCTTTGAAGATGTAAGCCTGTATAGGTAAAAAAAATCAAAGGGATAAATAATTTACCTTAGCATGCATGTCATGAAAAATAGATAAACACTAGGAAAGAATATCCAGGAGGTTATATTTTATGTTCTTACTTCTTGTTTTCCACCCAAAGATAACTTAGTTAATGCTCCTGAAAGTAAAGGCTTTGAGCTCAACTTTATTGCAGCATGCAATTCCTTAAGATGACCCCACTTAGGTTGTCTAATTAAACCTGAACTCATCAAGTAAGTTGGTTATCATCATTATTATTATTATTTTTGTCAAAGGCAATTATTAATTCATACATATGTATTATGTATAAAAACAAAAATTGCAGAGAACATACCATACTCATCAAGAGGAGCTTCATCATAATAACTTGTGGTTACATATTCAGATGCTGTTCTTCCAAAATTGGTGCCTCCATGATACTATAATGAAACCGTATTTTTGGAATTGAATTGTGTCAATTGTGTCTATGAGTATAATTTAAAAAAATGACAAGTACTTAAACAAAAGAAGCTGCTAACTACTGTTTTTAATGTGAAAAAAGAGATCATCATACCATATAATAATTCACATAACTTCCTCCTTTTTTTGCAATAAACAACGCAACATGGAATGCAATATCTTCCGCTGATCTCAAGTATGGTTCTTCACCATATGTTTGATAACTTCAAAGAAAATACAATGTATTAGTTTGGCCAAAAAGTATGGCATATGTGCTTTTATCTACATAAAAGCAAATAAGGTTCTATTGGCTCAAACATCTATTTGAAAAAGCTCGTACAGAAAGGAAAACAATGGATAACATACAAGCTCGTCCAATTCTCTGTCCACAATGATGGTTTATTTGGTGAATTGGGTCCTGCAAATGTTTGTCCGCATCGCATTCCATTGCAAGTGTTTATCTGCGAATTATAAGATTTAATTTGTTAAATGTGTGTTAAAATTATAGATAAAAGTTCTCTTTTTTGTTTAGGAAACAGCTAAACAAATTTCCAGACTAAAAAAGGCAAGTGTTACAAGATGTTTTTCAGTTATTTTCCTTAAAAAATATTATAATGTTTGCTCCAAGTTTACCTATATATTATATAGGTTAAATATTATAAACACGATTGCAGGTGACATGACATTGTGTGTCTTGTATGTGACCACTTCAGTAAAAGAATGAAACTAACCACTGGGTCAGGAGCATCATCTTGCTTACACATTATCCAAGGTACACCAGTTTGAAGCCCCACAGCCATGTTTGCAGCCCAACGGACATAAGGTGGCCCTTTCTCATGAAAAGCTGCTTCTACATTCTTGTACTCATTCTCAATCTACATGTATTGTATACACCATTTGTAAATAAATAAATAAGTAAAACAGGAAAGTGAGGTAACAAATTGTCAAATTTCAATATTCTTTTATAATTATTATTTTAAAAAAAAAAAAAAAAAAAAACTTAACCTGTGATAATATGATTGGCCCTCCTTGTGAAGCATACAATTTCTCTGACTTCATCATGTCTACTATTTTCTTTGTAAACCTTTCCATATGAAGCTGCGATCGACAAAAATGTTAGAATTTGTTTCATTCAAATCCACTTATCCAACCATTTGTTATACTTCATCAAATATATTAGTATTATATGGTTTATAAGCAAAACTACCATCAATGATCAGTATGAGAATGAGAAATATTCTTGTTGAAAATCACAACAACTTGTATTGAATTTGGGAAATTAAAAGTCATTACCTTGAATGGTTCATTATCAGAACGGTAGACAATGCCTGGAATGTCATGTAACCACAATGGCAGGCCCCTGAGCCCAACACCAAAACAAGCTTAGTTGCAAATTAAATTTAATGCACTACTTTTATAAAATAATTTACATTATCGAGCTTTCTAGATTTGAGAAGTAAATATTTTATATATAGTATAATAAGGAGAGGTATCAAAAGAAAGAAGAAAAAAGAAGTGGCTTTACCCGTAAGACCATTCGCTCTCAATGAAGGGTCCAATCCTAAGGCATGCATATAAACCGTGTGCATGAATTTCCTTTATAAATTTTACTAAATCACGTCTTCCACTGAAATCATACTGCAAAAGGCATATTGCAACCACCACCACCATTATATCATATTAATTAAAAAGACATATTATCACCACCATTAATCATTTAGTTTTATAAGAAATATTGAAATTGATGAATAAAAACTAGTTTAGAAACAGTCATTTGAATGTATTTTCAATAATCATCTTTATTTTTTTTATGATATTATATTTTTCAATAGTCAACTTTATATAACTTAATACTTACAATAGAGTTCCTCTAGTTTAGTCTCTCCTAGGCTAAAATGGAACTCTAAACAGATAGTTTTAAAATAGTTTCTAAGGTAATTCAATGTTTTTTTTTTTTTTTTTAAAGTTCATTTTATGAATCTAGACTATTTCCTATTTCATTTTATGAATCTAAAATGAAAATTTTATTACTGAGAAAAGGAAACAATTTTTATTTTTATTTTTTTTTATCAATCACAATTACAATCTCCTAAAATGCAACTCTGGTAACTTAATTGCTTTTATTTTTAAAACAGTACTTTTTAATGCAATTCAATGTTATTTTTTATATTTTATTTTGGTTTATTCTATGAATCTAAATCATTCATTTCATTTTGTGAATATGAAATAAAAATTTATTATCGAAAAAAGAAAAAAAAAACCATCAATCATAATTTCTTTAATATATACATACACACACTTAAAATTACCTAGTTTTATATCACCACTCTAAGGACCAAATTTAGTGCCCCAACCCAAGATGCGAATGGACTTAGGCCCAAAAAGCCCAAAACAATGAATTTGTAGAGAATGAGTTAGAAAACTGGGTTTTAATTAACCGAACAACAAATTAGGTAGGTTGGATGACAAAAGAATGATGAATACACAAATGTTAACTAAAGAAAAGACATCCTCGGTGAAGTTCGAGGACAATGATTCTTATTCAATGTTCTTGGGTAATGTTACAAGTCTAGTTCTATGTTACTACAGTGTTTCTTTCCTGATATTTTCGATCCCTTTTCATGGTATATCTCTGCCTTTATATAGTTCATTTTCAACAATCTTGGCCTTCCACTTGTTGATCATCCAAGTCCCTACTTAAGTACCTGTCCCATCGAACACCCATTCTAGCCCCTTTTGCACGTTGGGGAAGCCAATATAGCCATGTTCAGGGGCCTTCTCCACATTAATGTGGCCAAGATATTAGCTGCAGATCCTTTAATGCGGTGGTAGCAGCTTTCTTCCTAGATATTTCAAGACTTCCCTCTGTACTTTGTTTTTGCCATGCTTATCTGCGCCTGCAGGACTTTTGGGAACGTCCGTCTGGACGACAGATCGCTTGTTCGGACCTCGGCTTGGTTTATTTGAGGTGGAATTAGTCCTCGGCACGCCTCCTTGTGCCATTATGTCCTTAAATGACTTTTTCATTCACTAATACTGGCTCCTTTGGTAACGTTTCCCTATTCTCAGATGATCTATAGTCCTCGGCTTAGGCTTTGGGCCCAATACATACTTGGATAATGAGCCCCTGGGCCCAATACCCCTACAGGTACTTAAAGTGTTCGCTTTGTAGAGGGTTTGTGTTAGTTTTAGCACACTAATTAAATCAAGCTAGATATCAGGTGAATTATACAATAATATAGTCAAACCACAACCATTAATCATACTATAAAAGACACATTTCCACCACCATTAGTGAACATAAAAGAGAAAGAGAGAAACTAGGGTTTCACCTGCTCATGTTGGGGCTCGTGAAGGTTCCAAAACACATAGGTTTGAATCACATCTAATCCTCCTTCTTTGGCTTTCGCAATCAAAGATGACCACATCTACGTCAACAAAAAGATAAAAAAGACACTGTTACTTTGTTTTTTTAGTAATAAAACAGAAGGTTTATTAATAATTTTGAAACTTGAACATCAACATGTACAATGTACAATGGACAATATAGAATCAAGAGACTCCTCTTACCAAAAATCAAGCCCTTCCTTATTATGAGCTTCACATTATTAACCTTTATTGGTCTGGATGAATACTAGCTATAAAGATATTAACATTTTTTTTGGCCATTTTTTTTAATAAGGTAATCTAATGTATGTCTAATGAACACGGGACAAGTGTGTGTGTATATATATATATATATTTAAAGATTAATCTTAGACATAAATCACTACTCTTGTATGTCTTGGGGCTACCATCTCTTAATTTTCTCATTGGATTCTTTCTATTCAAGAGGGAGATGGTGATGAGCTCCCCAAATACCCTCATTCTTTTGTTTATTAAATAAAAATTATCTCTATTAAAAAAAAGAATGGAAAAAAAATTATGGATTTAGCCGGACTGGCCCCGCGTGTAATTTAAGAATTCATGGGCTGTAGTAAGCCCACTATCTTAAGAGGTGGAATTTTGTATGACGGGGATATATACATAGGGGTTCAAGTCGACCCTATGTGAATGGAGTCCTCTAATATAAAATAAAATTTTATATGTCGGGTAATTCGATTGAGATAAGGGGGTATTATATACCCTATCACTTTTGAAATAATATTCAAGTTTCCAACACCTCCACAGATAAATCCAACCAAAAACAAGGTAAAAGATAAATAGCTAGCTAAGTCATATTCATTGAGAAAAGCTACTCTAAAACGTGGGTTGAGTTCGTATGTAGATTTTGTTTTGCGTAAAGTAAGAGGAATAAATAGCACTAAATTTTTTTTTTTTGGATACGAATAAATAGCACTATTATGCTAATAAAAAAACAAAAAACATAAGGTATTAAAGGTCTACAACAAAAACAAGGACAAATGTACATGATTTTTTATTTATTTACGTGATGTACTCGATATTGGTCTTTTTCCTTAAATTTATGAAAATGATAAGACACCCGAGAAGGAAAAGTTGAAAACCTCTACACGCATTGCCTATTTGCCATGCCGATTTTGGTTTATATGAATTAATATTAAGGGAATATTTACTATTTCCTTTTACAACAAAATACTCATGAAGATTTTCTTTAAAAAAAAAAAAATACTGATGAAGATCGTGTTAAGCCCTTGAATTTCTCCACAAACAAATGTCTTACCACTAAGATAATAAGAATTGGATTCTCAAAATAAATAAATAAAATAAAAAGAGATGAAAAGAATTGGATGATGTCATTTTTCTCTATACCCATTCCAATCCCATCACATGAATCAAAACTTTTGTATTTATGTTTGTTCTTCCTTCATATTTATATTTTTTTTCCCAGCTTAATTAATTAATTTCCAGACAATTTTGACAATTTCGGCCCCATAATCTTGTTATGTATATATAACAATTAACAACTTAAAATAAAATATATTTCAAACTTATTTATTTTTTCTTTTGAAAAAGTGCTTTTCTAGCTAATAATTAAGAAATTCGTATATATTTTCTCTCTAAAAAAAACTTTCATCATTTACCCAAAAGATTCTTTCCATTCTATAAACAAAAATACTACTTAATAAATAAGAAATAAAAATAGTAAATGCACAAAACTGTTTCACTAAAATCATTGCCTTAGGCCTCGAATCTTGTTGAGTCGGCTCTGTTTTTTTCAATGTTTTCAAATGGAAAATAATAGAAATTAAGATGAAAAACAAAGAATGGGCATGTTTAATTGCAAATAAAAAACGACAACCAAATTTAAGTTTCAAAATTTTGAATCTGACTATACCCAATAGCCTTTTGATCACATATATTATTTTTGAATTTAAATAGGAGAAAAAAAAAACACACACACACACACAGAAAGAATAAAATACCTCAGGAGTGCTACGTGGATAGTGAATTGAGCCAGAGAAAAGCATCTTGTGCTGGCCATTGATGATTAAGGATCTTCCATCATATGTTACGTTTCTTCCACAAGCCAAGCCAAAAGCATTCAAAAACAGTAAGAACCAATACAACAATATCCACAATATCTTCATATTGCTTTCTCAATTCTCAGTCTCGCAGCTCTTTATTTGTTTCAATAACTTTCTCTCTCTTCTCACGCTGCATATAAATTTGAGTATGTCTTTGTGCTAGAATTTGGTTCTAGCGGCTAAAGGGATTTGAATGGATGATTTTTTTAATTATCTCAATACTACTACCACGTAAAGCTTTTACAGGTTATAGAGATAAGAAAGAAACTGAGCTAAGCTATATAGTTTGGTATAGTAACGGATCGAAGAACTTCATAGCCTTTGTATGGACTTAGGTTTCTCAATGAAATTTATTTCTGCGTGGAGTTGGAATAGAAGTAGGTGAATATAAGATGGCTAAGAAACCTGCTTGTTTTAAGGAGCAAAATCTGAAGGGTCTCCTACCGAAAGAAACAAAGAAAAAAAAAAGTGAAGGGTCTTTCTATAGAATTTCATTTATTAGGTATTGTTGGTTTTGTTTAGAAAATTCAAATATTTAAGGAAACAATATTTAAAATGCTTTGGGTTTATTAGAAAGGTATAAATTTCTACAATTACTCTCGTTAATTTAAACCTAGTGAAAAAATGATATTGACTTTTTAAATAAAATATAAGAAAATTTATTTATTAACTTTGGAAAAAAACTACATTTTATGGGACATCCTAAAAGTAAATGGGGGACCCACAATTTGGGACAAAATTGTATTTATTGTTAGAAAACTAAAACAAAAGAGTTGACTTTCTACAGAGAGAGTAGGTCGGAGAGTCGAAGACAAAGAATGTCCGACACAAATAGGGGAGCATTACCCTCCTCAAATCCTTCCTTCGAAATAGTGGTGGTTTTACGGGATTTCTCTCTCTCTCTCATTTTTTTTAATTATTTAATTCATTGTTTTGTATTTTTACAGTAAATATAAAGTTTTAGGGAAGTGTTTGTATGTGAGTGAATAAATAATGATCTATGAAAAGTGGTGATTTAAAAAAAAAAAAATTAATGATGTGATTAGATGTTATTGGATGGTGTAAAATGGAGGGCTGACACTTGACACCATTATTAAATTTATTCTCTTTGTCACAATTTTTTTTTTTTTTAAATTCAAAATGTTACAATGGGTTTTTTCAACAAAATTTAAAAAATGTTACAATGGAACAAAGAAATTTGAACCTTAAATATTTTTTGTTGGAAACTTCAAGAAATATGAGTTAAATTATAAGACTATTGATATTCTCTTTGTCACAATGACACGCTCATTAAGCAGATAACAGTTTTGTTTTGGCAATTAGTATATTTGGATAAGAGAAATGATATGTCTACAACATTTTCACAATATTTTTACAACAGATCCTAAGTAACAGGTTGTTAGTAGTTGTTATTGTTGGGGCAAAAAATTAATTTTAGTGTTAGGTTTAAATTTGAACTAATAACAACTAATCACCTGTGATTTGTTGTGAAAATATTGTAAAAATGTTATAGACGTAACATCTTTCTTTGGATAAAGCTTAGTCTAAACCTAATCAATATGATTTATGTAGATATGTGCATATTAAATTTTGAAAGGAAAAAAAGACATTTTTTTGTTTTTGATAGGAAAAAAAAAGACATTAATTGTAGGCTGGTAGCTGTGCATGTGGTTCATAACTTCATATCACTATGATTTATGTTGATATGTCAATATAACGAAAAACTCAATTATGTTATTCTTTTCCTTCTTGTAATTGATATGTGCATATGACAGAACTCATTTACGCTTGATTAAGAGGGGCAGCTGTGATTTAAAAGACTAGATTTGTGTCAATATGTGAATTTAACGAGAGAGAGAGAGAGTGAGAGAGAGAGAGAGAGAGAGAGATATCATTTATTTTTTCATCAAATTATTGATATGTGCATATAACAAAGGTCATTTATGGCTGATTCAGGTTGATCAAGAGAGACAGCTGCCCGTCAATGACACGGATCTAGTGATCAAGCGTTAGCCAGAAATTTTCAAAAGTTCATAACAAGAATTTCCTGTATAAAAGTTCATAACAAGTAATATATTCAACTAGTCAGTAACTTGTACAATGCCACGAAAGATTATAACATAATATTCTCTTTTGTTTTTTTGACTAAATATGAAATTTGCTAATTGTGATAATTATTAATAATTATGACTTAATTGATATTTATTATGATTGTTTTGGTATATAAACTATAGGGTCAAGCTTAGATCTAGTGTTTAATAGTATTGGACCCATTGAGATGATAATATGTGTTTACTTTTGAACATGTATCACCATCTGATTGTGTCCAGTGCATTGGATGCCCTAGACCTAAGCCAAGTCCTAAAATATATATTCTATCATTAGCTAGGCATTTACTATGATGTCCCAAGATTCCATGGAGAAATCCCATTGAATTAGTTAAAATATAAAATCCAAACACATCCAAACTTTAGGGAGTAAAATCTATACACTCTCAAAATTTAGGAGGTAAAATTCAAATTTTGAAACGTTAGGGTATAAAATCCAAACACCCCAAACTTCAAGGAATAAAATCCAAGTTTTGAAACTTCAGGATGTAAAATCCAAATACCACCAAACTTTAGGGGTGTAATTTGCAATTTACCCCCTGTCGAAGGTTCTTTTTACGTTTCTTTTTCTAAGAAGGAAGTTGGGCCTGGTGCTCTGCAGAATGGGCTTCAAAGTACCATTTTGTCGCTGCCAGTTTGTGCGCAAACGTTGAGTCCAAGTCCAAGGGAAGACGCTGCAAAGTGGGCTTATACTCTGTTTATGCCACAGAAGGAACTTGTCTCTAGTTTCTACCGCAGGACTGACTTTTCTACTATGCGGTAAAACTTCCTGCTGTGCAATAAAATTGTCTGCTGTGCAGTAAAGCTTTTTACGGTGCAGTAAAGCTTTCTGCTATGCATTAAAGCCTTATACTGTGCAGTAAAGCTGTTTGCTGTGCATTAAAGCTGTCTGCTATGCATTAAAGCTTTCTGTCGTGCAGTAAAGCCTTTTGCAATGTGAATGACTACTCTTCATTTTTTACTGCAGAAATATTTTTTTACTTCCTGCACATAAATAAATCTAAAACCCAAAGAAAATACCAATCAAGCAAATGTTAGCTTATATGGATTAGCATATTCTCAAATATATACATACACATATTGGTAAATATGCTTATATGTATTCACATATACATCTATAAAATATATTTTGTAGAAAATGAGAAACAAGATAAATATATATATATACTTATGGCAGGATAATGATTAGTTTGTGTCAAAAGTAAAACACGTAATAACAAATAAAGAAGAAAGCTTCAGCAAAAAAGGTTTAGCTAGTATAATAGCTAACACGGTAAATATAATGAAAAGTTGCTACAGCAAAATAACTAGTACAACAAGTAAAGATACCACAGCAAGACAACTGATGCAGCAAATGTGATAAAAACGTGCTACGACAAAATGACTAAATACAGCAGATATAATTTATAATGAGAAAAATCAAATATATTTGCAATCAAAATCAAGTATTGAATCTTCCCAAAGGATAAGTAAACCAAGAAAGAACCTAAACCCCAACTTGAACAACCTTGTCATAGGCTTTTGCCATCAAAGTTTTGCATTTTGGAGAATAGGCCTAAATGGCTACTAGCTATTACTTTTGGGGATATCAAAGAGTGAGTTTGCTAAGAGGGAGGGAAAAGATGGTCTATTGATGCATGCCTCTATTCTTGCCGTATTTTCTCTCTTCTTTTTACCACTTTCTTTCTTTCACTCCGTTCCTTTTTTACTTTTAGTTTCTTACTACTCTCCTGCTGTGGGTTGTTCCCCCTTTGGTCTTTTCTTTTCTTGGGTCCTTCTCTCTAGGTAACTCTCTCTTTCTAAGTGCCTCCCTTAGGTGCTTCCCCCCCCCCCCATTGGGTCTTCCTTCAGTGTTTTTTTTCTCTTTTGTGTTTTTCTCCTCCTCTTCTGCCATGTTTACCTCTTCCTTTTATAGCGAACTAATTCAATGGGATTTCTCCCTTTTACTCTTAGGGCTTCACCAACTATTTTTGGTTTGTTGTGGGCATCCCTTCAGGACTACCCACCAACCCATTGGTTGCCTCGACCACTGCCATTACTCAGAATACGTCAGCTGCACCATTATTCATTTCATGATAAAATTCCATTTTGTTTGTTCCTGCTATATACCTCTATCTCTAGGTTCAAATGGATAAGGATTGGGCTACCTCCAAGGTTGTCAAAATCGGGATCCTACGTAGGATCGTGAGAGGTAGTTAGGATCATGGATCGTAGGATCGGATCGTGGATCGTAAGATCCTACCTATTTTCAGATTTTAAGCAAAAAACCTATTGATAGTGACTTTGTATGTTATATAATCACTTAAAATATGAGTCCATCTATTTAAAAAAAAATTGCATCATAAAATGTAATTTGCACATACTACATCGTTCTTATGTCATTCTAATGAAACAAAATATATTTAACTTTTGACATAACGTATCTAAAAAGTTCAATACATGTTTAATTAGCAACTAAGTACCAAAATATTATCTACACATATGGAAAATGTTTTCCAAGTTTTAAGTTCCAAATCCAAAATAAGTTAGGCTAGTTAGCATATAAAAACTAGCTAACTACAAATTTACAATATGTAATCCAAAAGAGAATTCTCAATCTAAGGTAAACTAGCTAATTACAAATATTAAATCCAAAAGAGAATTCCCATTCTAAGGTTTGTCTAATCTAATCACTGTCATTGTCATATCCCATTTCATCATCTAAATATATTAGGTTTTGTTTTTAAAAACGTTAAACTTAAGTACTATAAGTTTTTTTGAGATTTTATGTTAACATAAGGGTAAATTTAGGACTTGAACTCATTATTGGGCTTCTGATAACCCGTTGGTCTTGTGGGTTTAGGTAGATTATCTTACCCAAATGAATCCCACTTAAAAAAAAAAAAAAAAAAAAGCCAAATGGTAGGATCGGTAGGATCCCATACGATCTTACAATCCTATGCGATCCTACGCGATCCTACACGATCCTACATATGATCCTATCATTTTTGCGATCCTACTACGATTTTAAACTTTTTGATGAGGTGAGATCGTAAAATCGTACGATTTTACGACTTAGATCGTGATTTTGACAACCATGGCTACCTCACTACCTAGCTCTATGGCATGCATCAAATGGTCCCAACCATCTATTACTTCTTTTAGGTAAGATACCATCCCAGCAAGGTATATTCCCAAAAGAAGCCATGGAAGGAAACCAAATATAGACCCCATTTTCCCCCCACCACCAAACCACACCCTCTGAATCCCCTCGACTATGGGCCCACCTCCCTTGTATTGGCTGGGTACAGGTTGGTGGTGCTCCAGTCCTTCTGTGCTTGCTTTACCATCTTCTGCTTTTGTCTTCTTTCGTTCCCACGCCGTTTCTACCATAGCAGATTAGTTCTGTTTCGTTTTGCTGCGTGTTTTTGTCTTATTTCTTCACGTGTTTCCTGCTGTGTTTGTCATTTCCTTCGGTTTGACTTTTCTTTCCTTCACGTGATTCCTGTTGTTGACACTTCTTGTTGTTCCTTGTTTCTTTTCATCGTGTTTTTTCATATAGTTTTCACACCTATCATTTTTTACAAAAGGATTTGGGCCTTTGTGGGCTAAATAATGTTGACTGGATTAAAAGGGTCTTAGGCCCAATTTGTCTTGATCTGTCAAAGCCATTCTGCTGAAGAACTATATTCTGTGGCAAATCTGTATTTTGCGGCAAATCTGTATTCTGCTATAGATTGCTTTCCCTTGCACTTTTTTCTTTGGACCTTTATTGCTCTTTGGTCTTCTTGGTGGGTCTTGCTTTTCATTGGGCTTTCTTCCTCATGGGCTTTTGGATATGGATTCGCAAAATTGGGCACAACATTTATCCCCTTAAGCATATGGATTGCTCCTGCAATTCATATGCGAATACTTATGCAGTTTTCTTTTGCGAGTGGTTTCATAACTCACATGCGAATGCTTCCTTTCTTTTCTTTGCGGATCTGTTGTTTCAATCTTTACTCTCCTTAGGCAAATCATTCTCTTTCTTTTTGCAAATTCATGACCTTCCAAGGATAGCCAAAAAGTTGTTCTTCATGAGGGTGGTGGTTTTGTTGCTATCACCCAAAAGTGAGTTTGTTGAAAACTTTGCCTTTCTTTAGCTCAATTGTTTCTGCTGACTTCCTGTATGTTATTATTTAACTTGTGCCTACTGGGCCTATTTTGGGCCTGCTGTATGCTTTCCTTTTGCTAAATTCCAATAGCCCAATACTATCATTGGGCTTGTACTATGCTGTTTTGGGCTTCCTTGGCTCATTTCATTGCTTTCAGGCTTCTTTGTCCCATTTTTTTCTTTTGGGCATCCTCGGCCCATTTCATCACTTTCGGGCTCCTTTGTCCCATTTGGGCTCCTTTGTCCCATTTTATTCTTTTAGGCATCCTCAGCCCGTTTCATCGCTTTCGGGCTCCTTTGTCCCATTTTATTCTTTTAGGCATCCTCAACCCATTCCAATTCTTTACTCCCATGTGCCTTTGCTAAGTCTTTTGGGCTTCCCCGGCCCAAATTACCACATCCTTTACTTTTGGGGTTTAGGGGCTTTCCATCAACTCCTTACTCACTTAATTCAATACTTCGTGCCTTTTTGGCCCATTCTTGCTTTTCTACATCACATACTGCCCATGGGTTTGCTATTTCTCTCTCCGGAGTCTTTTAGGCCCGTTTGCTTCCTCAAGGCCCATTTGTTTATTTTATGGGCCTATGATCCATTATTCTTGTCATTTGGGCTTAATGGTTTTCTTCTCAATTTATTAACTCTTTTCTTCCCATATTGTTAAGCTTCTTCCTGCTATTGGGCCTCCTTGCCAAAGTGGGCATCAACACTATCCTTATTCAAAGGGATTGTCGATGCTGATGATGATGATGTGTGCATCCTTCTCTTCTTCATCATTCCTTTGCTTGTTTCTTGGTTTGCTTCTTGTGATCTTGGACTTCTACAATGGTACTCATTTCTTTATGTCTGTGACAATTTGCTTACTTATTTCTTTACGTTTCTGTAGTAGCATGTACTCATTTCTTTGCTTTTGTAGGGATAAATACTCATTTTTTTGCTTCCGCAGAATATGTAGACACTTTCTGCTGCAATACATGCACTTATTTCTCTGCGTTAATGCACCTTTTACTCTGCTTCTACTAGAGTAGCATCTATACTGTAGGAAGTGAAGGTTGTATCAGATTCTACGGCAGAAGAATTTGACCGCGTCAGCTAGCTTACTTTCCCCACGTATTCCTTAGTATCATCTCTTCATTCTTCCATAAGTGTAGTTGCTCTCTAAGAATGGTCAAAAGACACAAATGTCGTGGAATCCTTCTTTGTTGGGTTCTTCTTCATTATGATGTTTTACATTTTCTCATCTCTGCAGAATGCTCAAAATTGGCTTTTTGGATTCTTTAACTCTTCTTTCTGCTCAAGCAAGGATCCTTCTTACGGTTTTCATTTTTCTTTTAGCCACTTAAGGTTGCTTCACTTCGGGCTTCATTCATTCTCTAAAAATAGAGAAAGTGTTGTCTTCTACTACCTTCGCATCTAAGTCGACGGTTGAAAAGAGTTTCATCAAAATAGTTCTGCCACATTACTTTCTTCAAGTTGAGTTCTTTCACAAGAGGAAAGCTTCCTCTAAGTGTGTCGATCAAAGGGTGGCTTCGCTCCTTTTTCTTATGCCTTCTTCTTCTCTTTGCATTCACGTATCTTCATTTCTTTTGCTCAAAACAAAGCGTAGAGCTAACATTGCAAGCCTTCATCATAGTAGAGTACTCTTTCATTTGTTGATAATACTTTCTGCTGTGTTGAAGAACACATGTATTCTTTGCCAGGATGAAGTTTTTGAGAAGGATGTTGGGCCTTTGCTGTTTGCATTGTGGGCTATTTCTAATTCTGCCATAAATTCTGGTTCTGCTGCAAAATTGATCTTTTTGTAGAAGTGACTGAGTCTGCCACTCATTTTAAGGCGCCTACAAGTGGTGCCACTATAGATATTTTTCCAAGGGGAAATGAGGATGCTTTCACGAGAAATCTTCACTTTTTTTTCATTCTAAACATTTTCTTTGTCATTCTGCCACAACAACTATTGATTTCTTTGTGTTTGCTTTTTTCTTCTTTAACATATTCTTCTTGTCATTCTGCCACAGCCGCTGTTGGTGAGGATATCACTGCCTCTTTGATGAAAAGGCATAGATGTTATTGTGAACTAAATCTCTTAACTTTGTTGTAGTCTTCCGCAGATCTTATTTCTCCCAATTCTTCTTTCTCATGTTGCTAAACTTAGCAGTGTCTTTCCAATTTTTGTGGAAGGTGGTCTACCACTGAATGCGTTGCTAGAGAGATGTTTGGACTTCATCATTGATTTCCACCTTTTGTTTCTGCTGTGAGTTCCTTTGTTGCTCAGCTTTTCTGCGGAGCACTCTTGAAGCCTTAAGGTCTCACGAAGAACATTTATTTTCTGTTGTAGTGCTTGTTGGTTCACTTTTACATATGTTTCTACCAGAGTATTTGTAGGCCTTCTCTTCTTGCTTCCTTTCTTTGCTTCATTTACATTTGCTGCAACAAGGGTGGTAGAATTTCTTCTCATGGATTTATTGCTGCATAGACTTTATATCGTGTGGGAACTTTACTCTCCAATTGCTAGTTGATGCTTCATATAAAAAAGTTTGAAGTTACTACAGATCAAGTGGCGGATGAATGTATACTTGCTGAAATGCCACAATTAATATTTATTTCATAGTGGGTAATGTTGCTGCTACATATTGATACTTTAAGTGCTTTGCGGAAGTCTTTCCAAATTTGCTACAGAATGGGCTTTAGCCCCCCAACATGCGAGACAGCTGGATGCGTCTTTAGCTTGTTGAAGAAGGTTTTTTTTTGTATTTTCTGTAGAATGAGATGGCCCCCAGTATACGAGAATAAGCCCTTAGCTTCCAACAGAAGGTTTCTCATATTTACTGCAAAATGAGCTTTAGCCCCCAGCATGTGAGACAACTAGATGAGCTTGATATCACCTTCTCTTGGTGTTGATGCTCCATTATGTGGTTCATGCATTCTTCAGTAAAAAAATTAGGTGCCATGGATCTACAAGTTGCCATATTGTAGAAATTCTCCGTTGCTAGAGAATTTGGGAACGAGTTACTTCCTAAGCATGCTTTGGCTTCGTTCCATTGCAGGCACAATTGCTTCCCATGTATTTTCTGCTACATATGATTATGGGTATAGCTTTTCTGCAGATTCTTTCCAAAGACTTTTGATCATGGCTCCTTTGCGGGTTTGATTGAGTGTAGCCCCCATTATGGGCTTTTGCCAAGAACTCATAACCATGGTTCCTTTACTGGCTTCTAGCCAAGAATTCATAACCACGACCCTTTAGTTGGCTTTTGCTACTAAGACCCATATTCCTTGGATTTCTTCTTCGTTTGCTTTGAGTATGGGCATATCTAGATGGAGCTTGCTATGTCTCTTGCTTCATGGTTGGCTAGTAATAGCCAAGATCTTCCTGGGACAGCATGCTTCTTTATTCCTGTGGCAGAATGCCCTTGCAGCAGAACACCTTCAATAAAAACCATGTAATAGTTTTCTGCAGCAAGAAGATAAGCAACTCTATTCACGGCAGAATGTGTGCGAGCAATTGTTTCTACCATTTCCCTCTTGTACACAAGCTAAAAGAAGGAGATTTGAGTTTGTTACTGTTGCAAAGTTCTTCTAGGATGAGACATGGGTATCAATGAACTTCATGACTTGAAAAGTGATGGTGGAGTTGCGTAGTACAAAGGATCTGATACATTCTTTCTTAGAAATATCATAAAGACCATGATCATTAATGCCACTCTAGGCATAAATCCTCTGAGGTGCTTCAAAGAAAACTTCTCAACTCTTCAAGGTTGTTGAATTGGTTTGCTAAACCCGATAATGGACAAAGAGCAGTTTGCAAGCAGCTTGTAGATTTGGGCTTCTCTATGGAGAGTACGCAGTAACTAAGTGATTGACTTCATTCCAATGTCTGGATTTAATTTGGATACTTCACCACCTTGTCACATGCCTTCAATGTATTCTTTGGTTAAAAGCGGATGTTTTGACATTGCCGAATTGATTACTTCTCCCTCTTCCCTTCATTGATACTGATATATTTGTTGATGTAGTAGCAAAAGATTGCTCTAGCAAAAGTGAACATGAAAGGCTTTGTATGCACCTCTCTTGCTTTGAGAACAAGTCTCAAATTTGTTGAATAAGATCTAGACTCAAATTTCTTGTTGTAGCAGAATCGTCCACTACCCTCTTCACATCTTCACACTGTGGGTGTTCCCATGAATTCTCGATGGGGCAATGATCACTTTTGTTGTAGAAGAAAATCATGTTGTTGGATTTGTGATTGCACTTAGAAAGTTCAAGAATTCAATACTGAATTTTGTGGTAGGATATTCTGCGAAAAGACCTACTGAATTCAATACAAAATTCTGCTACAGAACATTCTGCTGTCTTTCTTCATGGTGGGCTAGTAGTAACTCGTTTGTAGCAGGCATCTATACAACCTTTTCTTCCCCTGGTGTTCCCCACACTCTCCTGCGTGTACTTCTTTTATCATCTCTTTTGCTTCCTCAGGACCCAAATATCGTAATGGGTCCCCATCGTACCCTTTCTTGAAAAGGACTCTGTTATGCAAAAAGTAGCGCGTTACCAGCCTCTTAAGCTTGTATCTTTCATTATGTCTTTGTGGCAGAATGCCTTTTGTAAAATACTACGTGATTGGACTTCTCCAGTCTTCGCTGACGAACACAACGTAACTTTCTTCTCTGTCTACTGCAAGCTGGCAGGTTCCACATTGGGTTTGGACTTGATCTGCGTCTTTACCCATACTTGGCTAATAGAAACCTGCCCTTTAAAGTCTGTGGTAAAGGTTGACTTCTCCACAGGATCCGCAAGTCTTATCATGTACTTCTTTTAACTTTCTTTGGGCCTCCTCCTGCCTTACGCACTTGGACAAGATCTCACCTGGCATCCTGAGGTACAATTCCCTTCTTACCAGAGTATAGTCCTTCAGCATCTTCAGTTCTGTAATGTCTTCTTCGTCCGTCAAGGCCTCCTTTATGGGAATCCACCAATCTCCTTCACATTGCTTCTCCTGGAACCTTTCTTTCAACATCTCAATAATAGACTTTTTCCTCTTGCTGACTTTTATCCTGGTGCTATCTCCTTCGAAAATTATTTGTGAGCCAAATACGGCCAACGCACCTGCAAACCGGTTTTCGTTCCTTGGAGTATGTTCTATTTCGAAGGTTGAGAACTTTTCCTCCATCTTCTTGGCCATTGCTCTGTATTTAGGTTGGGTTCCTTTAAAGAGAAGCTCCCTTTGGTCTAGCAGACCACTAGGTTCGAATCACCCATTACTCTTAAATGCTTGATTCCCATTTCGAGGGCCGTGGCTAGCCTGGTTAGATAGGCTTCATATTCTGCCGTGTTGTTTGAACAGGAAAATTCTAATTTGAATGATAGTGCCACAGCCTTGTCTTCTTCATGATACAAAACTACTTCCACTCCTCCTGATTGGGTAGTAGAAGACCCATCAAACTTCATCACCCATTGCTCTCTAACTTCTTCTACTATAACCACCTCTCCTGGGACTTCAGCATCCAACGCGAATTCTTCTTCTCCTGGGAATTGCGCCAGCAAGTTTGCTATAGCTTGGCTCTTTACTGCTTTGGGCGTTCTCGTTTTCAAGTCATATTGTGACAATTGTAGCAATCACTGAGATATTCTGCCGATGAACAATCTGCATTTTTGGGATTTTGCTACGAAATATTCTGCCAATGAACATTCTGCATTTTTGGGATTCTACTGTGAAATATTCTGCCACTGAACATTCTGGAATTCAGTAGATTCTGCTGTAAATAATCTACACTTCTGAAATTTAGCAGATTCTACTATGAACAGTCTGCCGAAGGATTTGTACTTTTTGCTACAAAATTTCTGCAGAAGGACATTTTGCACTTCTGGAAAAGTCTGCTAAGAGATACTTTGCGGAGGAAATAGTGATTCGCCACAGTATAGTAATGACGAAAGTTTTCCTTTGGCTACTAGAGCTTCATTTTTTGTTTCTAGCTTTTGGTTTTTTGAGGGGAAGTAGAGCTAGAATCACTAGCATGAAAAAAATGATTGAAACCTTGTGAGGGAATGAAGGGATTTTTCTCCTCTAAGTGCTAGATCCGAAGGTGGAGATGGAGAGAGTTTAGAAAGCTTCTAGTGTTTCCTTTAAAGAAATGAGAGCAAAAAGGTGATAAGTGGCTTAGAAAGCTTTTAGGAGAGTTGCATGCTTGAATAAGTGGCTTGCCACATGTCTTACATGCATGACAAGGAGAACAAGTGGCATTTAAAGGATAGGACCAAGTCTTGTAAAGGCCTTCTATTAGAGTTTTCAGGATATTTCTATTGTAGAACTCTATGGTGTTGTAGTGATATTTTGCTACCGCATTTTAAGGCAATGTCATTGAACTCTACTATGGTATTGTGGTATTCTACCGCAAAATTCTGCTGCAATATTCTACCATAGCATTTTGCTCATGATACTGCTCTGTTTAAATGTTGTTGTGTTCTGCTATAGATTTCTGCTATGGTACTGTCCTGTTGTAACGCTGCTGCATTCTGCCATAGAATTCTGTTACGGTACTGTCCTGTTGTAAAGTTGCTACAATATTCTGCCATAGAATTCCACAACACTGTTCTGCTGTAATGTTGCCATGATATTCCGCCATAGAATTTTGCTATAGGACTGCTATGACGTTTTGGATACTTTCCTGAGAGTATAGTGTGGTGGGTTTTTTGTGTTCTACTGGGCTGCCTCCTACGGTACTAGGCCCAAGTGTTCTGAGTAAGGGAGTTGAGACCGGCCCAACTGGAACTCAATTTGGTTCGGCTTGTGCGCAAGCTATACCTCGTCTGCCAGGAGCATGCTTACGACAGGCAGGGCTATTCTGAATGAGTCATGGCGAGCATACACGATAACAAAATAAAAGGAGAATACTTCGGCTTCTTGATTAAAGTGAATAGTTAATCCATACTTAAGGATGATAATCATAACAACGATAATTTAAAGAATACAAATGAATAAGTGGTCAGCATATGGGTCAATAAAAAAAAAAAAAAAAAAATCTGAGTAAGTCTAGTTCGCGAGACCCAAAACCAGAGAGGGAAGAATGTCTCTTCTCAACGCAATTAATCTCCCAGGAAAAGAATCGTGTCATGGAAATTAATCACTTTGAAGGAAACGGACCTGAATGGTTAATGCCCAAAGGAACCCCTTTTTTTGCTTTTGGCAGAGGGCAGGATTTTGAGAGGGAGAGAGGGGAATAACCTATTGGTGCATGCTTGCCGAACTAACTCTCTGTTTTTTCTTTTCTTTTTTTCTTTCTTTCTCTGTTTCTGTTTTTCTTCTTATCTTTCCGTTTTTCTTCTTTTTTTCTTGATACTCCTCGTTTCTATTTCCTGATTTTTAAGTTTTCAATCCTATCCTCTTCCTCTTGTTGTTGTTACTGTACACAGCAAGGGCTTCTTTTTATAGTGCCTGCCGTGACTGGATTTTACTATTTTAGCCCTTAACCACCTTTGCTTGGTCTGGGTGTACTTGCCGACCACCACTGGACCATCTGTGTGCCACTCCTCATCACCAGACAAAGAGGACTATTTTGTTTGTTAGTTTGCCGTGGCACCCCCTTTCTGCTACGATGTGGGTGCCTTCTATCTCCCTATCCCTCATGGCATGCACCTAATGGCTCCAGCTCAATTTTGCCCGTTTGGGTGGTGTGTCATCCCAATAGGACATTTCCCCCAAAAGAGTCTTGGCAGAAACCTCAAAATAGGTCTTCCCCTCTCCCCACCACCAAACCATGCTCTCTTACCTTTGACCCATGACCTCACTGCGTCCTATATTGGCTGGGTACAGGTTAGTGAGGTTTGGGCTTTGCGCGTGCCTTCCTTCCATATTTGTCAAAAATCTGCCTGTCGCTCTCTCGTCCGTCGTAGTCTGGAGGCTTGCCTGCACAGCCTGCCGTTCGTTCTTTGACCTTTTATGTGAGCTGTTTTTTGATTTCCCGCTCCCCTTAGGGTCTGGTCTTTATTTGTTACTGGGCTTTACACTTCTTTCGGCCCATTTCTTGATTGCCCTCATTTCCTACCATATCACTTTGTCATTCCTACTGTAATGACTCAATTCTGCTGGGCCTCTTTAGGCCTGCTATTTATTTTCCCCCCCAGTGGCTTAACATGGCCATTGGTTTTCCTGCTTATGGGCTCCTGTGTCCCTTTTATTTTTCTCTTGGGCATCCTTGGCCCATTTGCTTTCTTCGGGCTTCCTTAGCCCTTTTACTAACTCTGCATCCCCATGGGCTTTTACTAATTTCATTGAGCTTCCCTGGCCCAATTACTTTATTCTCATCCTTAGGTTTCATGGGCTTGCCATTAACCCCTTACTTTCTTTGTTTGCATTACTTTGGGCCTACAGTGGCCCATTCTCACTTTTCTATATCATATACTGCCCATAGGTATGCTATTTCTCTCTCTTCGGGCTTCCTTAAGCCCATTTGCCTCCTCAATGCCCATTTGTTTACTTCATGGGCCTGTGATCCATTATTCCTACCGCTTGAGCCTAATGGTTTTGGCACCTGTTTGCCAACCCTTTGCTGCCCCTGTTGCTTGGCTTTCTTCCTTTTACTTGGATTCTCAAAATGACCCTCAACATTTAGCCCCCTGAACATATGAAGTGTTCCTGCGGTTCATATGTGAATAAAAGAGTGGACCCCTTCTCATATATATATATATTTTTTTTCTTTTCCTGCCGTGAATAGTGTTGTCTCTTTGAATTTCCCAGTTTAACAGTTATTCTAAAACACAGCCGCTGTTTCATTAATTTCATCCCTATATTGATGGCTGACTCGTTGCCTTCCTTCGTGTTGGCATTAATGACCTGGGCATTTAAGAAGGAGTCCCTTCGTGTTTCAAACACAAACTCCTTCTTTCCCAAAAAACACACTCTCTCCATTCCCCTTTCTTCACCATTTTCTTCTTTTCAAACACTCACACCCCTTTACTCCGATCAAGCCCTCATACCATGGCGCCGGTGAAAAGCCAAGGCTCCTTTCGCAGTAAAGGGAAAGAGGCCATTTCCGACCCTCCCATCGCACTTGATGTAGGCGAGGAGGCCGAGTATTCTGAGTTGGAACACTCCGATGAGGAAGAAGCACAGTGCGACCCCGACAGTGAATGCGTCCTTCTGATCGATCCATGGTATGATGTCCACCCTCATTTTCCAAGGATACTCAGTGATTATGCGCCGCTGCCGCCGGGCCGTGTGTGGCTTGTCCTTTGTCGGTGAAACCTCGATGTTTCTTGGGCCCCATTGGCCTCTTCAATCCCTGATCTAGTCATTCGCCAAGGCATGTTGCTCCCCATGCCTATCCATTTTGAATTTGGGTCGAGTATTGCCTTGGATTGGAAAGAATGGGTGGATAATGAGTTATCCGACACGGGCTTTATGGGGTTGTTGCAGCGAGCTGGTGTTTTGAAAGCCATCGTTTCATCTCGTTGCTTGATTAACTTCCGTGACCTCTACAACCTTCGTCACTTGGTCTGCCGGTGGTGTACCATCACCCATACCTTCTTCTTCTCCTGCGGCGAACTCACCGTTACTCTTGAAGACGTGGCCAACCAGTTACTCTTGCCCATCCTCGGCGACGCTGATCCTGCCACTCTAGAGCTTTCCTCGAAGGAAGAGGCCATTGAGGCCAAATTGAAGAAAAGGATGACTGGGAATGCCAAGTTGTCATATTGGGTTAGTTCTTCTTCTAAGTTCTCTGTGTCCACCCGCCGTGCGTCTTTTGTTACGTTTTGGCTCTGTAAGTTTGTTTTTGGATCCCACCCCCATTATTTCATAAAGCCCTTATACTTCCGTTTAGCCATCAAGATAGCCGCCAGGGTGAGCCTGCCGTTAGCCTCTATGTTCTTGGGGCATCTATATGTCCAATTAGACATCCTGAGGAGTGATGAGAGTCAAGTGGGGTCTTGTCACATAGTTACCTCCTTCGTTCATAGCACTATCCTACAGTAGTTGTTATTTGAGCGTTGTGCCCAACATTTGGCCAAGTGTAAGCTTTGCTAAAGAGAAGTATCAATCATGCCAGAGGGTAATTACCGATTTCTACGGCAGATTTGAGTCCGATTTTCTGCTGGCTTTCTGTTGGTCTGGTTTGAAGCCTATTGACTATTTTGTTGTTGAGTCTTTCGATGAAGGTGTTGGTTTTTCTTGGAGAGCTTACAGAAATTTGGGCACTGGTAGTATGTGCGTAGATTATGCAATGGGTTTGTTTGTTGACACTGTTGGGACTACAACTCCTTTGATCAATTTTGATGAGACAGGGATTACTTATTTGGCGGCTACCAATGCTGGATGGTTGCCTTACTTGGCCGATGAAGGCATCAGGTTCGTTCATTATCCTGCTAACCGAGTAAGAAGACAGTTTGGATTGGATCAAGACATTCCTGATGCCATTTCTTTTCTTATGGAGTCCCCCACTTCTGTCTGACCCTTTCTACAGCCCACTGCTTTTGAATTTTGGAGCCAGCGCTTTACTGCGGTTACCGTTCCAGGCTCACTGATGGAGGGTCTTTGTACTCTTGCCATGCATGGGTATTGGCAAGCAGTGATGACTTCGTTCGAGCAAGAGTTGGTGGGTAGTCGCGGTTTCTCCCTTATTCCTCCTGATGGGCTTAGCATGGTTATTTCGGCTAATCCTCGCTTGCTCCTACCCTCCAAGTCTGTGTTAGCATATGCCAGGAAGTAGAACCGGTCTGCCATCTTTGAATGGGATGAGGAGAAGAGAGGGTGGTATTGGCATATTGGTGATTATCCTCCAGGCTGGGAGAAGAAAGTTAAAGTGACAAACATTTCTGCATCGAATAAGAAAGGTCCTGCCAAGTTTAAGTCTGCAAGTAAGTCCAAGCCTGCTACTCCACGGCCACCTACAGATGCTCCCCCTGCCAGCAGAACACGAGGAAGCAAGAGAAAGACGATTCCTCATCCTGCATTTGCTGCTGAGCGGAGAGTAAGTTACCTCTAAAATACCCTCTCTCTTTTTTGGCTTTCTTATGGCTAACCCTGCTGACCCCCCCCCCCCTTTTTTTTTTCTTTTAACCTTTTCTTTTGTTCCCCCCTTTTTTCTTTGTAGTCTAAGCATAAGGAGGATACGCCAGTCACCCGTCCCATTTTGCTTAATGAGCCTAAGTCGGAGGTACCTTTCTTTTCTTTTTCTTCCCTTACTTTTCTTTGCACGTGCTTCCTTTGCCACATACTTATGTTTTGCCTCATCCAATTAAAAGTTGCCTTTGGTCTTCATATATACTTTTCTTCTTCTTTTTTTTCTTCTTTTAGGATGAGCCTGAGCCCCTTTCTGTATATCGCCTTACCACCGAGGAGCTTTCTGCCTTCATAGGTGTACCTATGGAGGGCTTTTTTGATGGGGCTGATGTAGCATTTGCACCACCTGCTCCCTCTGCTGCTGCACATGGAGTTCCTACTGAGGCTCCTACCCCTCCCTCCGAGCTGGTACCCAGAAAAGAAGGTACTCATACTGAGAGGGTTAGTGAGATCACACCTATTTCTGCCAAGACACCTACTCCTCCAGAGGGAGTTATTCTTGCTGTTGTTCAGACCGAGGCTGCTTCCCCTATCTTGCCCTTTGTTATCTCCACTAGTGACCCCTTTGCAGCTCTATCTCAGGCTGTGAAGGATGGTTCTTCTTTGGTAGTCACCCCGTCCTCCTTCCTAGCTTTACCACACGTGGTCCTGATGTGGACTTGTCCTTCGAGGAGTCTGAGGACTCTTGAGGATCTTGAGGATGAGCCTGTCCTGAAGAAGAGGATTTCTGACTTTAATGAAGAGGAGAGCGCTCCCCTCATGACCGAATTCATGGGTATGTGCTTTTTTTTTTTTTTTTACATATGTATCTGCGTTGCTCCTTGTTGCGGTCTCCCTTTTATTTGTATGTCTATTTCCTTGTTTGTAGAGACCTTTGAGGGGCTAGGAGTCGCTGTAGATGTAGGTGTGCCCTCAGCTGCTCCTCTTGCCACTCCCATAGCACCTGTTTCTGTTGCTCCTTATGTGTCTGTTTCTGTCCTTCCTACAGCCCCCATTATCATTAGTCCTGGTGAGTTTCCTTTTCCCTTATCTCCTTCTTCATTTCCTCCTTATAAATCTGTCCTTTTTAGACCACAGCTTCTCATTTCATGCCTTATGCTTTCTTGATAGGTCAACTCCCAACTGCTCATTCTCAGTTTAAGGTGGGTAGCAGTTCTGCCACTCTTTCGGATCCTGTGAGTGAAGTTGCAGCCTTTTTTACCCGTTTTGACCAGTTCAAGGTCAATGACCTCAGCCCTACAGAGTTCTGGGGTTCTGGGCCTCCTAATGTAGATTTCCATGGCTTCCAAGTCCCTAAGGATTGTGTTTCTCACTTGGTGACGATCTATCGCAGCTATGGTGACTTTATGCAGGGATTTTGCCTTGGTCGTTCTGCCAGAGAGCACTTCTTGATGATGCTGGGGAGTGTGATGAATGATATTGAGCATAACTTCGTCGACACTATCTCCACCGAGAGGATCCTGCAGTGGAGGGCTGTGATTTAAGAGCTTATCAGTGTAGGTTTTGTTGTGGAGTTTGTTCTAGATCATCACCATGAGGTTGCTCGAGCCTTCTTTATGAGGAGAGTTCAGCTAGCTGTTGATGCTATTGATGCGCGTATTAAGATTCTGAAGAAGGAGGTGGCAGACTTGGAGGGTTGTTGCAAGCGCCTTCTTTCTAGCATTGGTGGGCCCAACCGTTTTGGAGATTAGACTCTCATTTCCGGACTCCATTGATGATGATGGAGTTTCCTCCTTTCTTCTTTTTGTTTTCCTTCTTTTATTACTCCATCCAGTACATTTATATATTTCCTATAGCACTTATTTGGAGTGTGTTTGTAACCATGATGCTACACTTTGCTACTACTTTTACTATTGCTATGATATAGAGTACTAATACTTTGTACTTTTTTTTTTTTTCATTACATATTTATGAAAGCACTTTACAATTCTGTCTTGTGACATAGTCACTTGAAAGAGGGAAAAGTTAAAGGAAACACAAAGGCTTTTTTAACAAGACAAAAGAGAGGAAAAAAGAAAGGAAAAGAAAAACACATCACTTTTTGGCCTAGGCATAGTAACGTTTCAGCGATTTCCCATTGATGGGATCCATTAAGTCTCTGCCATCCATTTGATTCAAATGGTAATATCCACTTTAATGCACCTCCCTTATCACAAAGGGGTCCTTCCCACTTCGGTGCAAACTTGGACGGTCCTGCCATGCCTCGCCTGACATAGTCTACTACTTTTAACACAAGTTGTCCTCCTGTGAACACTCTCTTTTTGTCATCCTGCCGTAAGCTTCAGTATTCTTTTGTTTGTATCTGCGGCTGTGCTCCTGGGCTTTTTCTCTCTTTTCATCAAGCCCTTCTAAATCTTCGCACCTTTTTGCCGCAAAGACTTCTCTTTCCTTTTCTTTTTCTTGCATCTGTATAACTCTCAGGGATGGGGTCATTATTTCTGCTGGGCTTACTACCTCAGTTCCGTAGACCAAGGAAAAAGGTGAGAAACTTGTGGCTCTCTTCGGTGAATTTCTATAAGCCCAAAGAGCGTCTGGCAGGTGCATTGCCCATCCTCCTGTATACTTTTGGTTCATCTTATTGATAATCTTTATGAGAGTCTTATTTGTTGCATCTGCTTGCCCATTCCCTTGAGGGTAATATGGCGATGACCGGTAGTGTTTGACTTGGTAGAACTCTAGCATCTTCCTTACATCACTGTTGACAAATGGTGTGCCATTGTCACTGATGATCCTGTGGGGCACCCCAAACCTTACAATTATATTCTCCTTGATGAAGTTTGCCACTGCTCCTCCTGTGGCTTTACAGAGTGGTACTGCCTCTGCCTACTTAGTAAAATACTCTATAGCCACTAGTATCCATATGTATCCACGTGATGATGGGTTAATTGGTCCTACTAAATCAAGCCCTCAAGTGTGGAAGGGCCATGGGGTGACCATGCTATGTAAACTCTATGGATGAATGTGAATCAGGTTGGCTTGTACCTGGCAACTGTGACATTCTTTTACAAATTTTGCCGTATCTTTCTTCATGGCAGGCCAGTAGTAACCCATTTGCAGCAGGCATCTGTAAAGCTTTTTCTTCCCTTGGTGCTCCCCACATTCTCTTGAATGTACTTCTTTTATTATTTCTTTTACTTCTTCAGGGCCCAAACACCTTAAGGGGTCCCCATCATATTCTTTTTTGAAAAGGACAGTATTATGCAAAAAGTAGTGCGTTGCCAGCCTCTTGAGCTTGTATCTTTCGCTATGCTTTTGTGGCAGGATGCCTTCTATTAAGTACTATATGAATGGGCTTCTCCAGTCTTCGCTAATGAACACAGCATAACTTTCTTTTCTATCTGTTGCAAGTTGGCAGTTCCCACATTGGGTTTGAACTCGGTTTGCATCTTTACCCATGCTCGGCCAATAGAAGCCTGCCCTTTGGAGTCTACGTTAAAGGCTGACCTCCTCGCAAGATCCGCAAGTCTTGTCATGTACTTCTTTCAATTTTCTCTGGGCTTCCTCCTGCCCCACACATCTGGACAAGACCCCACCTGGCATCCTGTGATACAGTTCTCCCCTTACCAGGGCGTAGTCTTTTAGTACCTTTAGTTATGCGGTGTCTTCTTCCTTCATCAAGGCTTCTTTTATGGGGATCCGCCAATCCCCTTCACACTGTTCCTCTTGAAACCTTTCCTTCAACATCTCAATTATGGACTCTTTCCTCTTACTGACCTCTACTCTGGTGCTATCCCCTTTCAAACATTATTTTTGAGCCTAACGTGGCCAGTGCATCCGCAAATCGATTTTCGTTCCTTGGGGCGTGTTCGATTTCAAAGGTTGAAAACTTTTCTTCCATCTTCTGGGCCATTGCTCTGTACGGGGCTAGGCTGGGTTCCTTTAGGGAGAAGCTCCCCTTGGTCTAGCAAACCACTAAATTCAAATCACCCAATACCCTTAAATGCTTGACTCCCATTTCAAGAGCTGTGGCCAGCCTGGTTAGGTAGGCTTCGTTTTCTGCCGTGTTGTTTGAACAGGGGAATTCCAGCCTAAATGACAGCGCTACTACCTTGTCTTCTTCATGGTACAAAACTACTCCCACTCCTCTAGACTGGGTGGTAGAAGTCCCATCAAATTTCATTACCCATTGTTCTCTGACCTCTTCTGTCATGGCTACTTCCACTAGAACCTCATCATCCAACAAGAATTCTTCCTCTCCTGGAAACTGTGCCAATAAATCCGCTATAGCCTGGTTTTTTACCGCCCTGGGTGTCCTCGTTCTCAAATCGTATTGTGACAATTGTAACAACCATTGTGATATCCTGCCAGAGAGGATTGGTTGCTACAATAAAGCTTTGATGGCATGGGATTTGGTCATTAGCCATACTTCGTAAGCCAAGAAATAATGGCGCAACCTTTGCGAAGCATACACGATAGCTAAGCACGCCCTTTCTGCCCTTGGGTAACGAGTTTTTGCATCTTTCAAGGCACAGCTGATGTAGTACACCGGTTGCTCAATGCCACCTCCATTCTCTTGGGCAATTAATGCACTAATGGCATATGAGTTGGTGGCCAGGTAAAGTAGCAATGGTCTTTTGTGGATTGGGGCCTGCACCGTGGGGAGGTTTATCATGATCTGCTGTAGCCTCTTAAAGGCCGTCTGCTGCGCTTCCCCCCATTCAAAGCTTTGTCCTTTTTTGAGCAATTTGGTGAAAGTGGAAGTGATTGATGCTAATTCAGAGATGAATCTCCAAATATATGATACTTTCCCTAAGAAACTCTTTAGTTCCTTTACCGTGACTGGAGGCCTCATAGTTGCTATAGCCGTGGCTTTGGCTGGGTCTACATCTATTCCTCTGCTGTGAACTAGGAAACCCAAGAATTTCCCAGAGGACACTCCAAAGGTGCACTTGAGAGGGTTCATTCTTAGTTTAAAGGCTCTGCATCTTTCGAATACCTTTTTCAACATGTAAAAGTGCTCTTCTCTGTTTTTTGATTTAACCACTATGTCATCCACATAGTCCTCTAATTCCTGATGCATCATGTCGTGAAATATGGCTGTCATTACTCGTTGGTAAGTTGCACCTGCGTTCTTCAACCCGAATGGCATTACAATGTAGTAGAAGTTGCCCATGGGTGTTCTGAAAATAGTTTTCTCCGCATCCTTTAGTGCCATTTTGATCTGATTGTATCCATTGAAACCATCCATGATCGAAAACATGGCGCTTCCTGCCGCAGAATCTATTAGTAAATCCATATTCAACAGTGGGAACTCGTCCTTCGAACAAGCTTTGTTGAGATTTCTGAAGTCTACACAACATCTTATTTGGCCGTTCTTTTTCTTTACTGGTACTATGTTGGATAGCCAGCGCGGGTGTTGAATAGACTTGATGAATCCTACGGCCAGTAATTTCTGTACTTCTCTAACTATTTGCCCTTCTAATTCTGTGTGAAATATCCTAGCAGGTTAGGCCACTGGCTTGGCCTTCGGGTCCACATTCAGCGTATGTGCAACTTGCCCAGGGTCTAACCTTGGCATTTCACTGTAATCCTACGCGAAAACGTCTTTGAACTCTTTCAATAGTAGTATTAGCTCTGACTTTTCCTTCTCTGTTAGACTTGCACTAATTGAAATAGGCCTTGGTTCTTGTGAACCAGATCCTAGGTCAACTTCCTTTAACCCTTCTTCTGCCACAACATGTGCGTCTTTTTCTGCTACAACTTCCTCATCCTTCTCTTCTTCTTTTTCCAAACTTTCTTGAGCTGCACAGCACGCCAAACTCTCATGCTGCCATTCTTAGGTGGGGCCCACTTACATCTCACTTGTAGGCCCCGCGTGCCTTCATAATTTGTACACAATCCTGCCATCAGGGTCCCGGACCCTAACGCATTGGGGCATGTCATCTGTAGCGGGTGCTTCTTTTCTTTCCCTCTTTCGTGCTAATAATTCCCTTAGTTAGGCTTTAGGTCACCTTGGATGTCTTCCCACTTAGGTACGAAGGTACCTCGTAGTTTTGATACTGAGCTTTCCCCAGATGGAGCCCATTAGTCGTAGAACATAGTTTCTACTAAATGGGCCTCTGCCTTTCACACATTAGTGATAAGTGGATAAGACCAATCAATGTTTGTGCAACCATGGCCTTCCCAAAAGCACATGATAGGATACTTCTGTTTTCATCACATGGAACTGAGCTAAAGAAGCTATGGGGCCTACTTTCAACCACAGCTGAATGTGGCCTGCGGTGTACTCGCCTCTTCTGCCAAACCCTGTCACTTTCATTGGGCATCCCTGGATCTTTCTTTCTGAAATTCCTGCAGCTTGTAAAGTGCTCAATGGAATGAGATTTACAGAAGCACTTGTATCCACCAAGGCTCTCTTTATAGGGATTTGATTTATGGATGCTGCTAGGTAAAGGGGCCTCCTGTGGTCTGGGTATCCTACTTCCATATCCTTATCACTAAAATTGATTTCAGTTGACTCCTGTAAGAGAGCCCTGCCATTTGGGATTTCTGCTGACAAACATTCTACTCCTACAACAGTGGCAATGCTCACCAATGCCTCCATTGCTATCTTTATTTCCTTTGCTGTAAGCCCCATCTGGTCAAACAAATTTTTGAATTTGGAGCTCTGTTGTAAAGTGGTAATGGTCGCCGCAGGCAGGATTGGATTTTCTTCTTCATCCTCCCTTGAGTCTGCGCAAATTACCACCGCCGCTACACCCTTCCCTTTGTGGTTTGGGAGTGAGTTTCTTTGAACTTCTTGCTGGGACAGTTCTAGAGTACCTTCTTTGATCCTGCGGTGCACCAATCTGCGGAGTGCCCAACATTCTGCAGTAGGATGTTGCACATAGTTGTGTAAATGACAAAAGCGTGGGTCCTTCTGTTCCTCCTCTGTGGGCTCCTTAGAAACTTGATTAGGCTTGAAAACCTCGTCTGCTATCCACTTGTCTAGCAGTACATCTAACTCTTTTGGAGTGCATGGTATTGGCGGGGGAGTATCGTACTCCCTCCCCTCAGTCTTCCTTCTCCGCTCACTAGTAGATATTGCCATAGCCTGCAGAGCACTTCTTTTGTCCGTGCTTGGTTTTACAGACTGGGCAGTCTTTCTGGCCTTTTGTAACAATTGTGCAAATTGGGAGATTTCTAAATTTTCCAGGACTGCCCTGTACTCCCTGATCATGTTTGTCATACACATTTCCACCAGTGTTCTTTCTTCGCAATGATCATAGCAATCAAGTGCTATGTCCCTGAACCTTTTGATGTATTCTATCAAGTCTTCACCACTCCTCTGCTTGGTTGCTTGCAGAGTTGCAAGTGTTACCGTTTCTTCTCTGTGGAAGTATTTAGTGCAAAATACGTCCACCATGTGATCCTGGCTTTAGTCCAATGTACCAGGTGTATGCCCGGTCACATAATGATTTAGAAAATTCTCGAAGACACAAGTCTTCATCTGCAACGTAAGGGCCAAGAGTATCAATGAACTAGCTCACATGCTCAACAACACTTCCCTTCCTGCCATCATACTGTGCAAAGACCCGTGGTTTATAGCTCTCGGAGTATGGTTTATTGAGTACCCTCAATAGGTAAGGAGGTTTTCGTGCATAAAATCTCTCCTTGGGTGCTCTGGTTCTCTCTTGTTCCAGGAGAGCTGCTACTTCAGCCATAGTAATGAAACGTTGTTCTGCATTCTGTGGGACGCCTCTTGCTAGCGTCTCCTCTACTGCATGTTCTGGGTCATGCCGGCTTCCTTTCTCCTTCGTTCTATCTGTTTTTAGCTGACGGATTTCTTCCATCATTTGCTGTTGAGAGTGCTATAGGGCCTGCAACACCTCAATGAAGGTGTTGGCATTGTCTGTGGGGATCCTTGGCTGAGGTTGGGGTTCAGCCCCCATTCTGTTAACACCTTTCACCTGGTTAGGCTACTGTTGTGGAGGTATTGTTGGCCTAGATTTTGCCTACGAGGGTACGACACTCATGTTTCGCGTTGCCTTGGATCTTGGAGGCATTTGTTTGCGAAGTCCTCTGTCCTTATCTGTTTCTCAACTCCCTAATGAAGTCGCCAATTTAATGTGGTGGGCTTTTTTGTGTTCCATTGGGCTGCCTCCTACGGTACTAGGCCCAAGTGTTTAGATTAAGGGAGTTGAGACCGGCCCAACTGAAACTCAACTTGGTCCGGCTTGTGTGCAAACTGTACCTCGCCTGCCAGGAGCTTGCTTACGACAAGTAGGGCTATTCTGAATGAGTATGGCAAGCAGACACGATAACAAAATAAAAGGAGAATACTTTGGCTTCTTGGTTAAAGTGAACAGTTAATACTTAAGGATGATAATCACAACAACGATAATTTAAAGAATACAAATGAATAAGTGGTCAGCATATGGGTCAATAAAAAAAAAAAAGAAATAAATCTAAGTAAGTCTAGTTCGCAAGACCCAAAACCAGAGAGGGAAGAACGTCTCTTCTCAACGCAATTAATCTCCCAGGAAAAGAATCCTGCCACGGAAATTAATCACTTTGTGGGAAATGAGCCTGAATGGTTAATGCCCAGAGGAACCCCTTTTTTTGCTTTTGGCAGAGGGCAGGATTTTGAGAGGGAGAGAGGGAATAACCTATTGGTGCATGTCTGCCGAACTAACTCTCTGTTTTTTCTTTCCTTTTTTTCTTTCTTTCTCTGTTTCCGTTTTTCCTCTTATCTTTCCTTTTTCTTCTTTCTTTCTTGTTACTCCTCATTTCTATTTCCTGATTTTCAAGTTTTCAATCCTATCCTCTTCCCCTCGTTGTTGTTACTATACACACTAAGGGCTTCTTTTTATAGTGTCTGCCGTGACTGGATTTTACTATTTTAACCCTTAACCACCTTTGTCTGGTCTGGGTGTACTTGCCAACCACCACTGGACCGTCTGTGTACCACTCCCCATTACCAGACAAAGAGGACTATTTGGTTTGTTAGTCTGCCGTGGCACCCCCTTCCTACTACGGTATGGGTGCTTTCTCTCTCCCTATCCCTCATGATGTGCACCTAGTGGCTCCAACTTAGCTTTGCCCATTTGGGTGGTGTGTCATCCCGGTAGGACACTTCTCCCAAAAGAGCCCTGGCAGAAACCTCAAAATAGATCTTCCCCTCTCCCCACCACCAAACCATGCTCTTTTACCTCTGACCTATGACCTCACTGCATCCTGTATTGGCTGGGTACAGGCTGGTGAGATCTGGGCCTTGCGCGTGCCTTCCTTCCATATGTGTCCAAAATCTACCTGCCGCTGTCTCGTTCGCCGTGGTCTAGAGGCTTGCCTGTACAGCCTGCCGTTTTGTTCTTTGACCTTTTATGTGAGCTGCTTTTGATTTCCCGCTCCCCTTAAGGGTTGGTCTTTATTTGTTACTGGGCTTTACACTTCTTTCGGCCCATTTCTTGATTGCCCTCATTTCCTACCATATCACTCTATCATTCTTGCCGTAATGACTCAATCTTGCTGGGCCTCTTTAGGCCTGCCGTTTATTCTTTCCCCAGTGGCTTAACATGGCCATTAGTTTTCCTGCTTATGGGCTCCTATGTCCCTTTTATTTTTCTCTTGGGTATCCTTGGCCCATTTGCTTTCTTTGGGCTTCCTTAGCCCTTTTACTAACTCTGCATTCCCATGAGCTTTTACTAACTTCATTGAGCTTCCCTGGCCCAATTACTTTATTCTCATCCTTGGGGTTCATGGGCTTGCCATTAACCCCTTACTTTCTTTTTTTGCATTACTTTGGTCCTGCAATGGTCCATTCTCACTTTTCTATATCATATACTGCCCATGGGTATGCTATTTCTCTCTTTCCGGGCTTCCTTAAGCCCATTTGCCTCCTCAAGGCCTATTTGTTTACTTCATGGGTCTGTGATCCATTATTCCTGCTGCTTGGGCCTAATGGTTTTGCCACTTGTTTGCCAACCACTTGCTGCCCTTGTAGCTGGGCTTTCTTCCTTTTACTTGGATTCTCAAAATGACCCTCAACATATAGCTTGGAAGGTTTAAGAACATCTGCATGTCTTGCTTTGGTAAGGACTTGGAAACATGTTTGCGAGGGAGAAATATCTCATTCTCCCCATCTTGATCCCAACTTCCCAGTGAAGTCGCCAAAAATGTCGAGGGTTCTTTTTACGTTTCTTTTTCTAAGAAGGAAGTCGAGCTTAGCGCTCCGCAAAATGGGCTTCAAAGTACCATTTTGCTGTTGCCAGTTTGTGCGCAAACGTTAAGTCCAAGTTCAAGGGAAGACGCTGCAAAGTGGGCTTATCCTCTGTTTCTGCCACAGAAGAAACTTTTCTCCAGTTTCTACCGCAGGACTGACTTTTCTGCTATGCGGTAAAACTTCCTGTTGTGCAATAAAACTATCTGTTGTGCAGTAAAGCTTTCTACGATGCAATAAGGCTTTTTATTGTGCATTAAAGCCTTCTGCTGTGCAGTAAATCTGTCTGTTGTGCATTAAAGCCTTCTGCCATGCAGTAAAGCCTTTTGCAATGTGAATGACTACTCTTCATTTTTTACTACTGCAGAAATATTTTTCTACTTCCTACACATAAATAAATCTAAAACTCAAAGAAAATACCAATCAAGCAAATGTTAGCTTATATGGGTTAGCATATTCTCAAATATATACGTACACATATTGGTAAATATACTTATACGTATTCACATATACATCTATAAAATATATTTTGCAGAAAATGAGAAACAAGATATATGTATATATATACTTATGGCAGAATAATGATTAGTTTTTGTCAAAAGTAAAACACGTAATAACAAATAAAGAAGAAAGCTTCAGCAGAAAAGGTTTAGCTAGTATAAAAGCTAACACGGTAAATATAATGAAAATGTGCTACAGCAGAATAACTAGTACAACAAGTAAAGACACCACAGCAGGACAACTGATGCAGCAAACGTGATAAAAACGTGCTATGATAGAATGACTAAATATAACAGATATAATTTATAATGAGAGAAATCAAATATATTTGCAATCGAAATCAAGTATTGAATCTTCCCAAAGGATAAATAAATCAAGAAAGAACCCAAACCCCAACTTGAACAACCTTGTCATAGGCTTTTGCCATCAAAGTTGTGCATTTTGGAGAATAGGCCTAAATGGCTACTAGCTATTACTTTTGGGGATATCAAAGAGTGGGTTTGCTAAGAGGGAGGGAAAAGATGGTCTATTGATTCATGTCCCTATTCCTGCCGTATTTTCTCTTTTCTTTTTACCACTTTCTTTCTTTCACTCCGTTCCTTTTTTACTTTTAGTTTCTTACTACTCTCCTGACATGGGTTGTTCCCCCTTTGGTCTTTTATTTTCTTGGGTCCCTCTCTCTAGGTGACTCTCTCTTTCTAAGTGTCTCCCTTAGGTGCTTCCCCCTCCATTGGGTCTTCCTTCGGTGTTTTTTTTCTCTTCTGTGTTTTTTCTCCTCCTCTTCTACCATGGTTACCTCTTCCTTTTATAGCGAACTAATTCAGTGGGATTTCTCCCTTTTACCCCTAGGGCTTCACCAACTATTTTTGGTTTGTTGTTGGCATCCCTTCAGGACTACCTACCAACCCATTGGTTGCCCCGACCATTGCCATTACTCAGAATACGTCAGCTGCACCATTACTCATTTCACGACAAAATTCCATTTTATTTGTTCCTGCTGTATACCTCTACCTCTAGGTTCAAATGGATAAGAATTGGGCTACCTCACTACCTAGCTCTATGGCCTGCATCAAATGGTCCCAACCATTTATTACTTCTTTTAGGTAAGATACCATCCTAGCAAGGTATATTCCCAAAAGAAGTCATGGCAAGAAACCAAATATAGACCCCATTTTCCCCCCACCACCAAATCACACCCTTTGAATCCCCTCAACCGTGGGCCCACCTCCCTTGTATTGGCTAGGTATAGGTTGGTGGTGCTCCAGCCCTTCTATGCTTGCTTTACCATCTTCTGCTTTTGTCTTCTTTCGTTCCCACGCCATTTCTACCATAGTAGATTAGTTCTGTTTCGTTCTGCTGCATGTTTTTGTCTTATTTCTTCACGCGTTTCCTGCTGTGTTTGTCATTTCCTTCAGTTTGGCTTTTCTTTCCTTCACGTGATTCATGTTGCTGACACGTCCTGCTATTCCTTGTTTCTTTTCATCATGCTTTTTCATATAGTTTTCACACCTATCCTTTTTAACAAAAGGATTTGGGCCTTTGTGGGCCAAATAATGTTGACTGGATCAAAAGGGTCTTACACCCAATTTGTCTTAATCTGTCAAAGCCATTTTGTTGAAGAATTGTATTCTGTGACAGATCTATATTCTGTAGCAAATCTGTATTTTGCGGCAAATATGTATTCTGCTATAGATTGCTTTCCCTTGCACTTCTTTCTTTGGACCTTTCTTGCTCTTCGGTCTTCTTGGTGGGTCTTGCTTTTCATTGGGCTTTCTTCCTCATGGGCTTTTGGATATGGATTTGCAAAATTGGGCATCAACACCCCCCCCCCCCCCCCGCACACACACACATATTTGAATAATATATAAGGTCGACCAAAAGTCAGATGACTTTGGTTTTATATATTGTAAGGGGCGATGCAGGAGACCAAGCCCAATAAGAATAGATATGGGTTGAAGTTCAAGCCCAATGCAATTTATTTGTAGAGGTGGGTTGTTAAGGTCAACATTTCTTGTCTTAGTAGTCTTAATTGGTGGATTTAAAGGAAAAGCAATATATGAGACAATAGTTAAGAGGAGATTAGTAGAAAGAACAAGGTATATGATTCAAGCTTTTTCCCCAAGACTGTTCGAGGGGCAAATGTTCTTATGATGACAAGGCTCTTGGGTTACACAATGTCGTAATCCTTTCTCTCCCTTTTCTCTAAGTTTTTATGATCCCTTTCTAGGAGGATCTTTCCTACCATATATAGTTGCTGGGATCACATACTTGCCTTCCACTTGGAGGGTCGTTGATCCTTTTATAGATACATGTCCCATCGCTACTTTGCTAGTGGTGGTAGAGTAGGATGCAGGGTGTGGGGACACTGTTCAAGGGTCATTTTACTATTAATGCGGTTGGCAAAGTTGGTACAATACATTAAATGTGGAGGTGATGTGTGCTTTATCTGGAAGTTTCCTCCTTGTGTTGCTTGCTCGTCTCTTCTTCCTTCCTCAATCCTCAGTCACATGCCCTTGGTACTTTGTCTACAGTCTCCCGATGTGTGTACGTTCCTCGGGTTCCTTGGGCAAGTTGACTTCCTCGGTTTCTCTATCTGGATTACCCTTATTGTGCTGGGCTTGTGATAATGAGTAGTTGGGCTCAATTACTTCCTTGGTCCGAACCAATTTGGGTAATATCCCTTTTTTAGGCCCTACCCTCCCACCCCCCCCCCCCCCCATATTATTATATATTAAAAATAATGAAAAAGATATAGAAAAAATAATGAAAAAAAAAAAAAAAACTATATATATGTTAAAGTTTGCAAGCTATGTCATTACAAATTTATATGCACGAATCTGAAAAATGGCCTTTCCTGTGGAAAATTGGATTGTTCATGGATCCCTAAAAACAAATGGTACAAAATGGTTCATTTTCATGCACATATCGCATCAACCAAGAGTGCCTTTGGGATGCCTGGACATGGGTCACCTCCAAAATATTTACTTGATAAGGGGATGGAACATGTCCTCCTTCCAATACAGGCCTACAAATCACATTACAAAGGAATTTTCAAGTCAGTATGAGCCAAGATGAAACAAAAAGAAGTGCGACATACTTTGTATATAGGGTTGTAAATGAGTTCAAGGTGCACAGACATGGCAGTTGGCTCCATTAACTTGATTATAAAAACATTCTAAACTTGAGTTGAAAAGCTCAATTTTTATGTTCAAACTATAATTTGGCAATTTCCTGATTTTGAGGTTGCTCGCGAGATTTGTTGAGTATTTAACTCATTACAACCTTTACTTAAAAACTTGAATTTTTTTAATTGGTAAGCTACACACTCTCTCATCAAAGCCTATATATTCACATTTATTAAAGCATGTTAGACATCTAACTCTACAAAGGGGCAAAGTATAGCGCCAAGCTAGTTTTAAGTAATCTTCTTCCCATCCATTATATAGTGATTGAAGAGACCATCAATCTGTAGTTGTAGTATCACATAATTTTCTCTATGAGTTGTATAAATTATTTAAATAATACACATAGATAGCCTTGTAAATTTCCATATAATTGGTTGGAGAAGATAACTCCAAATCGGTTTGAAGCTAAACTTTCTACCCCTACAAATTTCCTAAATTAATTTGTTAACTACACTCCAATTTTAATTTTTACAAAACATGAGGCAACATAAAATTGACAAATTTTTCTTCCAACTTGCAAATTATAAATCATAGAAGCTACTTTTTTAATGTTTATAATTGAAGCAAGCTCAGCTTTTAGTTAAATTTAGTTCGTTAAGAAATTGGCTTTTAACTTTTAAAAGATAGCACAATGATAGACAGAAAGTATATTTATAAATTCTTGGCCACCAAATTGAACATTACTGCATGAATCCATATCTATATGAAAATAAAAGTCGAAAAAGAAGAAGCTAACCTTTTCTACGACGGTTCTAGAATTAGAAGAATGACATCTTCCAAACCCATAGTTTTCACAATCACCACCAAAAGGGGTCCCAAAACTTGCAAATAAGATCTTGGAAATCTTCCTTCTTTGAGGACAACGAAGCTGTACTTTAGTTCTTCTGCCATGTTTCTTTTTATGGGATCTAGTTTGGTTTTGACCCAGCCATGAAATCACTGGGGGTGGATATGAACTAGTCACTCTCCCGCATACTCTTGTTATTGAAACTGTGTCCACGGAAATACCAAGAGGATTCCCATTTTCTTCTTCCAATAGAACTAATAGGTTTCCTTTAGGGTTGAGGAAGGATCGAGGTACATTGTACCTACAAGAACAACCATATCATTTATAAGTGTTTCAAACACTTACATGCGGAGATTAGTTTTTTGTTTTCCTTTTTGTCAAATTTCATATTTGGCACTCAGCATATGACCTTTATTTCAAAATTGTTCTTATTCTTTAAAGCGCAAAACTTAAGTGCAGTATGTACCCTAAGTGCAATATATTAGGGTTTTCAATTGAATTCAAATACATGATTGTATTAACCAATGAAATACAAACAATGTTTTCTTTTTCTATTACAATTAATTTCAATATAACTATATATTTGAATTTAATTGAAAAATTACCTAATGTAATGTGTACTTAAGATATTGTACATAAATTTTACCCTATTTAAAAATATTTTAAAAAATCCTTACCATCATCTAATTGATGAAAAATGTTTAATTATAGAGTAAATGAAATTCATGAAACCGAGGTCATTTTGATGATGTGGAGCCTCTAATGTGACAAGAATTCTATTTACCATACCAATATTTTTCATCCATAAGATGACGGTATAAGTACATTTTTAAATGATTTTGAAAGTATGAAAAATATTTTACCGTATAAGAATGGGTTTGAAATAAGATCAGTAAAGGTGGAAGACCATTTTATATTTTAGCATAGAACTAATGGCTTCCTTTTTACTATGAAGTACAAACGAAAAATTGCATTTTATTGCTCAGTGACAATGTTGTATGTGTATTGTTACTGAATTAATCGCGTGTATTATTATTTGAAGTATTCAAACAAAAGTACCAAACATAAGTTCTAAGGCATACCATGTTTGTGAAGGACTCCCTTCTGGGGTAAGAAATGAGACCCAATATCGCCCAATACTTTGTCCATTAACCCAAGCTTCCCCTTTTCCCATAGAACCAAGGTTTAATGCAACAGGGTCATTTCCTTTGGGTGCATCAAATTGAGTCTATAAAGACAATCCATGACGATAAGGTTAGTGCTGATTAAGTATACAGAAATAGTTCAGGCAAGAATAATTAGCATGACAAAGCATTAGCAGAATTTATACCTTGTACCATGTGAGTCTTTGATGATTAGAGTTTCCAAACCTTCTCCATTGAATATTACTTGACCCTTGTTCTGTGTAAATATTTAATTTCTCTCCTGACAGCCCAACCTTCATGAAATTATTGCATGGAATTAGTTCCAGATCATAATCTCATTAGTTATAAACTTTGTAGATGAAAAATGGGTTATGACAATCTTTGAGTGAGCGCTTGATATGAAAGAATAATATGAAAATACAATTTGCGGATAAATAAAGCATTACAGATTAAAAATACAAATATAGATATAAGAAATGAACCTGGTATCCCCATTTATAGTTTGTGAAATCTTCGACATCATTTTTGTTTAGTATCCTTACTCTACGTAACCCAGTAACTCTTCTCTCAAGAAATGATCCTGAGTCCTTCATGCCACAAATAAAAAGTAACTCAGTACAATTTTTGAACTCGAAAGCATATATATAAGATAAATGTTACAGAATGTATACTGATGGGGATGAAACAATAAAGGCATGACTGGATGCAATTTTCTGAAAAAATGGAATCTAACGAACACTTAATTCTCCTTTTTCTTGATAAACATATTGTTAATGAGCTACTTCTTTTGAGTGTTCTTGAGAGATTCATGAAAATCCAATTTTTGGGAGAAGCTAAAACTCTCATTGAGAAGTAACGACTACATTTCGTTTTTTTCTCTTTTCTCGTTTGTAAATAATAATTCAATTTTCCAAAATAATGGAAGGGATCTTTGTTTTTTTTTTTTTGATACATTGTGTCTAAAGATGGAAGATTCAAACCATGAACGTTTTCATTAGAAACATTTGAGAATACCATTTGACCTGTAGGTGGCTGGCACATTGCTTTTAAGTACTATAAAACCATAAATATTGAACGAAGAAGAGTACTATTTTTATCTATGGTGCCATGTGAAAATTACAAAGAAGAGTACTAATGAAATTAAAATTCTATCAAACAAAATTATAAAATCAGCTTTATTTTGGATTATGGCTTTATAGGTTTCACCGTTTAAAATTGGAATGCAAATATATTTAATAATATATATTTTTATTAGCATAGCTATGACCCATTTTAAAACTTTCCATTCCTCTCATTTGACAATTTGTTTAATATAGGAATATACGTAAAGCTTTAGCATTTGGCTGACTTTTATCATCAGATATAGAAACTTCCAAACCATCAATCAATGCTTTATTGATGTGAAACGTTTCTCATGGCTGAATCAGACCGTAAAAAATTGTTCAAATACTTCAATATTAATTATGACAGCCATGCCTTTCTACAGTTAATGTAATACATGTACGTGGAATTAATGAGTAAGTGGTACACTCACTTCCTCCTCAACTATTTTGTTAAAAAAAATATACATTTAATCTTAATTTCCATACAAACACTATTATTTTTATACACTTTATTCTGACTTCAAGAAAATATCGTTTAAGATCTTCTTTTACTAGAAGTGGTGTATACTTGTTAGGATATATAGTAAGGTGTTTGTTAGGATAGATAGTGAGGTGGTTGGCCTTGTACCCTAGAGGCGAAATGTAGAATTGTTAGTCTACTACATTAGAAAAAATCGTAAATAATGTGTATCGTTTCAAGATAGTGACTTGATCCGCACCTCAACTCTGCCACCTCAAACTTATGGAATTGACTGTATTTTATTTTTCTTGTTATGAGATATCTCTTAACAAGATAAATAAAAAACCATCAATTCCATGAGTTTGAGGTGACGGAGTTGAGGCATGGTTTGCGTGGACCAAATCGCTCTCTTAAGAACATACATGTTGTTTATAGAGTTCTCCAGTGTAGTAAACTAATGAATTTTACGTGTTGCTCTCAGGATACAACAAACTTAGCCACCTAGTTGTATATTCTAACAAGTCTACACCACTTGTTGAATAAAAAGCTCTTCAACCTGGTTGTACTTTTTTTAAGTGCATAAAAATAATAGTGTTCGTATAAAAATTAAGATTATATGGATGAGATGGATTCAAGTTACATCTTTTAAACTGTTGGATTTAAGTAAATCTAACGGTTAAAAAAAGACTCTCATTATTACAAATATTTTTATTAGAATATCATTAATTATCCTCATTTATTACATTCTAAACCTATCTCCAAACTCAACAAAGTTTGATGTCTAACTCTCTCTCTCTTTCTACGTTTCTCTTTCTCTCCATTTGTCTCTCTCTCTACATTCTAAACCTACATTTCTCTCTCTATCTCCTCCTCCGTTGCTCCTCCACCATTGTTCCACCTCCACAAGTTGCTGGCAGAGAAACGTAAAGAGAGAGAGAGAGAGAGAGAGAGAGAGAGAGTCAAATATCAAATTTTGTTGGGTTTAGAGATAGGTTTAGAATATAATAAATGAAAGTAATTAATAAGATTCTAATAAAAATATTATAATAATGATGGTATTTTTTTAACCGTTGGATCTACTTAAATTCAACGGTTTAAAAAATGTGTAACTCTAAAGAGTTACATCAGGTGTAACTTGAATCCATCTCTATATAGATATATGTTTAGCAAAATAGTTGAGAAGAAAGGGAGTGTAAGAATTGGCTGTCGGGATAAATACTAGTGAGCCACCCCTAAAATTCATCACCTAGCCACTTACATATATAGTAGAGTCTTCTCATTTAATTCCACGTTTTAAATTTCTAACATGTATTATATTAACTGTAGAAAAGCATGGCTACCAATAAAGCATAAGATTCAGGCATGAGAAACGTTTCGCAACAATGCTTCAATAAAGCATTGATTGATAGTGTGAAAGTTTCTATAATATATGCGGAAAATTATTAGGTACTCCCGGAGTACCATAAATGCATGCTCCCTTCTCTCACATAAATGGTGAACTCTACCATGAATTTAATTAGTGAAACCCACCATTCATGTGAGAGGAGGGAGTACGCATTTATGATACTCCGGGAGTATACAATAATTTCCCAATATATGCAATGATAATATAGTCAACCAATGCTATGCATACTCCTATATTAAACGAATTGCCAAATAAAGCAAACGAGGGGAATGGGAATTGGGAAGTTTTAAAATCGGTCATAACTCATAACTGGTACTAACAAAAAGATATTATCACATATATTTGCATTCCAATTTTAAAAGGTGAAACTGATAAAACCAAAAATGAAATATATTTTCATTCTTTTTTCTAATTATTTTATAATAAAATTTTAAATAAGTTAAAATAATTTCATTAAATTTAATTACCAAATATATTTTTCATTCTTTTTTCTAATTATTTTATAATAAAAGTTTAAATAAATTAAAATTTCATTAAATTTAATTACCAAATATATTTTCATTCTTTTTTCTAATTATTTTATAATAAAAGTTTAAATAAATTAAAATTTCATTAAATTTAATTACCAAATTAATTTTTCAAGGAATTTAAATGGTGTTTCAATATTTATGCTAGATGTTCAGCCAAAAAAAAATTTATGCTAGGTTATTTTAATAATAATTATTATAATTCTTGTTTTTCATAAAAACTCAATCTTAAACAATATGCTTTTATCATATAACTTAAAGATATTTTTAAAAAAACTTTATTATAAGTTTTATTTTTCAAATTCAATTATATTATTCAAATACTTTATTTATACAAATCCCTCAAGTTTTGGGTTTGTGCGATTTTGATCCCTCAATTTTCAAGTGCTATATTTTAGTCCTTCGAATTTTGACGGTGTAACAATTAGGCACATCCACAACACTTTAACTATTAGGAACATCAGTTAAATTGGATGAGAACTTGACAACAAGACAAATGACCTGTTTGGATGGAGGGGGGAAGGAGGAGAAGTGGAGGGAAGTTGAGTAAAGTTGGCTAAAAATAAGCTAATTTTGTGTTAAATCTACTCTACTCTACTCTACTCTCTCTCCCTCTCCCTCAATCCAAACAAACCATAAATTGTTACACTTTTTAAAATTCCAATGACTAAAATAGAACCCATAAAATTAAGGGACCAAAATTCCAAAATCTCACATGCCCAAAATTTATTAGATGAAAAATGTAATTTACCCTACAAATAATTTAAATTAGTCTTGATTGCACTTTTGCCATGTCAAGTCAAGCTCAAGTTGATGATGTCTCAAACACAAGGACATGCCAACTACGGCTTCCTAGGATCAAAGATTTAAGTAAAAGCATTTGCATTAGTATGTGCAAAAATTCCTATCTTTTTTAGCATAATCTACTTCTCTATTTTTCAAAAACACCCATATCAAATTATTTATTTTATTAAAATATCAATTTTATTAATTTTTTTAATTGTTTCTCTCTTCGCACATTACAACCACCATCTTCCTTCATTCTTTAGGAGCACAAAAAAAAAAATAATAATAATAATAATAAATGCATATACACAACTACAGTAGCCATGTAAATTCCTTCATTCTCAAGAAACTCAAAAAATGAATAAAAAATGCATATACACCGCTACAATAGCAACGTAAATTTACACAATTATAATAGCAAAAATGCATTACTTTACTTGGACTTAAGTGAATTTTTAAGGCCATTTGGCATGAACCGATGTAAATACTCTAATGAGCCAAAGCATGGTGCTTTTCAATATATATCCATTCTGAAGGCCACTTTATGGGAATTGGAAAGCAGTGTAGGTGATACAAATCATTATGGCATGAACGTGCTTCCTTTTTTTATTTTTTGATAAATAACTTGCTTCCCTTGCATTAAAGCATCAAAATATCTTAGGAAAATGAGAGAATTAAGGTTGAAACATACCGGTAATCCAGCCATGACACTAAGTAAAGAGACATGGTTTGTCCCATTAATCAAAGAAACATTTTTCTCCAGGGAAAAAAATAAATTGGAATGACTTCCGTGTGCAGATCCTAAAGAACAACAGAGTGAAGTCAGCATATTTGAAGAGTAAACCAAATACAGAAAGAAGAGAGATCGGAATGAAAATCAGAGTCTCATTATTATTGCTGGAAAAATGGCCACGTTCACAACTGCACTAATAATGAGTTCTGGTATCAAAGTTTGACATTCAGACAGGTCCAAGCTTCTGAATGTCAAACAAGTCCAAGCTTCTTGATAATAATAGTGGAAAATTGAGTTATAAAACAAGTCCAAGCTTCTTACAAGTCAATTATAGGATTGTTATGTAGGGATATATTTTGAACCTGATAAACCAATCAAGAAAAAAAAAAAAAAAAGGTATGATGCAATAATTTTGTTTCTCATTCTCTGTTAATTTCAGAATTAAGCATTGACATGGTCTTGTTAATACCAGTTCACCAATCTACCATTGTATACCTAACTTGTATTTGTATTCAGACAAACAGATTGAATGTTTGGCATGTGTGCAAAACATAGCAGGAACATAGTCCTAATTAATTAAGCTTTAGAAACTATTCTGCATACTATGCAACCTTGAACGTGGTTAAAGTCAATTACAAAAGAAATTTTCTGCGTGTATTTGTGTTCATACAAGTTAAAAAGCACAAGGGGGGAAAAAGAACCATGTAGCAAGAACTGAAGTGATGAGAAGCATGTATAACTTTATATGCGTGTTTGAAATCTTGACACACACAGAAATTTTCCTAAGTCCTTCTCTTCCAAATCTCAAAATGAATATAAAATTTACTTATTTGTGTGCCAAGACTCAAATGCCTTTCAGCCAAATATTTTGGCAGATGCATGTATAGTTAATGTCATCATCGGTAGTAAACATCACATATTTAGGATATGATTTTCCCATTAGAAAAGACTTGAAGGAAATTTAAAAGCTCACCTATAAATTTTCCATTCACAAATGCATGCAAAACATGTGCAAGGGAATTCACTTTAAGTACAAACCCAGTGTCAAGGGATTCATGCTGAAACCTACATATTCACAGAGCAAAAAATTTAGTAGATGAACTTATCACGTAAACAAAAAAAAAAACAAAAAAAGAAAAAGAAACAGTGGATGCAAATGTAGTTGAAGTAGAACCAACTACTTCAGCTATTAGTTACCTGAAAGTGTACCAAAGATAATCAGATTTATCTTTTGTTGCACTCATCTGCTCTAGTAACGTGTTTGCACTCCATGAAGTCTTGTCAAAGTTGGGGATGGATTCCTTATATTCTTCCCATTTATCAGGTGAGTCAAGATTTTGGTCTGCTTTCATTGATCTTGTCGTATATTCTGTCCCTACCTGTCCAAGTAGCAAGTAGATATGATTTGAATTTAATTCAAGTTCATATGTCAATGCACAAGTAATGAAGAATACCTATAGTCTATATTGACCATACCATTTGCAGAATGCAAATGCAGAGAGGTAAAGAAAATGCTTCACTAAAAAAAGATTCAATAAATTGAAATGCTTTTATCTCACATAGAAATGGTATTATAAAACTGTATATTTTGATCTACATAGACAACAAGTAATCTAGATTTTAAATGAACCTTTGCAGTGTTGAAGGCTACAATCTTGCAGTCCGGTAGGATGCTAACTGACTCTGGAGGCAATTCATATGTTGAATTCTCATAGTGCACAGTAGCATTTCTTTCATTGTCATTGTTTACAAGAAAGGCAGCACATTCTTCTGAATTTCCTTTAAAGACATAGGCCTGCAGCAAACATACATTACAGATTCCCATTTATGTTACTCAAAAGAAACTCATAAAATAAGAATGAAATACTTAGGAATTCACTGATAATGTTCTCACTTCTTGTAGTTGACCCAAATGGAAAGTACTATGTACTCCAGAAAGTAGAGGCTTTAAGCACAGCTTTATAGCAGCATGTAATTCCTTAAGATGACCCCATTTTGGTTGCCTAATCAAACCTGAAATTGTCAACTAAACATGTTAAAATTTCACTTTGAAAATATGTAATTATGTGACATAATAAAAGTATGTATAAATATACCATACTCATCGAGAGGGGCTTGATCATAATAACTTGTCAATACATATTTAGAGGCCGTTCTTCCAAAATTGGTTCCTCCATGATACTAGAATAGAAACATAATGTTAGAAGAGACATTATGATGTTGGATTCAAATACATTTCAGTCTATGATGACCGTACTAAATAACATAAACATTACAAGTTTAAATACAATGAGCTATTGATGGCAAATAACTTGAGCTTTTATGCTTGTAAATTTGTATATAATCCCACACCCACATATTAAGAGCTCTTGTTATATGATGTAGATAAGATAATCAAGAGAGATTTTCATACCATATAGTAATTGACATAACTTCCTTTCTTTGCAACAAACAATGCAGCCTGATACGCTATGTCTTCTGCTGATCTCATGTCTGGCTTTCCACCGTACACTTGATAACTTCAAAACAAACCAAAGGCATTAGATACGTTGCTCTTTATTAATAATTTATTTTGCAAAATGACATAATAATTAAAACATATAATGTGTGTGCCAAAATATACAGATGTATAAGTTCAGAAAATTTTCTAAATAGTAAATGATCTTGGTGCTATATTTTCTTATTGAGCTTTAAATAGCTACTAGGATACCATATGTCAAGAGGCCATTTAGAGCAAATGTCAGAAATGCCAATGACTATATTTTGCATAGTACAACTCTAAATATGATTGCAGACTTTATGGTTTCTGTTTCTTTTTATTTTTCCCTTTCTTTGTTGATTCCTATGTTTCTTTATCCAAGAAATTATGTATGTTGGTGTGTGTGTGCTGAGAGGCTTGAATGGATTCGCAATGTTTGAACATCACCCTATGACAATATAGAAATCAACTTTACTAGCAAACTGCCACATAGAAAAATAAAAGTCCTGTCCATATAAAAAGAAATAATTTGAAAATTTTGCTCATGAATAACTAAGGAAGAAGGTTACTGTGGATGGCAAAAGAGATGAGGAGCATGGTTTTTGGGCCAGCCATTAATTCAGCTGCAACATGTGGAGGGTTTACTTAATGTTTTAGAAAGAACATATTAAGCATTGGATATAAACATACAAACTTGTCCAATTCTCTGTCCATATTGCTGGCTTATTTGGCGAGTTGGGCCCAACAAATGTTTGTCCACATCTTCTCCCATTGCATGCATTGATCTGCAAGTTGCATGATCTTATAATAAAACTGAAGCTAAAAGCTCTTCATATTATAATAATTTGGATAAAAGAGTAAAGAAAATGTTGCCAAATGAGTTCTATAAAAATTTAACATAAACCAGGTTTTAGGATTTCCTTCTTAGTTGTCTCAAAATACAGTCAAACACAAGGTCATGTCCTTAATTCTAAGAGAATGTGACTAACCACAGGATCAGGAGCATCACTTTGCTTACACATCACCCAAGGCACACCAGTTTGAAGCCTCACAGCCATAGTTGCAGCCCACTTAACATAAGGTGGACCTTTCTCTCCAAAAGCTGCTTCTACTAATTGATACTCGTTTTCAATCTACACCACAAACTATTTTTTAGTCATAAAAATTTAAAAGATAGCAGATATGGTATGCAACTTTGGTTATTAAGTAAACCTGTGATAGAATAATTGGCCCTCCTTGTGAAGCAAATAACTTTTCTGATTTCATCATCTTTACTATCTTGGTTGTAAACCTCCACATGTGATACTGCCATTAACAAAATGAGAATGGTGTTAGTAATAGCACTAGCAGTGCTTAATTAGCTTTTATCTAATAACATCAAGCATGTAACATGTTCACGTTATTTTGCCAATAATAGAATGAACGCTTATTGTTTAGTCTAAATCATGTAGACCCAAGATATGTTTTTCCTTGAAGTTTTTTATACTGTCAGTAGACTAAGGTCTATGGGACTTGTATTTTAAATTGTTAATCAGGAAAAAGTAGGCAATGTATGATATAATTAGAGCAATTCATACCTTGAATGGTTCATTGTCAGATCGAAAAACAATATCAGGTACATCACGCAGCCAAATTGGTAGACCCCTGCATCACCGAAGTAAAACAATATGCCCTTAGCGCAACAATAATAAGTATAGAGATACAAACAATTTTATAACAATTAACGTGATTTATTGTGATTGGTGCATAATGAAAAATAAAAATAAAAAATTTATTGATGAATCCATGTGAAAGTGATTAATAGTTATGTTCCTAACATATTTTTGGCGAAAGCATTAATGGGAGGTTTTTTTACCCATAAGCCCATTCACCCTGAATGAAAGGTCCAATCCTAAGGGACACATATAAGCCTTGTGCTTGGACTTCCTTAATGAACCTTACTATGTCACGTCTTCCACTGAAATCAAACTGAAGAAAAAAAAAAAAAAAAAACATATATTAGCATTACCATGAGAGAGATTAGAGATATGTATTTGGAAGAGAGAAAGAGAATGAGAGAGAGACCTGATCAAACTGGGGCTCGTGAAGGTTCCAAAACACAAGGGTCTGGATGACGTCTAGTCCTCCTGCTTTGGCCTTAGCTATCAAAGATGGCCACATCTACGAAAGTATAGTAAATAACATGATCAATCATATCACCATGCTCATCCCAAGATAAATATATTAAAATTAAGAAATACGAAAAGAATTTTATTTATTTATTTTAGAATGTTGATTAAACAAGCAACGTGATGGTTTTCAATCATTCATTTAAGCTCTAAAGTGCTTTCTCTTTTAATTTTATTTTTTAAAAATACATTAGCAAAAGTTTTTTTCTTTTTTTTTTTTTTCAAATGAAAAGTGATACCAACCTCAACCGCTTTATTGTTTAATTAATAGTTAATACCCATTTTGGATATACACCACGGTAAATTTCTTTAAAAATCTTCTCTCATCTCTCTGTGTGTGTATTAAAAATACTTAATATTTTAAAAAATAATAATTAATACCATATAAAGTTTGCAATAGAAACATTTATGTTCAAATTCCCTTACCCAATAAAAAAGATTTATATAATTAAAAGAGAGAATAAAAAGAAAAGAGTTAGTTGAGGCCCAACTTTCCCATGTTGATTATCCAAGCAACAATTTCATGATGAAGCCCAATCATAGATCTGAGGCACAAATAAGACTCAACCCAAATTTCTTTTAGGCCAGTCCATGGCTATAATGTTAATTCTTACATGCAATTGTATTGTAAGCCCACAAAAGCATGAGTTCCCAGTCCTGCCATTATTATGGACTATACGAGCAGCTTGAGAGAGATAACCTAGCCCCAAGAGGGATGGCAGTTGGTGTGGGATCCCGCAGGCAAGCTTATGGTCCCTTGTTCGAGTCGTAGCGGGTACCATGTTGGGGGGAGGGGGGTTTCTGGCTTGCATTACGCCTCATCCACTGGCTCTCTTGGGGTGCTAGGGTGAGGTTTGTGACGCTCCGGTCACAGTAGCTATAGCTCAATTCAACATTCTCTAGCGGGGGTACCCCTATTGAGTCACGCCCTGAGGGGTAAGTCACATATGGTCACCCCCGTCCCCGCTTTTCGTTCATCAAAAAAAAAAAAAAAAAAAAAAAAAAAAAAAAGAAAAGAAAAGAAAAGAGAGAGATAACCTAAGCACTAAGTAGTGAGCCTTGGCTTTTGCTATGAATATGTGCATTTGTGATGATCATCAAATCAATGTTTATCCAAAGAAATAAGTGGCTTGTTTGGTAATATTGTTCTAATAATGTTGTTTGTATTTTTTGGAAATACGTGTTGGTGAAAAAATGTGTAATATTGTTTAAATACTGAAAACTGTTGTTTAAAATACATTACCAACTAAGCCCAAGGCCACCCATTTGAGTTTATATAATGAGACAAGGGAAAGAAAACGACCCGCAAAAATGGGCAAAATTTACCAACCAAAAAAAAAATTAATACTGTAGAAGTTATTTAAATTGAAACTATTTTAAGGTTATTTGAGGTTATAGTCTTTTTTATATAAATTTTTTTTTTAGGAAATATGATTACATCACCTAACATCTTATTTCAAAATACAATCATTGTTGACATGGAGAAGTTATAATATCCTCATGGTAGATCACGACATTTATTTACCATTCCACTAAAAAACTCTCATTTGTTTAAAATTACTGAGTCAGAAAAATATTTTAAATAAAAACTAACTATTGACCCAACAATTTTAACAAGTGAGAGTCTTTTAGTAGAATAATAGACAAGTGACATGGTCCATTATGAACATTGTATAATTTCTCGTTAACATGGCTAAATTTCTTTATACACACTCACTATTAACTTGGCTAAATTTTAAAAGAAATTACGTATTGAAAACACAATTTTGAACACTTAAAATCAAATTTTAAAAAAGAAACAAGATTTTTGATAATAAAAAAATGAACCAATTTAAATAATAATTATTAAAAAATAATATTTTGCAAATTTTGCCAATGTAAATGAAAAAATTTTACCCCTTAATTGTAGCTTTTATGGTTGTATTCATGGTTATTAGTATCCCATTCTAAGATCTTATATTCCTAAAACATCATGGATCCCACTAGGATCTTTACTTAAGTGAGATCTATGTGGGATCCCAATTCAAATCTTATATCCTGCTCTATGAAGGAAAATTCAAAAAAATTTGTTGTTGATTTTGGGCTCTCCAAATGGAGAGCAAAGGCCCCAAACTATTTTTTTTTTAAATGTAATATACAGATCAGCCTAGTGGCCTCAACTCAAATTGATTTTTAAAAAAAAAACCCTAAGTCTCATGTCACCTTCACAACTTAACCTATGGTTTTTTTTTTTTTTTTTTAATTGTAATTCTGGTGTTGATTAGTTACTTAGTTCCATGACACAAACACTCACTGAAGATTGACAAAATAAAAGTCATAGATTGGCTATGCATGTAACGTATGACTTGTATTCAACATGTATCCCACGTTAGGAAAAAAAAGGTTGTCTTATTTTGATAAGTGTAAAAACAGCCAAAATATCAAATACCAAAAAACAATCTACAGATTCTACACCTAGTGAGGGTGTGGGCTATACTTAAAATTTTTTAACTTAGTAACAAGCTAAATACTTTTTTTTTGTTTTCAATTCTTTCTCTATTCCATAGATAAATAATAATAATAATAATAATAATAATAAAGAATGAATAAAAAAAAGAATATTTAAATAAAGTGATAAAAGAATAGACTATGAGATATATGATGTAACGTTAAGCGGTAGGCTAAAATAAATGAAATTGCTTTTTGGTGTGCTAAATGATAATTTTTTTAGCAAACCAGATGTGAATGCTAAGAAAAGCAAAAGTTAACCCATTAGGCATCTTTTCTTTACATGTGGAGTAAGAGGAAAATTGGCAATGTTTACTGAAACAAAACAAACAGGAGTAGAAGAAATCTTTCTCTAAGGAACAATTTCTATGTAAGTATATTTTCACACACACACCCAAAAAAAAAAAAAAGAATACTTCAATAGGGTTTCTCAAGTCCGTCATCTATGCCATTATTGCTATCATATATCTTGAGAATATATAGCCAAAAAAAAAGGGAGTAAATTGAAAACATGAGAAACACTTCTCAAGTTTTCAGAGTTAAAAATATTACCGAAAGGTAATAATCTCTTCCATATGTTAATAATATCTAGATTTCAAATATTTGTTGTGCTTTAATTTGATGAGAATAATAATGAAAGAGACAATAAAATACCTGAGGAGTGCTACGAGGATAGTGGATTTCTCCAGAGAAGAGGATCTTGTGTTCGCCATTGATGATCAAAGATCTTCCATCATAGGTTACGTTGCCTCCATGGGCCATTGATAGCAAAGCAAATAAACAGCACAACCACACCATGTCCATCCCTTCCCACCAAACTCTTTTCTTTCTTCACCAACAACAATACTATCTATGCAATGCAGCTCTTAATAATAACAATCTTGTTATGCTCTCAGTCATAGACTCAACATAGTATCTCTCACACCAATGACTCTCTCTCTGATTCTCTCCCATATCCAAATTTGTATGTAGAGACTCCGTGAGCAAACATGGAAAGAAACTTACTTACTTAACAAAGACAAAATTTACGCGTCTAATAACTCACCATATTTGTTTCTCTATATATATATTCCATAAGGTGTAAATATATATATATATATATATATATATATATGGGAAGTAGAGATTTCACAGCATATATATGGAGTCAGGCACAGATTTCAGCAATGAATCCCTCTTTCTCAACGAGTATCCTCCAATTTTTTTATGGTAATAAATTCAATAAATATCTCTCTTGATTTATTTATTTATTTTTTAAAGATAATTTCAACCTATAATATCGGCTTTTTTTTATAATTAATTTTTATCATCAGACTAAGTCACCATTGGTTTTGGTTTTTTATTAGAAATCTCAGTAAGCGTAGACGGTGTAATAGTTGGACTACAAGACTCTCAGTGCGATCTTATCATCTTGTAATATTTATCTAACATTACCAATTACAATTGTTGATAATTATGCAAAATTTTATGCGGTATAAAAGATTAATAATTATTGTATGGAGAATCAAAATTGTGGCTGGAAACCCCTTAACTCCCCCAATCATTTCATTATCAATGAGGGGCAATTTGGTATTACGAATCAATCAAATGAATAATTATTAGGTGATGCCCACCATGAATGTGATAAGAGGAAACACTAGACTAGAACCAAGGTCAAGGGTAAGAACTCCACCAATAAAAACCCTATCATCAACCAATAACAAGAAGATAGGATTCTAGAAAATGAAATTTAATATGAGTAATGCTACAGTCACAAACTATTTTATAACATTTTTACAAAATGTTGATATGGCAAACCTTTTATTAATTTTCATTTAGGCCCACCATTAATATTACTTTTTTAATTACCAATAATCACTTACCACATCAATAGTTTGTAAAAAATTTTGTAAAATAGTTTGTATCTCTAGCACTATTAATTCAATATTGCAAGTGTAAACTGTACTCTACCATACCTAATAATTTTCCTAATTAAAAAAGACATTACTCAATTTTATAGTTTATGGGAAATATTAAAATTGACGAAGAAGTTTTTTTTTTTGGGTGGGGGGGGGGGGGGGGACAATGATATTTAAACTAATTAAAAAAATCTATAGTTTTGCAAAACCTAAAACTTATGAGATATAAGGTATTATATACCTCTCTCTCTCTCTCTCTCTCTCTCTCTCTCTCTCTCTCTCTCTCTCAAAAATTATAAGATTTAAATCCATGATATTCCACGAATAAGAGTGGTATTTTATCATGGGAAGATATGCTATATATATATATATATATATATTGCTATAATTCCTTGAGAAAGCAGCAAAATTATAATTTTCTTTTAAATAAAATTTTTTTTTTTTGTCTCACCTTCAATTCTTTTACAAATAAGCTATCAGAAATTATAACATAATAACCAAACAATATTTCAGTTTTTATCTTTTTTTATTTTTGTTTTTGGGTTCTTGAAAATTTATGAAAAAAGAAAAGTAGTGTACTACCATTCTTCTACAACTAAAATTTTGTGCCACAACTCAATGTAGCCGACTTTAAGTGATAAAACTTTTACGTAAACTCAATCATTTTTTTTTCCACCGTTCACAACCTACTTGATGGGGGCAGATGCCAATTGATTTCGTACTACATCATTACTATTTAAGAAAATTGGTCAGCAAACTTTAGGGCAAAATGGCCCATTACCATCAATTTTGGAAATATTTGGGCCCAAAACACTGTTTGGGAAATAATTAGGTATCTACCACTTTTTCTGGTACTCGAGCTCACCAAGCTCGAGTACCATGTTTTTTTAATCCACCCTGGCCTGCTGACATGGAAATTTTAATTAAAAAAAAAAAAATTTGGCCATTTAGTACTCGAGCTTGGTGGGCTCGAGTACTGTTCATGGTACCCGAGTCCATCAAGCTCGGGTTCCATTCTGTACTGGCAGCTTATGGACTGAACTCCTTAAAAATTGGTCGGCCAGTCCAGAATGGTACCCGAGCTTGATGGACTCGGGTACCACGCACTCTCTAAATTTCAAATATCAAAACTTCCTCAACAAATATCAAAACTTCCTCTCTCACTACAAACTGAAAAACCCAGCTGATAAACTTCATTCCCACAGCTACTCTCTCAGTCACTCTCTCAATCTCCCTCTCAACTCTCTCTGACTTGCTCAATCTCGCTGTCAAACTCTCCCACACGCTCTCAATCTCCCTTTCAGTCTCGCTCTCGCTCTCATTCTCCGTCTCCCTCTCAAGAAGACAAGGATATCTGTAGTAATCCCAATCAAGAGGACCCACTGCAATCTTGCTAAATTCAACAGCACTTGCTTCTATACCAGAAAAAATGTATCTGTTGGTCTTGTCTATCAGCTTCACAAGATTCCCTACACTCTCTTTATCCTGAAAAGCAACATCTAACTAAGAACACCTAAAAAAAAAGAAAAAAAAAAAGAGCAATTTCAAGAAGGAAAAACAGAGAGAATGGCAGACCTGAATATCTAAGGTCGAAAAATTGACAAGACTGAAGTCTTCTATCACATCACATAGCTCCTTAGTGAGTTTCCTGGAATAAGATTCACAAACAGCTTACTTATACAAATGTTAATTTCTGAACACACATTCAGAAATAATATATCAGCTTTCAAAAGGGCCTAGACAAGCTACTGATTGTACTTTCTTATTTTTCCATTTCTTTGCACTGCCTATTGGATTTAGATGGGGTTTAACTTTAGGATTAGATTATTCCATTTTCTTGTGGGTTGCTTTGACCAGCAATTCAACCCTGTTACCAGTGGCGTATGATAATGTGAAAACTTGTAACAAATAGAAAATGGAAACTATGATGACCAGTCATCCTAAGGCAATTAGTTAGGGTTTAATGACTGGCTTGGGCTAGGGGTCAATCTGACTGGTCAGCATTTATTCTATTTGCGACGGCCAAGGTCCACCTATGGATTGAATTATTGCATTCATCAATCCTTTTTGATAGTTAGAGTGGAACTTTTGCAAATGTTGGTTACACTAGAAAAATTATGGAAATTTTGCATTATTATTGAAGAAAGCCATCTCTTCCAACAATTTTGATACCAAGAGACCTTATTAAAAAAATGATAATAAATAAATAAAAGAACAAAATGTATCAAAAGAATCATTTGGTACTGATAGGTGGATATTTTGGTTCTAGTATGATAATGGCTCAAAATTTTCATTTTATTGTATTAGATAGCTATATTGATGGACAAGATATTGCATCCTAAAGAAGCTACATATCAAGGGAAATTCATGTGTTGAATACGTGTATTTTTTTTTTGGGAGAGAATACCTTGGGGAGACTCCAATTGAGAGGTTAATATAACATATAGGGACACTACTTAACCCAAAAGCTTAAGCCTATCAGTTTCAGCCCAGTTATGTGATATTAACTACTCAATTTTCTCATTAGTATCCAATGTTGGAATTAGCTACTTAACTAACCACACCACTCACACTTGAATATCACAACATTTTCCACATTAACTTTTGGTGTCATTAAATTAATAAGTGGTTTAACTAGATGTCATGATAGAAATTTAAAATCTACTCTTTCTTGGACACAATACAGTGCATCATAAAGAAAACCAAATAAATGCTTTCATGTTGCCTAAATGCCTAGTTAGATTGACATCAGCTTAAAGATACGGACATTTGGTTTTGATTCTCTTGGTGGTGTCAAAGTTTTATAATTTTTATTATACCTCTTATACAACTTGAGCCAATATTTAGTCATTTAATGACACAAGGTATTGTCAAGGTATTCAAGACACAATTGATTTATAATTTTTGACTTTTCTGGTGTTTCCATTGAGGTGCTATGGTAGGTGACAGCAAAAGGGCCATGAGAAGGCAGCACTTACATTAATTCAAGAGATGTGAAAGCATATAAGGTGCCCTGTAAAAAATATTGAAACACCTTCTCAGTAGCATTATGGCATTTGATATTAGAGGAACCTTGCATACTAGATGTTAACTGATACACTCTATAAGTCCGAAGTTTTAGCATTTGTGCCGATGTCATAATTCTATAAATATGACAGTGGAATGACTGCTATATTCACTTCAGTATGGCATTAAATGGAAAGGAAGATACAAGCAATAAACAATTGGAACAGTTGCAACATACTAATGAAGAAAACAAATTGGAAATTTTTAACAATGACACCCAGGTATGATTCAAGATAGCGTGCATAGATTAAAAGACAAAGACTAATTTATACAAATTGCATAATGAGTTCTACCCTAAATCATACCTGTATTTGGTAGAGCGAGGATCCTGATCAAGATGGTGTTGTAAATAAGATAAATCTTCCACATCGGTATAAAAATCAAGATTGAAAGCTGCAGCACGCCAAAAAGTAACAATTAATAAAGCACAACCAACACTTTTATGATCATAGCATATATTTCACGCTTAATGTCTAAATAAGAAAAGCTATAACCACACCTAGCTTTCCATAGTTCTCAATTAAGTCAATCTTGGATAAGACATTAATGTGTGGGAGTTCTAGATGTAGCATGGTTGACAAAGTGAGAAGCAATGCACTAACATACTTCCCAGGGTCACTGCAAAGATGGGCATCAACTAAATGCACTGCAGTCAGTTGCATAAAATGAAGAATCCAATAAGATTTTTATAATTGAACATTGACACACAAGAAGATGAGGTCAATTCGGCTGTTCAGGGTCTTGAAAGATACCAAATATCATATAAACGTAGAAGACATAATCATACCCTAAGGTTCAATTTCTTTATGAGTTTCATGATAACTGTCTTGGCATTGGAGTGAAGAAAAAATAGTTCAACCTGGCCGGGAAAATCAAAGAGAAGATAGTGATCTGCAAAGTTAATACCACCATTAAGCAACATTGCATCACAACATTTTATCATAGTTCAGTAGACCAACTTAAAAAATTGAAAGCATGTAAACGAAAGTAAAAAAAAAAAGGAGAGAGAAAATTTCCAATTTATAGAGCCTACAAAGCTTTAAATTATACAAAAAATAAAATAAAGTACAAAGTTATCATTTATAGAGCCTACAAAATTACAAATTTTGATGAAGTAAAGGCACAATATGCAAACCTTTGAGGAGGGGTTCCAATTTTGAAAAATATAAATTAACTAACTAACTAAATTGAAAAATATAAATTATTTGGTGGTTAGTGAAAAATATAAATTAACTAACTAACTAAATTGATCAAAACCCAGAATCAAAGTATGCATAAAAATCATAAAATTTACAAACAAAAATACCCACAAGCTGAACATGCAAGCTGCGGAGCGAGACATACCTTGTGAGAGGGAGACCGAGACCGTGAGCAACAGCGCAAGAGGGAGACTGAGAGCGAGACGGCGACGGAGAACGAGGCAGATCGCGAGATTGAGAGGGAGAATTAATCAATCTGTGTGGAATGATAGTGAGATTGAGAGGCAGATCGCGAGATTGAAAGGCAGAATGAGAGGGAGATAGCGAGATTGAGAGGTTTGGTCTGTGGGTATGTATTGCTCTGTTGTGGGTTGGGTATGTTGTGCTCTGTTGTGGGTAAAAGATGTAAAAGATGGTTTCAAGTGTGGGGTAATGGCTGAGCAGTACTCGAGCTTCATGAGCTCGGGTACCAAGTGTATTTTTTAAATTCAGATGCCAACGTCAGGTGCCACGTTGGAACAGAAAAATGAGGTACTCGAGCTCACTAAACTCGAGTACCACAAGAAGTGGTATTTCCCTATATATTTCATAAACAGTGTTTCGGGCCCAAATATTTCAAATATTAATGCTAATGGGCCATTTTGCCCGCAAACTTTATCTTGTGCACTGATCTTCTTACAATTGGTTTGGACTACATTGAGCTCGTTCTAGCCCAACATAGAAAAGCCCAACCCATTGTAACCCTATTTAAAATTTGACAATTTCTGGCCCATTCCGAAACTTCCCAATGAAAAATTAAAAAGTTTCCTCGGAGAGAGAATTAAAAAAGTGACCCCTTCTTCAAGCTACAGCCCATAAAGCAAATAAAGAAATCCCACAGCCATAGTCTTCTTCTTTCCCAAGCTCTCTCTCTCTTTCTCGTTTTACAATCACGAAACCCTAATTATGTCTGTAAGTTTCTTTGTCTCTCTCTATGTTAATTTGTATCATGTATTCAATCAGAAACCCTAAATCACTCTGTAAGCCCAAATTGTAGATATGTCAGTGAGACTAACTTCACTTTGTGTTTTCTCTGTGATGCCTCAGATTTTCGAGTACAATGGATCGGCTCTCATTGCCATGGTGGGGAAGAACTGCTTCGCCATAGCCAGCGATCGAAGACTCGGAGTTCAGCTACAAACAATCGCCACCGATTTCCAAAGGATCTATAAAGTTCACGATCGACTTTTCCTCGGTCTCTCTGGCCTCGCCACCGACGCTCAGACTCTGTACGATTCCATCGCCACCGCAGCTTCAAGTTTTTATTTATTTTTTCAAAAATTAATTTCTCATTGTAATTTGTTTTCATGTGAAGGTATCAGAGGCTTGTGTTTCGGCACAAGCTTTATCAGCTTCGTGAAGAAAGAGATATGAAGCCTGAAACTTTTGCTAGCCTCGTCTCCGCTATTCTTTATGAGAAAAGGTGTGCTATTAAATTTTGTTTAGTGTATAAAGCTGAATCTAGGGTTTGTAATTATACTCTTATGTAATTATTATTATTATTATTATTATTATTATTTTTATTTATTTTGTGTTGAACATTACAATTTGATTAGATTTGAAAATGACTTAACCTATATGAATAATAAGATTTATCAATGGTTCAACAACAAATTGCTTTGTTTTGGTGTGCCAAAAACTTCACCTTTAGAAGAAGAAGAAGAAAAAAAATTGGTGCTGGGTTTGTGTGTAGAGATCTAATGCATTGGACTGTAATGAAATCAGTAGCATTACGATATGTGTCAATTCAACTGCATTGTAGAATTATGGATACAGCTGTGAAATTTTATTGTGTCGAAGTAGATTCAAAGAATTGTGTCCAAGCAGTGTCATCGAGAGTCTCCATGCCCCTATAGAAGTCTCTATGCCATGTAGCCTGTAGCCCACATCAGAACAAGTACATAGATGAAACAAGTATGTTGTTAATTCTAAAGCTTCTTAGCTGCTTCTGTTTCCCAGTCCACACCCAATTAAGGTAGCCAGTTTGTCTGTACTAGGTCAGACTCAAACGCTCAAACAATGGTTTGTTTAAGCTGTGTCTTAGACGTGATCTTATGTGTTCGTCAAACAATTGGTAATACTTGGTATAGAGACTATTATAAAGACAATCTTCATATTTTCCTCACTGTCACTTGCATGCTTTCTGTTAAAATGATTAGCACCTTTAGCAGGTCATCTTTGCTACACATGTTTCAACCCTATTGAGAAATATATACAGTACCTTCATTTTTTATGCTTGTTCGACAAACTCTTGTTTAAAGATAAATGAAATATATCTATAATCATCCTCTTTCTGGTCCTTTTCATTCCCTTGCTAATAAAAAAGGAAATTACTCGTGCTGTTATATGGCATACAAATTGCTAGTCCTTTTTCAGCCTTTTAACAGTTCAAATTTGAAAAGACTTATAAATCTGTGTGTGTTTGCTATAATTTGTTGTATCTCTTTAATGGTTTTGAAAATGCATTTCATTATTTAAACGTTTTAGTCTTGTAGAATAAGAATGAAGAATAGGTAGAGCTTCCATTAACAATGGTTTAAACAATCAGTGTGCAGATTATGTGAAAGTTCTATCTTTGAAGAAACTTAAGACCTACCTATTTTAGAGAACCAACTCACCAAGTTCCTTTATGTGGTTTCTACTTATAAAAAAAAGTTCCTTTTGTGGTTTCTTATATTATTTTTCTTTTCTCATTATTTTGTGTTATAATAAAAATAAATACATGATACACAAATGAAGCAAACTCCTTTACTTCATTATTTTTGTATTTTGTATGAAATTTGTAAGTTTCATTTTAATCTATTTGGATGCTAATGGTTGTCAAACATGACACGTTCAACAGAAAGTTTAGCCTTTTTGTGGTTCAAAAACGTATGAACTACATATGGATGATATTTCTTTATGCTTTTTCAGGTTTGGTCCATACTTCTGTCAGCCTGTAATTGCTGGATTGGGAGATGAAGACAAGCCATTCATTTGCACTATGGATTCAATTGGAGCCAAGTAATTTGAATTTCTTTTTCTTAACTTTTTCATAATTTAGATTGACAATATTCTAAGAATTCAAGATCCTGTTGCCATTCGTTAATTCTGTGTTGTGATGTAGCTAGAAATGATCATCATGAGACTAACATTTGACAATTTCATCAAACTTATCCTCTTCCACCATTATACACAGAACTAGTCGCTAACCCGTGCGATACACGGAATATATTTCACTTTGCTTAAAATGAAATTTAAAATGAAAAAACGTCATTACTTTTCAAGATAAACATAAAATATACAATATTCATTGCAAAATGTTATTTGAGAATAAAATTACCATCAAAATGATATAAAGAAAAATTTCATGTCCAAACAACTCATCAAGGTGGAATTTGGTTATTACTAAGATCCTATATGTAATTTACCAGAAAGATATCATGTCAGTTTTGATCTTCATTCTCTTTTTGCATATTAGTTACTACTTTTAACTTCTATGTAAAATTTTGTTTTAACTCAATTGTTATCTTGAGATAAATCTATAGTTATCCCATCTTTACTATTGGTACTCATCCCATGTCTATCGTCATTGTAACCGTAAAACATAAAATCATACCTATTGAAGAAGAAATTCAAAGTAGTTCATCTGGCATTACACCAACAACATTCAAGGCAAAATCCTTCCTGTGATTGGAAAAAAAAAAATCTATCAACCATGAAAACAAGAATTCATAAATTGAAGAAGCTCAAGATAATTTTAGAACTTGTCAAGATATATAACCACATACCAAAAATTTTAAGAACCAAAAGGGGATTATCATAAGAAATAAATGTGCCTTAGTTTGTATATGAATTTAATTTGTGGAAAATTTATAGCCACATACCAAAAGATTTAAGAACCAAAGGGGGATTATCATAAGAAATAATTGTGCTTCAGAATTTGTATAGATTTATTGGAAATTCAACGGTGATTTATGAATAGCACACTTGATTATCAAAAGCAAATTCCTAACTTCAAATTAAAGGGTTGCATGTTCTCTAACTCAAATTCCTATATCACAACTGCAAATAATAATTATATAGAACTGATACAAACCATGCAGAGACAATCAATAGGCTTTGTTGCTGGTCTTTAGCACTAAGATTTGAATCGCATCGTAATCATAACTGCATGATACATAATTAGATGTCAAGGCTTTCTAGGGCTTCACATATACTTCTTTAGCACTAAGATTTGAATCGCATCGTAATCATAACTGCATAATACATAATTAGATGTCAAGGCTTTCTAGGGCTTCACATATACTTCTTTAGCACTAAGATTTGAATCGCATCGTAATCATAACTGCATAATACATAATTAGATGTCAAGGCTTTCTACAACACTTGTAGCAATGCAAAATTTAAAAATACCGAATGTAGAAAGCCTTGACAGTAGTTGTTGGGTATCTTTCGGAATACCCAAGTGTTGTTGACAGTTGTAGCAATGCAAAAACTTGACAGTAGTAGAGATTGCAAACAGAGAAGAGAGAGTACCAAGTTTTTGTTGGGTTTTATGTTTCCGACTGTAATTCTCAATAAAAGCGTATAAAAGCGTGAGAGGAGTAGCTAGGTTTTGCGGTCGTGCAGTTTCAGTCAGATGAAACTTTATATTTTTAAATCAGATTTAATTTTTTCTTTTTTTTAACTTAGGATTAAGGGAAAAAAAAATGAAAGGCTTTTGTTAGGACTCTCACTATTTAGTTTAAAAAATTAAAATGATGATGTGGAAAATTGTGGGAGTTTCAGAGGCTTCGGTTTTATATATATATATATATATATATATAGATAATTTAAAGCTAGTTCCTTTACCATTCAATTCAATTCTTCGATAACTTATGATTAATATCCATGACCTTGACATTATTGAGCAGACATATACTTCAAAATGCAACAATATATGTTGCTTGTACAGATTCAGCAAACATGTTGACAATTATATGTTCCTTCACTCCCTTTTTATTTTAACTCTAAAGTTTTTCGGAATCAATCATTTTTCCTTGCTATATTGTTAATATTAAAGCCTATGAGAGCAAGGTGGAGGATGAGTTTGTAGGTTCAAGACCCTTGCCTGTAATTTACCCCAATCAAAAAGTTATCGAAGCATATATCTTGCATTTGTTGGAATGTTGCCATGGATATTGAGACTGAAGTTCATTATATCAAAACTTATCATTTGACATTCACAATTGTTATTCTTACAATCATGTGAGCTATGTGAATTTTTGGTGTTGGCATCTTCTCCTGTAATTTCTGCTTAATTTCCTTCTGCTTTATGCAATGCAAGAGTTTAATGATATGTGAACAAAATAATATAGTTTCTTTTATTATAAAAGTAGTTCTGACTGCTAACTATAATGTATAAATTAGTTCACTAATAGCCCTATCTATTATCTATGCATTTTTAATACTCCTCGAATATCAATTATCTGTTTTGATTCATCGTATTATACATGCACATTAGCGAACAATGATTGCTTTCTCTTTTTCCCTATTTGTCTCAAAGTTCTTTTCCTTACTAATGTGTCAAAGCTTCATTATAGCCTGTTGGTTTTGGTCCATTTGGATTAATATAAGCTGTTTGAGTATAATACCGAATAATGTATTTTATTGTATATGTGCAGGGAGCTAGCAAAGGACTTTGTTGTTGCTGGCACTGCATCAGAGTCTCTCTATGGTGCTTGTGAATCAATGTTCAGGCCTGACATGGTTTGTCACGATATTGAACTCTTGATTTAATTATTTGTGACACTTGCTACTTTTTAGAAATTTTATTTATAGTGTGGGATAATGTTTTATATGTTCGACACAATAAAAGAAATAACTGGAATACTTCACCACATAAAAGCACCCTATATGAGCATAATTTATTAGATCATAGATATGCATAATTAATATACAGAGGTGCATTTTTTGGGTTCACTTCATTGCCAAAATTACCATTTGCTCAGTTAGAATTTATTGGGCTAGTACTTGCTGCTCTGAATATGATTGCTGCTTTAAGTCATCTTCTCTCTTATTTTATTTTTTTTTCAAACTAATTTGAGCTACTTTATAACAACCTTTGTTTTAATCTACCCAGGAACCTGAGGACTTGTTTGAGACCATCTCCCAAGCATTGCTATCATCAGTTGATCGAGACTGTTTGAGTGGATGGGGAGGACATGTCTATGTTGTGTAAGCCCTTCTTAAATTTTATATATATATATATATATACACACACACTCAGAACTGTTATACCACTAATAATCAAGTGAAAGCCATAATGATGATTAGGTTAGTCTTGATAGTGCATGTGATTTTAACTTTGCTGGAGCCTTCTGATTATTAATTAGTATAGGATTGTTGGGTATGCAAGTATTTTTCACATTTTGGTTGCTGAGAATGAGCATGATGGAAAGGGTTTCTTCTTTATCCAATTCTCTCTTAAAATTTCACATTTTTTTGCTCTTTTTCTTAAAAAAATGTTTTCTGGGTCATGAAGTTGCTACAATCTGTAAGCGCAGCCCTTAAGATCGCCTTCCCTTAGTTACAATGGAAGCGTTTCGAGTCATAGCCGCGCAAAATCAAAATAACCTCTTTCGGTTTTGGGGGTTTCTCTTTAGGGTTTACCTTTTGAGTCCCTTTGTCCCACCTGGCTTGTTTTTTTCATGAGGCATGTCTATTTTCCATTGGGACTGTAATTTTCTCATTTTTTTGGAACTTCTAACAGTTTCAATTAATGGGTCCTATTTTCAGCTCCATTGGTACATTTTTAGGTTGTCTCATTCTAAGGTGGGGGAACATTTTAAATTTTTAATTGTTAGCTAGACTTATCAAAAAAAGAATGAGCATGGTGGAAGAGAGAAGAAAATGTTCCAGAATACAGTCCTCTCTTCAGCATTTGAATTTATTGATCTTTTCCATCTCTTTTCCCTTTCTTTCTAAGTGTCCATGAAAAGAAACCTTAAAGTATAGGATAGCAGTCCAACTTCAACATGCTGTACAATTAAACCTTTTGGTTATTGCTACTGTTATTTTTAAATTTTTTTTTTAAAAATAATAATATTTATTCCTCCCCAGACCCAGTTATAATTCTTTTTTTTCTGGGTAACTTCTGTTTTTTGGCCAACTGATTTTTATTTTTGAGTAAAAACTGATTTGTTCATTTACTTTGGTGTCTTTAAAATGGTCCTGCTCTTCCTCTCTGCTATGATATTCTACTTTTATGATTCTTACTACTCCCTCCGTTTTATATTGTTGGTACTTTGTTCCATTTTGGAGTGTCCCAAAATATGGTCTTGTTTCAAAAGTCAATGGAAATAATATTATTAATATTCCAAACTTCTTCTCTATCCTATTTAAAAAGTCTATACTTATTTTTCATTAGTTGTATTTGAATTTAAATTAAGGAGGGTAGTTTTGAATAGAAAACTTAAATCTTTTTTATTTAAAAAGACAATGCAACAATTGATATTCCCTTAAAAAGATTTGTATTTCCCAGCGGGTATTTTTCTTGTGAGGAACCCTGGGGAATACACAATAATAATAATAAGATCAAGGGTGTTATTATTCTGTCATCTATGGAAGAGGTGCTTGATTTGGTACCAAATTTGACATTGACAATGTTTGTTCACTTTGTGGCAGAACACCAACTGAAGTAAAGGAGAGGATCTTGAAGGGAAGGATGGATTGACCTAGGTCTGCAATGTGTTTTTTTTCCCCTTTGTTTCATGTTTATGTAGCTTTGCAGTTAATTATCTCCCCCAAACTTCCCTTAATAACAGATTATTTCACTTATTAAAAAGAAGCGTGAAATTTGATGTACTTAAATATTTTTAATTGATGAGTCATGATGCAATCTTGGGAATTCAGATGTGCTTTCGATTCACAAAAGTAGTAAGATGTTGAATGGTTTCTCTCTCTCTGTGCCCCCAAAACGCATATATGCTTTATTTGGATTGGGGTACCCGGCTTTTGTTTTACGAATTTAAATTAGCTGCTAGTTTAGTATATTGTCTTCGCTTCTGCTCCCCACAAATGGTATTAATTTATTTTGCTACCCTTTTCCTTCATCCACCGTATCTAATGCCAAATGCACGTCTTCTGTCTCTGTCAATTTCTTCTTTTGCGTTTTTATTTTTGCCTTTCAAGTTCTGAAAGTTTAACGCATCTCATCTTCAATTTTTCTGGCAAAATGGGAAAAGAAATAAATCTTCTTTTTCACACGTGCCTTTGCATTTGAAGCTTTATCGATGTAAGCTGATCCTGGCTTTAACATGCTCGCGAGTGGGACTCACTCTTGGTCCAAGGCTAAATAGATGGAAATTTTGGAGTTTGCAATATTTATCTCTCCTTGCTTAGGTGTTTTAACTTTTAACTAAGCTCCAAATACTAGTCAATAAATGAAAATTTTTCAATTTTCCTTCAGCAAAAAAAAAAAAAAAAATGAAAAGAATTTTCAGAAAATTATTTTTCCGCTTGTGTGTGGGTCTCTTTAGAACTCCCATTCTTATTTACAAAAAAAAATTGGTTAGAAAAAAACAGATACTTGCATTTGAATTTAATTGATTTTAAAATACATAATTTTAATATTGTTTGTACTTTATTCAACAATACAATTATGTATCTATTTATTTAATAAATACATATGTTTGAATTTAATTATAAAACTTGATGTACTACAACTAAGGAATTGTACCTATTATTTTCTTTTCCACGCAAAACCTTTCTCTTTTTCTTTTTCTTTTTTTTCTTTTTTCCTCTTTGGACTACATATCTTACTATTGTCTTGTTTAGGGTGAAATTAGATGGCCTCAAGTCCAAAAAAGTTAATATGGCCTTAAAATCGAATATTTATTACTATTGTGCAGATTTTCCCCACTTTAAAGAGGTGATGGGATAGGAACGGGTTTTGGTCATTTTGACCCGTTTTGGATGTAAATATACATATTTTATTAAGTATATATTTAAATTATTTATACATATAATTTAATGGCTTATATATAAAATTGCCATCACATTCTCTAAGGCATTTGTCTTTTTCATTATAATTTTTCTTTAAAGTAATCTCACAATCACTCTTTTTTCTTTTATGTTTCATCTTTATCTCATCAATGTTAAAACCATCTCATTATTTCGAATCTAACCTACCCTGTCCCATCTCAAAGAGGGGTCAAGACAGGAACAGGGCAACTATCATCCAACCTCTCCCTGCTACACCCCGTTGCCATTAACTGTTTCACAAACCATAAAATTAGGCCAATCAAGAAAGTATTTTAGTTTGATAACTTTTTTATGTAAAAAACCGGTTCAAATTTCAAAGTGAGACTATATATTCACAAATAAAAACTATATTTTCTCATATATATATATATATGTGTGTGTGTGTGTGTGTGTTGGGGGGGGGGGGGGGGTATTTTCACGTACATTTTAAGAATATAAATAAATTAATTAATTAAACAGCGCATTTGACACTGAGACCCCAAGGATGGCGTGAGAGTTTGAACGGCAGTTATATACTGTGAATGTCTAAACGGCATTATTTTCAAACTGTTTCGTGAATTTTTTCTCTCCGCTCTCCTACCTTCGTCTTTTATCTGTTTATCATCATCACCATCATCTTCATATCGCTTTTCAGTCCAAATTGGCAGGGAATTTTGCCTTACGAGATGTTTGGTTCAGACTTCCTACTTCACATTTTACTCTACAACACCAGACATTTCAATTCTCTCATTTCACACCTCAAAGAGTAATCAGTTTTTGTAATAAACAAAAACCCACATTTTCATTTTTAAGGTACTAAAGAGAAACTCATCCAAATTTGTTAATTTTATTTAATAAGAACGATTTAATTTGCATACTAACTACGTTTTGACATAGTAGCATTGTATTTATTCAGTTTAGTATATGCTTTATCCTTTTTTAAATTAAGCATAGACAAGGAATTCTTATCATTATTATTATTCTGATTATTTTATGCTGTAGCAGTGAAAGATAAGGCTGTATTTTTCTCTGTACATATCTAGCAACAAATCTGTTACATGACTTGATGGGGAACATAATCAGTTCATTTTTTTCTGGGTTTGGCAAAGTCTTTAGCGACCTTTTTGGCTCCCCACTTGATTTTCTTGAAGGAAAATCTTGCAGGTAAACACATTTGTTAGTTTCATTATTTCATATATAATGTCATGCCCAATTTGAGTCTTAGCACAAGATTCTTTATCCAATTCTTGATTTAATATTAAGTTATGGAGGGTAAATTACATAGGCTTGTTATGAAATGTTCTGAGTATTTCTCACATAAGCCACTGTTATTGAATCATGGGATTTGGATTTTTTTTTTTTTTTCAGTTCAGTGTGCCAATCAACATGGGATTTTATCTGTTTCATTGAAAATTTCTGCGTTGCCAATCTGCTGAAGATGGCCATGGTATTGGTTCTGGTCTACATTGGTGAGTTTGTTTGCTGAGAAGGTTACTCTAGAATCACTGGCTAAACTGTGTATAATAAATATACTGTAATCTGTATCAGTCAACCAGTTCTGTTGCTTTACTAAGGTTTTGGCTCCTGTCATGTGCGCACAAGACACATGACAGAAGCCATGAACACGTGAACATGATATCTTTATTTCACTTAAAATGGAGAGAGTCCCATTTCACAGTTAAGATTTTATGTAGTACATCTAATAATGTATAGACTATAGAGCTCCACATCATTTAAAATTATAAATGATGTAGTATTGAATATACTTTTAGATTTATAATATTTAATCTGAACTATGAAATGAATCCGTTTCTCAAATGATGATGATCATTTTCCTCTCTAGTAGTAGAGTCTTAGGTTCAATTCTAATTATAAAGAAGAATTAATTAAATAACTTGATGAATGAAATAAAGGGATAGGCTTAATTTTTGAGATATATCTGAAATTGGATTTTTTGTTGTCCTTTGATGATTGCAGTTCTCTTATTCTTCTATCTGTTACAAAAACTGGGCATTTGTGAGTGTATCTGTCAAAGCCTTTTCAGAATAGTATGGGCATGTGTTGCTTCCTGGTTCCATGCATTTGAGTATTGTTGCATTTTCTTCTGTGTTAAGCTTCGTAAGCTCAAAAGGGTACGAAGAAAACACAGAAGAGACATTGAAGAAGAGTTCGATGCAGGTGATGATGAGTATGATACTAGTGAAGAAGAATATGACGATGAAAGCTTTTCAAATCATGTTCCTAGACACATGGAAAAGAGTAGATCAGTATCTCACAAATGGAAGGATTATAGAGGTGCTCACTTGAGGAAGTCTCTGCGGCCAAGAAATCATCGTATACGAGTAGATATTAGTAGGGATTCAGTTCATAGTGGCAGAAGAAATCATATTAAGCATAGGAATCATGGTAGCACAGTTCATGACATTAGGGTGACTCGCACATCAAAGTTTGCACATAAAGGGAGAAATTATAGGGGAGGGGTGGTTAAACATCGGCGAAGGTAGAAAAAATTTAATGGAGGAAATTTGGAAATCAATTCAATAGAAGTGATCCTTGTATTAAAAGATAACATGAAAGTAATTCTACTTTACATTTTCCTGGTGAACCCCCTTTTAAGTATAGTCTTTGGTTGTAGCTCCCTTTTCTAAAGTTAATTGGTTAGTCCCCACAATGCACATCTTTTTTCTTGACTAAAGCAACACGCGATTAGGCAAAAAGGTGTTCTTGAGAATATGAAAAGATCAATACGTAACAAAAGCAAAATAGAATTTCATGAATTTGTCAACATATTTTGTATCTCGAAAAGCAAAAAGGAAAAGAAGGATATCCTATTGAATTATTATTAGAAGAATCTGAATAGTGATTATTATAAAAATATATACGAGAAAATCTTAAATGGCTGAGTTCTTTGCATTCAATTCAATGACCTTCTATAACACTGTTGATTTCACTCAAATTTGAATATTTAATCTCTATGGCATGAAATGAGTCACACTAATTTAAACTTGTACACAACAGTTCCCGGGCTGAAGTGAAAAGGACTATAGCCCTCCTGTTTTCTATTGAAACTTCACTTCATGATGTACCATTAATTTTTATCTTCTAGTAATTGTTGAGTCACAGAACTCCTGTTATCTATTGTTACTTCGGCTTTAAGCATTAGGTCTGATAATTATTTGTAACACACAAAGAGATTTGTACATCATGCTAATGCATAATATGTTGGTCTGTGTTCCAATGATTTTCTTCTTTTACTCCCTCATTGGTTACAACAAGAATCTCTTTTTGCTGCTACTATTCTAGTAGGGCTCCGTTGAGATCTTCAGGTATAAGGCCTAATTAGTAATTGGATCTATAAGGCCTAATTATTTATGTCACATCTGGACCAAAATTTTACACAAGTCCATCTTATTTAATTTTGTCTTTTCAGGCAATTTAATGGGCTGTGTTCCTTTGGGCCTAAATAGCCATTTCATTACGTTTGCTTTGGACTTGGGCTTTGGTCTTACTGAGTAAGCTTCCAAAACACATTATCAGGGATTTACAAAAAAAACACGTTTCTCCTTTTCGCTGAACCTTGAGTTCCATACGTTTTGTGCTTCGGGTATTAGCATTTGAAAAATTCTTGTTATGGAACCGTGTAGTATAGCACAAAAAAGTACTATCAGCAATATGTTATGCATGCCTCGATACATGGTTGTGCTGGTGGATTGCCCATATATGAGGCAAGAAGTGGCTACAAATTTTGGTTAAGAACTTTAATTTTAGAATAAGGTAGGCAGTAACTTGACGCAGATGTTCTTCTATTGCTTAACATGATTGTTTAATTGCCGTCTTCATAAAGAAAGCTCAAACCCCATTTCGGCTAGGAATTAAAATGTTACTACGATTTAGGAATCTGGAATATTGATATCCAAAAGAGAAGTCTTTCCCCATTACTTGTCATGGAAGCTATTATCTCTCCAAAGAAACCTCTAATATATTGCCACCTTTTTCTCTTCATATAACCCAATCAATGGTTCATTTTTTTTGGTACTCTACTGAAAGAAATTGATCGATTAAGCCTTCAATGGATAACCAGGAAGGGACTCAGGAGGGTAAACAGTCCTCTCAGAGAACCCCGTTCACCCAACTCGAACAAGTTGCCTCTGATTTGGCTTTAGCAATTACTTTGCAAGAACAAGAGAGGGCCTTCACAGCGCTCGAAACCATTGAAAGTGAAAGCGAAGAAGAATTAGAAGATGAAGAAAGTGATTATGATGATTCTTATGATGGTGATCAAGAATTCATTGACAGGTACGAATTGGAAGCCGAACTTGATCAGGTTCCGGAAGGAGAAGGCACCAGCAGCGATGATGATATGTATGATTTAGAAGAATTCAGTCCGGATGCACTATCTTATGAGGAGTTGATTGCACTAGGAGAGTTCATAGGAGAAGAGAAGAAAGGACTATCAATAACCGAGATTCCTACATGCTTACACCCATGTAAATGTCAGTCTGTTGATAGCAAAACCAACATTGATCGATGTGTTATTTGTCAAGTTGAGTATGAAGAAGGTGAAGTCTTGTTTGCTCTTCCTTGTGAACATCCTTATCATTCAGAGTGTATAAGCAAATGGCTTCAAATTAGAAAGACATGTCCAATATGTGGCACTGAAGTTGTACCACCTAAGATAGCTAGGACTGCCTAGTTCTGTATATATTATGATTGTACAGTGTAAATTACTTGTTATGCTTGATTTGTCTATTATGCTTGATTTGTCTATAACAAGAAGGTTCAGTATTGCTTGCAATGAGTTTGACCTAAACAATAAGACACAATCACAATCTAAATGTCCATTCAGATCTAAAGAATATAAGAAAGTAAATGAAATCTTGAAATCCTAGGCCGAATTAGGATTGCTTTTCATCTGCTAAAATAGAAATAGAAAGAAGAAAAGAAAATGATGCATGGAGAGAGAGTAAAAAAATAGAAGGAAAAAAAGAAAAAGAAATAGGTGTTGCTACAGGAAATTGTAAATTTTTTTGCATTTTACATTCCAACTATAGGATGATTTTGTTTGTTTTTGTGTATTTAAAAATAAATTTTGCATTTTAATGGGCTTTGCACTCCCAGATGGAAATGCTCTTACATATGCATATGTCTTGTGTGTTCTCCTGTATTAGCTAGTAATATTGTATGCGCCAAACAAAAATGAAACCATAATAACCAAATTTTATAAGTTAACTATTTCAATTAGGTAATTAGATGTTAGATTAGACAACAGGATAAAAGCGCCCTACTATTTCTTTGGAGGCAAGAAAGCTGAAAGAGCAATTGACGGCATTGGGGAATGCGGGTTGTGAGTGCTTGCGTGGTCTCCAATCTACAACAGTTTAATAATAATAATAAAAAAAGGGTCTCTCAACTCTCAAGAGAGGACATCATATATATATATATATATATATATATATGTACAAAATTAGGAAGAAACATTGACCAACTCATCATGCTACTGTGCTAGTGCGAGTTGAAAATTAAGAATCTAAATAATAGGTGATTATTTTCGTCGGTTTAGGTTTTTGGTTTTGAGGGAAGTAGTTAGTAATTTATGACAATAGTATTAAACATGTTTTTCTCATTTTCAACCCTATATTAAACATATATTTTCCATTTAATGACGGTATTCATCACTAGCAATGAGCCACAAATGGCGGCATGGAGTATAGTAGTTGTGTGGCGGCAAAGTGCGGTGTGATGTGCATCGATAAAGCAGGAGAGGGAAATGAGGAAATGAAAAGAGAAAAATATTTTTCTTAAAAAATAAAAGTAAGAAAATAATATTTTAATAGAATGTAAAAAAAGAAAAAAAAATTGAGCTCATTGTGGATGCATGTAAAAGTGAGTGGTTAAAAAAAAAAAAAATTTAAAAGTAACTTCTTAACTTAAGAGGTTACCCTTTTTTTCTTTTGATTTCAATTAAATATCTTTTAGCGTTTTTCAATAGCTTGTATCTTGGTTAATTTTTGTCTCTTTATGTTTTCTTTTCTTATAGTATATGTATTATTATTATTATTATTTTTCAGAAGAAGTACATGTATTATGTAGTATAGCTAGGAGTAATGTTAGCTTTGGTTAGCAAATACACACATATATTTGACCCCCAAAAAAAAAAAAATTGGAGACCTTCACCTTAAATTTTTTTTTTTTTGTCTAATTGAAATAAGCTTCAATATACTTCTCTTAATAATCTATACTTGCAAATAAAGTTAAAATTAATTTATATATTTGACCAAATCTGTGAGTATAGTGGCTAAATTTGAATTTATTTTTAAATTTTTATTTGTTAAGTGGGGATTGCAGGCATAGATCTGTCAGTAGTTAACAAATGTTAACACTACAATTAAAAAAATTAAACAAGTGGTGATTCTTTTTCTTTTTTTAAAAAAATAGAAAAGGAACAAGGGACAAGGGGGTGATTGAGTGAAGACAAAAACAAATGTTAAAACAAAAAAATTAATACAATTATAAAGAGTAATAATTGTCAAAGTTGAGTTAAATTGTTAAATAAAATAATTGTACAAAGTAAAGACATAAACTAATTGCTAAAAATATTCTAAACAATAATAATTAAAGTTCACTACACAACAATAATTAATATCTTTAAACTATTCATTTAACAATAAAATAAGAAGTTTATAATAAAATTTCTATATATATAAAGTTAACGGATGCCCAAATGGGTGGTTTAAAAAAATTACGAATTTTTTATGAAAAAAAAAAAGTAACAAATTTTTTAACACTTTTTATATTTTGAATAAAAGTAATATATATCAATAATTTCCTAAAATAGTTCACTAACAAATACCTAATCGGATCCATAAAAAATATATTCCTTTAGATGTTGTATCCTTATACTCTTCATTTATCGAGTTTCTCTTCATTTGTCATAATGTTTCAACTTTTAATTAACTTGTATTATTACTATGAAAACACAAACAACAGAACATCTACTAACCAAGAAATTTCTTCCTGTAACGTATCTTTTACGATTTTCGAACCAAAATTTAACAAAAAAAATTTATCAGTCCACCTTTAGGATACACCTGCCCTAGGTCTTAGAGTAGGTTTGGAAATGGCAAAGTTCGTGCCGTACACACGCTCAGCATTTGATCTTATAGGTTAGTATTATTTATATTTGTTAAAAATAATACAGAAAATTAAAATAAAATAAAAAAACACAAACCACGAGAATCATGTCTATTGTACTCCTTTCATAATTTTTAAAAAATATATTTTAGATACTAGGAAAGCACTATATTCCAATTTTTGAAGGCATGCTTTAACAGTTAACACGCTAAAACATCCATGGCCACCTAAAAGCCTTTTTTAGGGCTGCTGTCCACAACAGCTTATGGAAAAGAAATCACTAAAAAAAGGAAAAAGGAGAAATTTCAATGTAAAACGAGAAAAGAAAGAGACAAAGTCATCCTAATGCTAGCTTTTTTTTTCCTTGTAAGAAAATAATTTTAATTACCTAACAACAAACTTTTAGGCCATCCTTTATAGTATACACAGACAAACAAAACATCCATGGATACTTAAAAGCCTTTTCTCTAAATAAATAAATAAATAAATAAATATTTCATTTGTGTTTTGGTTTGATAATAAAAAATAATTATCATCATGAAATGAATGTCATAAATTTTAAATCTTATATATTGTATTTAAAAACATTTTTACTTATTCTCAACTTTTTTAAGAGAATATTTATATATGTGGATCTCTTTTACTAACTAGTGATAGTAAGTTTTGGTTATCAATTAACAACGTGTTTGAATCTGGGTTTGGCTTATCTTTAATATTTTTTTAACTGAACATATCCTTTTATTTTAAATATATAATGACGAGTGGTAATGTGTTTTAATCTCCACATTTTATTTAATTAGTAGATGGTGTGGCAATTTCTCATTTAAACAAAAGGAGAAGGTAAAGCCAAACCCTTTAAATCCTATCTAAAAAAAATCATTATATTTTACTGCGATTATCTTTAATATTTTTTTAATTGGACATGTCCTTTTGTTTTAAATATACAATGGTAGTGAGTTTTAATCTCTATATTTTATTTAGTTAGTGAATAATGTGGCAATTTTTCATTAAAACAAAATGAGAAGGTAAAGCCAAATCCTTTAAATCCTATCTAAAAAATATTAGTATATCTTACTGTGATGGTAAAGAGCAATTATCACGAAGTGAGCATAATAAATTTTAAATCTTATAATATCTATTTATCAAAAAAATAATTATACTTAATATCTTACTGTGTGCCATTTTTGGATGTACCTGGCCCCTGGGTCTTTCACAACGAACATTTTTTTTTTTTTTTTTGGTTTTTTAGAGGAAAAAACTTCAAATTATAATTAAAAAAACATATTGTTTTGTACTTCTCACTCACCCACATAAAATATTACAAAAACATGCTAGTGGGTACATGTCTTTGTGTGTTAGTGCATGCGGACACAGATTTTGTCTGATAACGACAAAACAAAATAATTAGTATAATTGGTTTATGTAAAAAGTAGAGAAGGGCTATGATCGATACAGGGATGGCTAAAAATATATAGCTGAATTATTATTTACAAAATTCCTCTCGCATTGTAAAAGTGAAATGATTAAACAACTTTATCCCACCATTATTCATTATATATTCAGCAAGTTTGGACTGATTTGTTGAAACTTGAAACCTATAACCATTATTTTAGAATGCGTAGAAAAGTATGAAAACAAAATTTGGACGAATTGGCGGCTAATAAGAATTTCATTAGTGCCGCCCCTAGCGTTTTAATTATAGAGAAAAAAGAAAAATAAAAGTTCAATTCATCTAGACAGATTTCTATGCATTAGTTTTAGAAGAAAGTCATGCCAAACCCACAAAAGCCTTTTTCTGGGATAGGGTTATTGAGGACTTCTGATCGATCTTATTCAGCCCACATTCTTATGGTTTCACACACCATCCAAAAGAGCCCTGCTGGTTTTGCTCCTTTTTAAAAGTGTATCATGAGTCTCTTAATTATCTTATAAAATATTATTACCAGATGCTCCACCTGATCGATGGTAAAGTTTGAATAATGTAACATAAAATAATAAGTTATGGAGTATTAAATGGTTTAGGATCTTGATTGAGTAATTTGATTCCTTGGTTTAACTTTAATGTTGTGCGTACTCGTGAAGAATAAAATAATGGGGTAGGGTATTTGGTAATCTTCTCAAAATCTTTTTTTTTTTTTTTTCTTAAATCATAAAAACTTTGTTTTGACTCACTTACCCTTTTTTTTTTTTACCTAGGTGAAGACAAAGCATTGAATTTTACCAACAAATAGAGTGAGAGTACTACTTGGCCTAGAAGCCACTTGCCAAGTGCCAGAATAATAAAAATATTGGATGATTAATTTGTAGGCAATTGGCTTCCATGATTTTCTAGATTCGGTTTAATCACTATTATAGAGAAGCTAATAGGTGTGCCGACGGCTTACCAAGAATGAGAACTTATTAATCTGTGGACTTTATTGTATATGATAATCCTCCTATGGACTAAGAGACCTTTGTTGATTTTGATATTTCTGATTTGTACCTAAACAAGGTGTTGGCTTGTGAGTGTATTCCCTTGTCTTATTCCCCTTCCCCTATATATGTGTGTGTTTAACAAATTAAATAAATAAAAAATGAGATGCTTGTTAATCTTTAGTCTTTTAATTTAATTCCCTATTACCAAAAATAAAGATAATAATAATATTCATATCAATGTTTTCCTACCGCATATAAGTGTGAAAAGGGAAATTTCGGAGAATAACAGCTGAAAGTAGAAAAAAAAAGGGGAATAATTTTCCAGATAAGTATGAATTCAAAATGGCAGAAAGGTACTACTTACCAAAGTGAGGTGACGTGTTTTCCATTTTAATATATATATATATATATATATATATGCGATGAAAATAATCTAACGAGTGATTAAAAGCTTCTAGGTTATTTAAACTCTTAACCTCCTTTAAATTATGATATTTTGGGGTCCTTGGGGAGTCTAGATGTATACCACAGGGTTTGGGATAATTATTTTTATATTGATTTATTTTGCCTACAAAAAAAAAAAAAAAGTAAAAATTATAATTTTAATTAAAAACAGCAAAACTTTAAAACGCTATACTTATGACTCAAATTATATCAAATCAACCCTAAATAGTCTTTTAACCATATATGTGAGGTCACCACAAGAAATTCTCTCACATGTTTATACATACATACATATATATATATATATATATATATATATATATATATATATCATAGAAATCAATCATTTACATTTGTTGAGAATCAACTTTGATAAGATTAGAGAAACAACATGTAGCATATATACGTACAGACTACAGAGGACCGGTGACTTATAACAAGTTTCAGGAACTGCAGGTTGTTACATATTGATCTTCTCAATTAAACACTAATCACGTCTTTCACCTGATATTTCATGTACACTTGTCATTAATTATTTGGTTAGTGTAGGTAGTTAAAGTTTTTTAGATTTATTAGTTACTAGCTGTTGACACTGTTAGAAGTTAGAACAGCTAGATTAGTTAACGTATACATATTAGTACCATAATTGTTTATTTATTGATCTTCTCAATTAAACTCTCATGTGATATTTATATACACTTGTTAATAAATAATTGGTTAGTGTCTCATCCAAAATAAATAAATAAATGTTTAGTGCAATTATTATAGGTAATTAAAATTTGTTTGGTTTGTTACAAACCAGTAACTTATTTTCAGTGCTCCGTTTTATATATATATTATAGCTCATTTGTACAAATTCGAATCAATGAATTTAAGTATTATTCATTAATTTTTTTGATTGCAGAGAGTGGCAACAAACATGTCTTTTTTTATTTATATAATTCAATACCCTAATTATAATAAGAGAAATGGAATTCGTGCATTAATTATTTTCTTTAAAAACATTAAAAGATGCTAGTTAAACTATAAGACAAACTTATTTTACAATTGAATAGCTCATAACATCAGTATTATACTAACAAACTTTGTACTCTGAAAATTATTATGACCAACTCCAAACCTCTCCTTTTTTTTTTTCTTTTTTTTTTTTTATAACTCCCAAACGCTCCCGTGTAGAAACTAGAAAGTGATTTAGGCTTTTAAAAAAAAAAAATTGGCAAAATGGCACTAATTAGAGTCTAACATTAAATCTATTCTAACATGTAATGCATCATCTTTTGACCATCCCTCTCAAACACACCTCACGGCTGATCTCAATCGTCCACTCATTGACTTCTTTTTAAGACCACAAACCCTTCCATTCTCTAAAGAAACTATTAATACTTATTACTCAAGCAAATAAATCATTGTATAATAAATTCAAACATTAATTTGGGTCCACTAATTTAGACCCATCATATTTACTATATTGACCAATCACATTGTCACAAAGTAAGACCCAAAAATAAACTATGTTTAATAATGGCAATTATTTATTAGGCATATTTTCGAAAGAAGCAAAGAGGGCATTATAGTCATTACGTACCAAGCAAAGGGTCCGGATTAGGTCATCCATTGCGACTCGTGTGGGCCACTTTTGTGTCTTCTTGTACACGTGTGAGCTCAACACGAAAGCCTAGGACCATTGACATGTCACGGGTGACGTAAATAGTATCAATCCAGAAACTTAGCTCTAAATCTATTGGGAATCGAATGACGTGTCACAACCCGATTGGCTTGTCGTGCTAATTTAGAATATTTTGACCGTAGATTACAGACAATCATGCTTGTAACTTGCAACGGCCCCAAACTGATATATTTGAATAGACAAAAAGTCCACGCACTTGTTTAATTGTATATTCTTAATTGGGTCAGTTAACGCGTGCTTTAGCCACACATTAACCATTTATCTTATAAAAGTTTTTATAGAGAATTGGAAAATCTGTTAAAATAGTTAATTTTTTTTTTTTTATAAAATATTTTTTAAAATGGTTTATTGATATGTGCCCCAAGGGCACATGTTAATAAATCATTTCTTAATTTCTTGACAATTGAAAATTCTTAAAAATTTAGCACTACCAAAAAATATATAATTTCTTAAAAGAAAAAACAGTGGATTAATCTCACATTAGAAAATGAGTGTTTGTTAAAGAGATTTAAAGTATGTACTGTGTATCTAAAAGTTAGGCCATTTTAGATATACACCCGTAAGTTTCTTTAAAAAATCTTCTCTCATCTCCCGTGTGTGTATTAAAAATACTTACTATTCTCAAAAAATATATATATATATATATATATAATTTTTGTCACAATTTTTTATGCCATTGATTGTAATTATTGAAAAAAATTATAGATTCATGTGAAAATGACATTTCAAATCACAGACATACAGTCTGTCATATAGAAAAATTGTCGAGTTTGTTTAGGATAGATGAACAATTATAGAAAATTTAGGAAAGATTAGAAAAGGTCAAGCGTGACAGTGGTGTGAACTGTGAAGAGTTGGCGGTTTCAACGTTTTAAGCACTTGCCTAGTGCTTTCCTTTATCCTTATCCACGCAAGCCATTGACAGCTTCTTCTTTTTTTTCCATATATATCTAGTTATTATATTCACAGGTCAAAGGAGCACCAGAAAGCAGTAATGTCATTTGAATGGGCAGAAATATTGTGTAGTGTTCTGTGTTCACACTTCGTAACGGACGACATAAAACATGTGCGTACATAAAGAAAAGAGAAAAATATGTTTTGTGCTTTTGAAAGAATGTTTCGTGTGATTAGCGGTCTCCACCAAACTTTACTACTCAAAAGTTTTTGTAGCTTAATTGATTCATATTTTATTTTGTTTTCAATGAAAATATTTAAATTTAAAATCTCTTATTTTCAACTATCAATTTATAGGATAAAAATAAAATAAAAATAATAAAAAAATAAGTTCAAATATTCCTTCAATTCTTGCATGGAAAGAGTATTTTGCTGTTAAGATTTTATTTTTGAGTATAACAATGTAGTGACTAGAGAATATTATTGAAATTTTTTCAATGATGTGTCATTGGATACAATTTTATATTTATAATATTTAAATTACATCCCTCAAGTTAAAGAGTTCTTAGATTTTACATCCTAGTTTCAAAATTTGGATTTTACCCTCTAAAGTTGTATTTATTTGTATTAGCAATTCCTTCGTCCATATTTTTAGTTAAGTGTCGCATAAACTTATTATGCATATTTAGTTCGTTCAATTGAAAGCTTATGTGACACTTAATAAAAAATATGAACAAATTGGTTGCTAATGCAAATGAAATATAACTTTAGGGTATAAAATCAAAATTTTAAAATTTTAGTGTGAAAAATCCAAAAAACTCCCTAACTTTAGGAGTATAATTTGCACTTTAACTTAATAATTAATCTGAACTATAAAATAAATCAATTTTTAAATAGAGAGGATTTTAATATTCCAAATTTTTTGTCCATTCCCAAAAAAAAAAAATGTAAAAAGATTTGTTTTACACTTTACCAGTGCCTTTTCAATTGCATTTATTATAAAAAGATATTGACAATACAATTAATATAAACATAACGGGTAATAAAGATTCCCAAAAAAAAAAGGTGATAAAAAAAAGATTGTGAACATTTTAAATAGAGTTTATTTTTATTACTTTTTTCATAAAATGTGTACATTTTCAAATAAACCCATATGATTTGAAGGGAGACGGTGTACATTTTCATATATGAATTGTGGACAAAAAGATTTTTCTTTTATATATTGTGACCAAAATTTGTATGAACGTTTTAATGAACCTTTTTTTTTTTTTTTTTGGTGGAGAAAACGGTAAGAAATGTTAATGGAATTTTAATTTTTAAAAACTTCACTTCATTTAAATGAAGAATATTATGTTCGTTGACAGGACATTGTAACTTAGCAAAAGAATAAAAATAATAACACGTGATATTTTAAAAGAATTATTTTACACATTAGTAAGTGCCTTATTAATTGCATTTATTATAAAAAATATTGACGACACAATGATTGGCTGGTCAATTTGCCAATAAAATTTGTTAAATTGAAGGGAGATAATGTTGTATTAAATATCTACAACTGTTAAATTAAAGAATCTCTCCTTAAACTAGTTTGAAGAGAAACTAAATTCTGTCAATGATATTCAAGCTAATTATTTGTCCTTAAACTAATTTGAAGAGAAACTAAATTTTGACAAAGATATTCAAGCTAATTATACTGAAACTTTTTTGTCCTTAAACTAGTTTGAAGAGAAACTAAATTCTGACAAAGATATTTAAGTTAATTATATTGAAACTTTTTTGTTGCCTTTGGTCCAAAAAAAAATTATACCGAAACTTTTTTCATGTCGTTATTAATGAAAGTCATTTATTCAGTACTCACGGGGCATTACCGCCACCTGATTTTTGGAGAAAGAAATTTTTTTAATTTACATGTAGAATATTATCTCAATCTCAAGTGACATGAGCAAAAAAAAAAAAAGACATGACTCCAACAAATTTCAATTCATTTAATAGAAAGTAGTAACCCTTCTAAAAATAAAATAAAAAAGAAGTAAACCATGATTGGTCTTAATAAGAAATTTGATACTACGAGTCTACGAGTTACTACAAAACTGGGTTTCCACGTGTGAAGAGTGGATATTTGAGAATAAATCGTTAAATGAAAAAAAGAAAAGAAAAAAAAAAGTAGATGATAGAGTAGTTATTTTATCCAAAATTAAATACTATTTTGTAAAAATAAAAAACAACAACACACATCCCATGATTCCCATCCAAGGTTAGGTTTTCAAGAGAGACGACAGAGGCACAGCTGACAGACTCGACTGTGGGGATAATCAATCAAAGGAGAGCAAGGAAGAAAGTAAAAGGTAAAGAACCATTAAAGAGTCTCATTATTGGCTCAACTTTAATGAGTGAGTACAATAAACTTTTTAAGGTTGGGTACAACCTAGTTACTATAATCTAGAACCATGTGAAATGTACAGGTTTTTTGACGATTATAGGCATACATAGCATAGTGGTCTTTTTCGCTTTTCATAAATAAAACTGTAGTGCTTCATTTTCTTTCATCGAAAGCATGTGCGCTCAGCATAAGAGTTAGATGAGGTAACTATTCCGTATCCGTGTAGGCACAATTATATCGTATATATGTTTGTGGGGAAGATTTTTAGGTATTCTAGAGTACGGAGAAATGGTGTTTTCTCTTCTCGTTTTCATGATAGACCCTACTATAAATTCAATGAACGAGCCCCATCATGAATGTGAAAAGAGACAATACCATTATTCATACTCTGAGAGCATCTAAGAATTACTCATGTTGTGGTAAAGGATGCCAATTCATTCTACCATAATTCACCGGACATTGCCGAATATGATAGTTGGGATGGTGACCAATTCGAGAGTCATTCAGGGCAGCATAACTATTAACTAAAGCTACTGCTATCCTATTCCTATCCTATGTTCAATTAGTCAATACACCTTTTAAAATTTAAGAAATTGAAATCTTATATAATCATTGAGACTATTAATAAAAATAAGTACTTCATAACACATTCATAACAAACCTTACGTGATAGATTATTATTAGCGGGTAAAAAATCATTTCAATTGTGAATTCAAATTATAACTAATAATAATATATCACCTAAGATTTGTTGTAAAAATAATAAAAAAAATAACTTTTTTTTATTATTATTAAGTGGCTTTAACTTTCAATATCAGTAGTTCAAGTACTATTATTTCTCGGGCAATACAAGTACTATTATTTCTCGGGCAATACCCTAGATATTGTACGAGATTCGTAACGTAAGGAGGAATTTGTTTCCTAATATAAGTGATGTGGCAAAAATAAAGGATTCCACGTGATATGTCTTGACTGATATTAAAACCTAAAACATGTCGTCTTCTTCTCGAAATGTTGGGAATAGAAAACTTACTATAATGTGCCGTAACATTCTCCACAAGGGCGGCTTGATGCTTTTGGTCTAAGGTGAAAATTGATTATCTTATTTTAGATGCAAAATTATTACTAATTAACATGAACTACATAGAATTCTTTCTTTTTTTATAAATTTGATAGGCAAAAAATTTGACAAAACTTTTCGAACTTGTTGATGTGGCAAATTGATAGTGGTAAATAAAAGAGTTGTGTTAATGGTAGACCTAGATAAAAACTAGTAAAAATTTGTTAATTCAACTCTTGTTATTATTTTATTTTTTAGAAGTACAATATTCACAATATTTTTCACAACAAATCCTAAGTTTTAAACTGCTTCTTGTTTTCTATTTGAAAACACCACTATAATTATTTTTTTGTCATCAATAACAAGCTATAACAATCTGCTACTTAGCGTTTGTTGTAAAAGTGATGTGAAAAATATTGTGGACTTAGCATTTTTCTCACTTTTTTGTTTGTTTTTCATTTAATAAAAATATATTATTTAATTTATTGATTATATATAACCATATTGGTTAAAATTTGGAGGCCTTTTTTTTACTTGGGGCCTTAAGCGACCGCATCTATTGCTCTACCATTCAGCTTACCTTGATTCTCCAGAGTTTGAGGAATAATGAGAAATCCATTAATAGAAAGACTTATTTGAGATAAAATCTTAATAATTACATCCAAATCACAAGCTCCATGAAATTGGCCCCTTTTTATATCTAAAGAAATTCATTTGTATACTTTTTTGTAATTTTTTTTAGTAAAGGACTTTTTTGTGGTCTTATTAAAGGACTTATATTTAAAGAAATTCATTTCCTCCAGACATCAATAATTTTTTTTTTCCCCTGCTGATTAAATTATAAAGTCAATTGGACATATTCTTTAAAAAAAAAAAAAAAAAGTTATTAAACTACCATTGCACCTAGGTATTGCATAAGATCCATAATTGTTGAGGGGGTTCGTTTTCTGTTATAAACGATGTGGCAGAAAAAACTAATTGAACGAGATATATTTTAGTTGTATTAAATTTTAAAACATGTCTTTTATTTTTCAAAATGTTGTGAACAAAGAACTTATTATAATACGTCGTCGCCCTATACTCCAAAGTTTGAGGGACAAAAATAAATTTATTAATAGAAATATTTATTTAATAGAAAATCTTAATAATTATATCCAATCACAAACTGTAAAAAAATCACCCTTTTTTTTATTTTGGTAATTAGAGGATATTGCATTTGCTAAAAATTACCCCCTTTTTCAATCTCGTTTTTAAAAATATCTTCAATATATATATATATACAATATTTTTCTTTAAAAAGTGAAACTAAAAAATAAAATTGAGTGCAATTACATTAGCGAAAACACACGGCAGCAGGCAGTGCTGACGTGTACCCACGATCCCCGTGAAACCGTCGGCTGGAACACCGCTGAAAAAAAAAGAAAAAAGCAAAAAGCGAAAAATCTCAAACAAAACAACCCGCCGACTAAAACGCGAATCCCAAGAGTGACTGACTGATAGTGGGTCCCAGACCGACGCTCTTTCGACTCCACCCCCCCACACCACTCCAAAATAGTTGACGTAAGCAGTGACAAAATTGTGGGCAGTGTACACGCACGCACCGCACTTACTCAGTCGCCACCTGTCCCGGCTGCTCCTTTCCCTTACTCCGCACATACGTTATCGCCCACGTGTCTTCTAGAAACTATCCTCCCTCCTATTTCGCCACGTGTCCTCTTCGCCTCCCTTTCCTTCCCTATAAATTCCCTTCTCTCCCTTGCGTTTTAAGTTTCAATCGCCCTCGTAGCTTACTCCAAAGAAGTGAAAAAAAATATATTTATTTATTTTTGTAGAGAGAGAGAGAGTTTTAGAAAGGTAACAAAAAAAAAAAAATGTCGACTGAGTTAGTTTTACCTCCTGGGTTCAGGTTTCACCCTACTGATGAAGAGCTTGTCATGCACTATCTCTGCCGTAAATGTGCTTCACAGTCTATTGCTGTGCCTATTATAGCTGAGATCGACCTTTACAAATACGATCCATGGGAACTTCCTGGTAATTTTATTTATTTATTTATTTTATTTTTTTTAACTATGAACGTGTCAGTTGAGTTATAACTGTTTTTATATTTGTTTATTGATGTGGTGGTATGATTTAAATTTACAGGTAAGGCTTTGTATGGAGAGAAAGAGTGGTACTTCTTTTCGCCTCGAGACCGGAAGTACCCGAACGGTTCAAGGCCGAATCGGGCAGCCGGAACTGGGTACTGGAAGGCTACTGGAGCTGATAAGCCGATCGGGATTCCGAAGCCGGTTGGGATCAAGAAGGCTCTGGTTTTCTATGCTGGAAAAGCTCCAAGAGGAGAGAAAACCAATTGGATTATGCATGAGTATCGGCTCGCCGATGTGGATCGCTCTGCTCGCAAAAAGAACAGCTTAAGGGTATTTATTTTTATTTTTACTTTTACATTTTTACCTTATGGAAATTACTGTAATTATGAGTAGGGGCAAAATGGATATTTCGATGCATGGTAGGCACACGTCAGGGATGATGATTTGACTGTTATTGTCTCAATACCAGTTGGACGTTTCTGTCCTTATTAAGATTCCATTCCACTGCCCAAAAAAAAAAATTACGCTCTTAATGAAATGAATGGACTAGATTTAACGTTGTTTTTGATTGAAAATGAGATCTTCACTGATCATGTGGTCCACCACATGAAGTATGTGGCGCCAATTAACTTTAATGACTCTTGACATAATCCGGACACGATAGCGAAATTAATCTAACACTTTCTCCTTAAGGAAAATATTCCTTCTTATCTATTAAAGAATCTTCTGGTTATATATCGATTTTGATCTATCTATTCTGATCCAACGGTTGTGATTTTATTATTATTTTTTTTTCAGCTGGATGATTGGGTCTTGTGTCGTATATATAACAAGAAGGGCACTCTGGAAAAACAAGAGCTATTGAATGCTAATAACAAAATGCATAACAACTCAGAAATGGAGGACAAGAAGCCGGAGATTTTGAACACGCGTGCGCTGCCGCCACCGGCGGCTCTTCCGACGGCTGCGGCGAATGAGTACGTGTACTTTGACACGTCGGATTCGGTGCCGCGGCTGCACACGGACTCGAGCTGCTCGGAGCACGTGGTATCGCCTGAGTTCACGTGCGAGGTACAGAGCGAGCCGAAGTACTGGGAAAAGAACCTAGATTTTCCGTTTAATTACATGGATGCCATGGACAATGGGTTTGTTTCGCAATTCCAGGGTGGGAGTAGTAGTCAGATGTCGCCGTTGCAGGATATGTTCATGTATCTGCCGAAGACATTTTGAAGTGGGGCCCTGTATTATTTATTAATACGGTACCGTTTAGAGGGGCTGCTGATACATTTGTTGGGTGTGGTGGGTGCACGAGACAATAAAGTCTATGAGTGTGCCTGTGGCTTTGGGAGCGTGGATATTGAATAGTGTTGAAAATGTTTAGAATGCTAGAAATTGAAAATGAAAATGAAAGATGAATTGTATTTGACCCCAAACAAAAAAAATTTGAAAAAATGAATTGTATTGTGGGGGTCCATAGTGGCCGCCACGTGTGTTTTGGAGGGTTGATAATGGTTTGGTCAGACGGTGTATGGTGGAATTACATACATACAACATTAGCATGTGTATTACTCAAAAAAAAAAAAAAAAAAAAAACATTAGCATGTGTATGCATCATGTATAGAGACATGTTGTTATGTGTGCTCACATGATAGTTTTAGGAGGCTCCAAAATTCTCATATTTGTAGTAGATTTTCATTGTAATCTAGTTGTCATTTGAAAGCAATGCCACCCATCTCTCTCTCTCTCTCTCTCTCTCTCTCGTAATTTTTTTTTTTTTCATGTTTCTTTTATTTTATGTATAACTTTTGTACTTTTTTTCACCCGGAATATATTATATTTATAGCTTCAGCTTATGCAAAAATTTATGTCTATTATTTTAATATAAGAATCTATTTTATTTATTTATTTTATATACTAACTTCTTAAAACAACTAATATTATATTATCTATTTTACACTATATTATTTAAAATATTAATTTTTCCTGTTTTTTAATTTTTCTTCTTCTTCACATATCTATTATTCACTTTCTTTCTTTATTCTTGAAATATGTAAATAAAGAATAGAAAACTAAATGCAAAGTGAATAGTATTAGTTATTGTAATAACTATATAAATTTACACATTTTTAACTTGAATAATGTAAGTGATTTTAGAGGTTTTTCTTTTTCTTTTGAAGAAATATCAATTCACTTTATTGAAATGAGAAAACTATATCGTTACATTAACATACACTAAGTAGGAAATGTCTGGTGGAACGAATTCCATCAATTTCTACCAATACAGATAAGGGAGAAGACTTTCTTGCTCTCTTAAAGCATAAGTTACTCCATTGCTCTGTCACCTAACATGAGAGAAAGAACATATTTGAAAAAAACCCATTAAAGCCTTACATTCTTTTACAATGTGCCCAATGCTAGACCAGACTGGGTAGACACCTATTAATGCCTTTACAACTAGCTCTGAATCTCCTTTAAAAATGGCTTGGCGCATACCCAATTCCTCCACAAAGATCATTGCCCTTCTTGCTGCCATCACCTCAAGAACTTCCACAGTTGACGGCATGGCTAGTTTTTCTGCTTAGGAGGCCATTACCTGCCCCAATTCATTCCTCACTACGACGCCGATCCCATCTTCCTCATCCTCTGTAAAAGTAAGCTTCGTCATAGTTTACTTTGTATATTCCCGATGCTGGTGGTGACCAACGTTGTGGCTGCAACTTCTTTCTCTCAGGTCTGTTATCTGGTTTGCGTTGGAATTCCGTTAGAGCAACTTCTGCTGCTTCAAGGAGCTTCTCCAATGGCAAATAATTCTCATTGAAGTGACACTTCTTCCTTCTGCCCTAGATGTACCATGCTAACACCGTGAAAAGTTCCAAGTGATTTTAGAGCTAAAACGTGTAAAATCGATACTTTTTTCTCTTTTGATTCAAATGCTCTTGCCTTGTTGTTTTGGGGATGATAGCAAAATTACTAGGTGAATTCCATCCATTTGCCGTTTGAATTAGAAAATGAAACGGATAAGAACAAGAAGAAAATGAAAGAGCATATTACTTATGATGCAAGTTTTGCTAACAAGTATCATTTACCTTGTAATAATTACGGGGGTTATTAGTGGTCCTCCCCCTAAAGATCGAGATCCCTTTATAAATAAGACACCAAAAATAATATTTTTTTTTTTTGCTGAATACACCAAAAATAATATTTTTTTTTTGCTGAATACACCAAAAATAATCTATGTATAAAATGTATCCACACAAATCATGAATACAAACCTGTCTAGATATAGATCTTAGAATCTATAGGTATTATTAGATAATACTCAAGGTGATTTAAGTTAAGATTCAAGAACATACAAGCTACAGAAAGAAGATTTCAGAATCTGCCTAGTTTGACCGATCGAAAGACAGGCTCGATCAATCGAAACACGTATATGCAGAATTTTAAGTTCGGCCCAACAACAATTCAAGCCCATAAAGGATTAGGGTTTTAGATCTACTTCTCCTTGTATATAAAGGAAACCATAATCACGTTTTTATAAGGTTTTTCAGAGAGAGAAGAGTGTATCTCATTTGTATCTAGGATTTTGTACTCAAAAAGCTCTCTAATATCTTCTACCAGTGTTATTCTTTAAATAATCTCAAGATTCGATATTATAGAAGTTGCTATCTTCTCTAGTCATCAAGGGTGTTGATGATCTAAACCTTCAAGGGTGGTCTTGGAGTCGCAAATAGGAGAGTTTGTGTATTTTGTCACAAGTGTGGGTGCTTGTGTTGCAAATGCCTAATAGAGAAGAAGTCCATGGATTCGGAGTTTGCACATGGTCGTGTTAGTAAGTTTTACATGTGGTAACAATAGGATGTTAGTGGCCTAAGTCTTATTGTAAACTTCAATTCTTTATAGTAGATCTGCTTTTTACCTTGAGGATAGCTAGATTAAATTCTCTCTAGGTTTTTTACCGGTTTAGTTATCCTAGGTCATCATATCGTTGTGTTATTTACTTTTCCATTGCTTTACATGATATGACTATTTTGTTTTAACCTAGATCTGAATAATAAACCTAAGTATTCCCTTGGTTAATTAATTAGGTTAAACAATCTAGTTTACAGGGGTCTAAAAACTAACAAGTGGTATCAGAGTGAGTTAGCTCTTGATTTAGATTATTATACCTAGAGTTGATCCTTGATCCCTATTATCAAGGATAATTTTAAGTGTCTTACTGTTTTTGATTGTGATGTTTTGAATAAAAAGGACACTATTGTTTTAGTTGATCTTTTTGAGGCTTGTGAAAGGAATTTGCAAGATTTCAGTCTTTCTTAATAAATTAGTGTAATCCCTCAAATAAATTCTACTTTTCATGGATTTTCATGGACAAAGCCGAAGACTTGTGCTATATGGGTAAGAAAAGACTTGCTAAAGTGAGTGTTGTTTACTTGTCCCTGATTTAATTCTTTCAATTTTTTGTGGACATGTTTTGTTTCTTTTTTTGGTTGTTTTGTTTTTTAGGTTTTTTTTATAATAAAAAAAATCCAAAAACATTGAAATTTTTTAAAAAGACAAAAATATTTTATTTTGTGTCTAGTTTTATTTTTCTTGAGGATTACATGAATTATGATATCTCTCTCTTGATTTAGAACATGTTTAACATTATGGAGAAACTTGAATAATATGTATTGCTCAACTAAGTGCATGATTATTTTGAGATAAATATGATTTTGTATGATTATGTACTAGTTTGTACATGTACTCAAGGGTTAATTAAGAAATTGATATTTCTTATTTGTGTACCCTCTATAGCTTAGTTAAGCACTATCATGCATAGTTTTGCATTGTTCATTTAGCATAATGTGTGCTTTTTGTTTTTGGTCATAAATTTTTTTTTTAAACCAAAAAGATTTTTATTTGTTTTGTATTACACATCATAAATATGTAATTGAGGTTGGCCTATTATCTTTGCATAACATGCCTATGTACCTTGTTTAGCTTAGATGAACTTATTTTTCTGCATTTTGCTAGTTTTAGCTATGTAGTGCATGTTTGAGTGAGTTGTTTATAGTTTTTGATCATATGCTCTTGATTTTGAAATCACGTGCTTTTGATTGTAAGAACTAAAAAATCCTAAGAGAAATGCATAAATAACCATCTCACCACTACTTACTAGTCAATCATGAACATCTTAGTGCATATCATAAGATTTTATACTCGAGAAAGTGTAGCACATGCATAAAAAGAAAATAAGGTGTAGCTTTAAAAAAAGGAATAAAAAAAAGGAAAATGAAAAGAAAAATAATTCAATAAGGAAAATTAAAAAAATAACATGATTGCAAGCTTGTTTTCTAGGAGATGTAGGAGTTATATGATGTAACTCTTTAGAGGATAGTTACTCTCAAATTTGTGTGATGAATAATGTAAAAATTGTACTTGATTACTATCTACAAATCACCTCACATGTATCTCATGCTGTTACTAGTTGCATACACTTTACAAGTTATTTTTTGCTAAACTTAGTACATGAAATTGTGTGTGAATTTAGTTTCTTCATCAAAGATTATGTTTTCTATGGTGTTTAATGCTAAATATGTTTAAGGGTTGGTAAAAATTGTGTTTTTGATAATTAAAAACCTTGTTTTGAAGTTCTAGGTTGAAAACTCATGTTTTTGAAAAAAATTTAAACTCATTCTCATGCATTTCATTCATGAAATTACTTGGGTTGAGTTGTTTTCTTTATAATCTTCTACGGTTTTTCAAAAATTCAAATTTCCAGAATTTCAATCGATCGAATGTGTTTTTTGACCGATCGAAAATCCCTTGATTTTTAATCATTGCTCTCGGCCTAACTGGATTGGTAGTCAATCGATGCTCAGTCGATCGAAACTGAAAAATTTTCAGTTTCTAAGTTTTTCACCAAATTTTTTTCATGCATCATTTATGTTTAGGATTTACATGCATTGCATTGTTTTTTGTATCCATCTTGCAGTTTTGCAGTCATATCTCTAATTGTTTTTACGCATAACATTCATACACTTTGCTAAATTGGGTACTCAACTTGATTTAAAAATTGATTGATTAATTTTTGAGTCATTTGTACATTTTAGTATATGCTATTTTTTATATGTGAACTGTAGAAAATATTTTTCTTAAGAGATATGATGGATAATCAATGTGCAAATATTTTCTTTACTCATGCAACTGTTTATAGGTCTCTTAGTGTTAAGTTTGCATTTATTAAAATAGATAATATTTTTCTTCATGTGTATCCTTAACTTACCTCTTAAATTTTCCCTAAAACATGTTTTGTTTTTCCTATTTTTATAGGGGAGGAAAAGTTTCTTTTAACCTTTGTTGTTCTTAGAGGGAGTTGTTGCTCTTCATAAGGGGAGTTGCCTCTATTTTCTAGAGACCTTGAGTTTTGTGGTTCCTTAGTTCTCTTTTTTCTCTCATGTTTACTGTCAATCTACTCTTTGTTTGAGTTGTCTTTGTCAATATCTGACAAAAAGGGGAAGAAATAAATGAAATGTGGGAATCCAGTTTGTTTAGTTTTGGGGGAGTTGAAATTGTTTTTGAAAATGGGAGAAAATAAAAGTTTTTGATGTATCTAACATAGGGGGAGAGTTAGTTTACTTTTGTTTCATATTGTTTATATCTCTTTCTTTCCACACATGCGGTGATGTGTTTTTTGGAGTGTTTTCAAGAAAGACAGGTACATTCTGATCAAGACCTTCTACCTCTTATTGCAACTTCTAGGTTAGGAGTCTTAGATTGAGATTTGTGATGTAATTGGGCATTTTATTGTATTGGGTTGTTCTTGTATTTAAGCATTTCATTTTGTATATAAGTTTTGTCACAAATTGCCAAATAAGGAGTTTGTTAGGTTCTAAAATTTTAGAACAATTGACAAATTGTGAACACAAACTTGTCTAGATATAGATCTTAGAGTCTATAGGTATTATTAGACAATGCTCAAGGTGATTAAAGTCAAGATTCAAGAACATACAAGCTGCAGAAAGAAGATTTCAGAATCTGCTTGGTTCGACTGATCGAAAGATAGGTTCGATGTATCAAAACACGTATCTGCAGAATTTTAAGTTTGGCCTAACAGTAGTTCAAGCCCATAAAGGATTAGAGCTTCAGATCTACTTCTTCTAGTATATAAAGGAAACTCTAAACACGTTTTTATAAAACTTTTTAGAGAGGGAAGAGTGTGCCTCCTTTGTATCTAGGGCATTGTACCTAAAAAGCCCTCTAATGTCTTCTACCGATGTTATTCCTTGAAGAATCTCAAGATCCGGTATTGTAGAAGTTGCTGCATTCTCTAGTCATCAAAGGTATTGATGATCTAAACCTTCAAGTGTGGTCTTAGAGTCACAAACAAGAGGGTTTGTGTATTTTGTCACAAGTGTGGGTACTTGTGTTGTAAAGGCCTAATAGAGAAGGAGTCCGTAGATTCGAAACTTGCACGTGATCATGTCAGTAAATTCTAAATATAGTAGCAATAGGATGTTAGTGGTCTAAATATTATTGTAAACTTTGATTCTCTATAGTGGAATTGCTTTTTACCTTGAGGATAGCTAGGTTAAGTCATCCCCAGGTTTTTTACTGGTTTGATTTTCCTAGGTCATCATATCGTTGTGTTATTTACTTTTCCACTGCTTTGCATGATATGATTTTTTTTTTAACCTAGATTTGAATAATAAACCCTAAACCCTTAAGTATTCACTTGGTTAATTAATTAGGTTAAACAATTTAGTTTACAGTGGTCTAAAAACTAACAATGTTTGTTAAGTTGTAAAGCTCTTAGAAGCTAAGTTGGGTGTAATTTGATGGATCGACTTTTAAAATTCATAACCAGGGGCGGTCCAACAAACTTTGAGGTTTAAGGCGTTATATTTAAATAGGGCATTTTTGTTATTATTTAATTAATATTTAACTAGTTTTAAATATCATAATTTTTTTATAACAAAAATCCATTCTTTTTATCTTGTAATATGTTTTGTTTTTTTGTTTTTGAAGAAATACTAAAACTATAACAAATTTTACTACAAAAAACTTACAAACGATATAACAATAAATGTGATTAGTAACACTTTAAGAAAATAATAAACAAGTATTTGAATAAATGATGTTAGAGATATTATAAATTTTACAAAATAAGGGTTATAAAGATGTATCACCAATCACAAAAAATAATTTAAAAATGTATTTAATAGGTTATTGACGTCCACAAATCATATTAATTGCCACATTAATTTGTAAGTAAAATTTATAGTATTTCTAGTATTTTCCTATCTAAATTATTTATTGTGATTAGTGACAAATATTTGTAAGCCCTATATATTTAAAGTTGTATTATCTATAGTACTACTCAATTCTTTAGAATTTCTTAAAAGTAGAGGAAAAATGTAAAATTAATTTTTTTTCCTTATATCTCAAAAAAAAATTTTAAATTTTTACTCCAAAATTTGGGATCTTTCTTTGGTAGGGAGCCCTAGGCAATGACCTAAATGGCATAGGCCTAGGACCAGCCCTAGGCCTCAGAGAGAGAGAGAGAGAGAGAGAGAGAGAGAGAGAGAGAGAGAGAGAGAGAGAGAGAGAGAGAGAGAGAGAGAGAGAGAGAGAGAGAGTCATGTCACATCATACAAGGGAAGCATCTTCTAGAGAGAGAGAGAGAGAGAGAGAGAGAGTCATGTCACATCATACAAGGAGAGCCCTAGGCAATGGCCTAAATGGCATAGGCCTAGGACCAGCCCTAGGCCTCAGAGAGAGAGAGAGAGAGAGAGAGAGAGAGAGTCGTGTCACATCATACAAGGAGAGCATCTTGTTGATCAAAGTATGCTACAAGGTTGTGTTAAAGGTCATCGCAAGGTACCCGTTAATAACAACTTTTTTGAAATTTTTTTGACAATTTTTTTGTTTTATTTACTTTTTTGCAACTTAACAAGCACGAGTCGCTTGTCAACATTTACCATATTTTTAACATGCAAAAGCAGCAAAACGTTGCAATTATTGAATGACAACAAGCCAAGTCAATTAAAAGGCCAATGTTTTTCTTGCATATCAATCCTTACAATTATGAGTCACGTATGAGGATTACCTATTTAAGGACCAAAAATCATGGAAAGTATGTTCCATGGCAAAAATGACTCATATGGTGACAGTAAGAAATGTATTGTCTAATTCTTTTTTTCTTTTTTTGGGTCCATCCCCATAGTGTAAGTCCATTTATTATGTAGTTTCTTAATGAGTATTTATTCTGAGAGGTTGAGTATATTTAAAAGCTCTTAGTAAAATTTTTAACTCTTACTATTGACAGAGTGTCTAAATTAGTGTAGGAGTGGGCTTGCACCTTATGACAATTTGGCTTATTCTAAAAACCGGTCATGAAAACAGCGATCAATATAAAGTTATTATGAGCTAACTAATAAAACTCATGTCAACACCTGATTTATTATGTCTAACAGTAAAAGTTTATTTTCCTTAAGCAGTTATAGTTCATTCAAGCGTAAAACCATTACATTATTATTATTATTATAAGTGGCGTCTCAATCTTTAACTAGAATAATTCACTCCATACCCATGAGATATCTTGGAAATTTCATTAACCGATAGTGTGACGTATGGATTTAGGACCTTCAATTTTACATCACATCTTTCAACTCCATCAAGCCCACCACTTGGTTTCCTCGAATGGGATATTAAATTTTAATATTAAAATAAATGGATGAATATTATAGTGCATTTTAATATTAAAATGATTTAAACTTAATTTTACATATATATATATATATATATAAGTTGGCTAATTAAATGAGAAGTGGGAGTTCTCAAGTTAATGAGCCTTATGTGATGAATCAGTATTCTTTCTAGCAAATAAATAAATAAATAAACTCCACATTGATAAGAAAAGAGAACATTTAATTAATTTATAGCACCCACAGCAGATGTGGGATATGTGCCAGATGCTAAATATTTGGCACATATCCCACACCAAACCCAATTTGAGCCCATTTAGCAGATGTGGGATATGATATATTTTTTGCAACATTAAATAGTACTGTGACAAATTTGCCATGATACGGAACGCATGTGGCATATTATTTATTCCTTGTTTATTCCTCTTTCTCTCTCATCTCTTTGTCAGTCTCACCTCTCTCACCCCAATCCTCTCCTCTCTCTCTCACCCGAATCCTCACTGATCTTCCACACCCACGCCAACGCCCAAGCCAACGATCACTTCCACGACGACGCCGACGCCGATCTCTCTCTAGCAATGGTTTTTCTTTTTCTTTTTTTCTTTTTTTTTCTTTTTTTCTTTTTTTTTCTTTTTTTTGGCTATGGTTTGATGGGTTCGATTCCGATGGAGGTGGGTGGGTTCGGATGGGCTAGGCTATGGGTCGATGATGTCGATGTGGGTCTGTTGTGTGGGTTGGCAATGACGATGACGACGATGTAGATAGTGGGTTTGGAGTCTGGGTTATGAAGGTTTTGGGTTTGGAAATGGGTGTGGGTGAGGGTGTGGAGGTGGTGGGTTTGTCGGGGTTTGTGGTTGAGGTGGTGGTGGTGGTAGGGCTTCCAATTTGGTGTTGGTGGGCTATGGGTTGTGGGTCAAGGTTTTGGGTCAGCGGCATTGTGAGTCGAGGTTGATTGCGGCAGCGTTGTGGGTTTTGGTCTGGTGGTTACTCGAGTTTGTTTGTTGATGGGTTGGTTGGGTTGGGGTTTTGGGTCGGTGATTGGTTGAGGCAGTTGATGGGTGGCGGAGGATTTGGTTGGGGTTTGGCTGGATTTTTTTGGGTTGGAGTTTGGCTGGGATTTGTTTAGTTCAGGAAGGATTTGGCTAAGATTTGATGGGTTGTTTGGGTTGGGGTTATGGTTGTTTGTTGTGGAATTTGGTTGGATTTGCTTGGGTTTGATTTGAGTTGTGTTTTTGGTTGTGGAGGATGTGGTGGTTGTGTGGTGGTGGCTGTTGGTTGTTGGCAGATGGTTGTTGATTATGTTGATGAGCAGTAAATATTATTTTAATGTATAGAATTGAATTATAAAACATCTGATAAATGGGATGTTATAAAATGATGTGATAAAATAATAAAGTAAGCATTTAGTGTGGTAAAATGACATAATTTTTGCAACATCTGCTACGAATGCTCTAAGTGTTTGATAATATTGGGATAATTGTTGAAAAATGGGTCCATCCCACATGCACGGGGAATATAAAGTTCGAGGCTATACACATTTTTATTGAGAAATAATTAGCCATTGATCCACCAAATGGACCAACTGTTGGGCTCTAAATAAAGATTAGTTATGATTTTTTTTTTTTTTTTAACTTAGATTATTTTAATAGGAAAGAAATACAAATGTGTGACAGAGTGCTGTTAGTGGAATATAAAGTATAACAATAAAGATAGGACATAAAACTTTAAAAAAGTGGGACAAAAACATTTTACACAAACACTTGAGAGAAATTTATGGCAAAAAGAGGTATTCATCTTTTGGTGGAGTTTTTGGACTCGCCTACTTGTGCATGGTTGTTACAAGCTCAAGAACAACTATCAGGCCGCTGTATCTTGTAGGAGACAAATCAAAAGAAAGTGTAATTAATATACTAATTCTTAGGTTTTACCAATTGCAAAAGACTCAAATCTTCTTGAAGAGAATTAGATTTCTATAGATTGTATTCAAGAAAATTTCAGTTTTTCTTTGTAAATTTAGGCATATATCTTCTACATTCACCAATACTGGGAAAGTTACATCAGTCCAATTGTACCTCAAATCTTTAAAATAAATTGGCAAAATTTGAATCCCTTATTACAGATTCTTCGCTGTTCGTTCTACAGTATGCCACTCCATATGCATTTTTGTTTTGTGGCTTTGAGTAGTGGACAGGTGGGTGCTGCTACAACATGCTTTGATTGAACTAGGATGAAGTTTTCCATCTATTTTTTTTTTTTTTTTTAAATGGTCGAACTATGTTGAAACTAGATTCAATGAGTCATGTTAGTCAGATTTATGTTCCGTTTGGATTGAGGGGAAGGGAGGGGTAGTAGAGTAGAGTAGAGTAGATTTAGCACAAAATTAACTTATTTTTAGCTAACACTACTCTACTCCCCCTCCTTCCCCCCTCCATCCAAACAAGACATTAAAGAGATAATGAAGTGAAGCAAGAGAAACTAGTGGAGTCATTATTTTTATGCTAAATATTATTTTAGTCTTTAAACTTTACCAACAATTTATTTTTTATCTCTAAACTTTAAAAAGTTCGTTTTTTATCCCTAAATTATTGAAAATGTTTGTCTTTTTATCCATAAAATAATTATATAAAAAATATCATTTTTCATCCTTAAACTATTAAAAAAAGTTCATTTTTGGTCTCTATTTTTGTCTCAAAACTTCTTCTTTTTTTTTTACACTCATTACAAAGTTTATGGATGAAAGATAAACTTTAATTTTGATAAAGTTTAGAAACCTAAATAATATTTTACCTTTCCTTTTTTTTACATAGATACAATAGTATTTTATACATATGTCTGCTCCATGATGATAGTTTTTTATTATCATACTAAGATACTAAATAATTTTTTTGTGTAGGTCAAGACTCAAGAGCGAGTCTTTATCAGTAACCTATTGTGACATGACTTGCCAAACCAAAGGAGAGCATATTTTAGACTCGGAAAGAGAGCATATTTTTGGCAATGTTGGGGGTATGTTGAGCCTGATCGAGGCCCTGCAGTCGTATTGGGCTGAACCCCCAAATGCTTAAGGGGAAAAAGATTTTGAAGCCCAATTTTCATTATTCATACCATCGGATTTGGAAATGGGAGGGTCACATCTCAGATTTGTCATTTTCCTCACACGGCTCATGTGCAAGTTTGGAACATGGCGCAAGAATCAGTTAGACCATCCCATCAAACAACGTCCCTCTTGTCTCTACTCAAAACTAACATGGCCGCGGTTGTTTTATTTTATTTAGTAAAACATCAATTGTTTATTTATTTATTTATTTATAGTGCATTTATGTTTATATATAAGTGAGTTTTAGTTAGTTTAATTCGTAAAATTGAGGTTCGAATCATGTTTATATAAAAAATTAATTAGTATTTTTACTTAATAATAAAGAGTAATTATCATGAAACAAACGTCATAAATTAAAAATTCTATCACATCTAAAATTTAAATAAATTTAAAAAAAAAGTGCTCTATAAATAATGCTTGCAAATAATGCACAATACAATAGTTTGATCCCTTTGATGACTTAGAATATGTACAACCAGTAATATTGTTATTTCACAACTCAAGTTAGTGTTAAATTATTAGTTAAATCATTAAATTTACATTTTTCTATTTCAAATTAATTTTTTTATAATAAATAGTAATTTATCATAGTATTTTTTATAATTTATTTATTATTATTATAGTATTGAAGTTACGTGATCATTAGATCAAACTTGTGTGTTCATCTTGTACCATATTTATAAGTTATAAGTTTTATATACTCAATCTAAAAGTCTAAGATGAAAAACAAATGAATTATTGCAACACGTGAATCACAAGCTTAAGTAGTGTATACAGTAAGCATTGAACCACACTCTTTAATAGGTAACACGTAACGGCACTGTTTGCTTGAGAAGATTTGAAGGTAATCCCAGTTCCCACTCTTCCTTTCTTTTTACATTATCTTAAAATGACAAATCATAGTAATTTATAATTTTTTTTTTTTTTAGAGTTTTAACTTATAACATCCGCTCTTGATGATAACTCTTTATTATTAGACCAAGACACCAATCAGTTTTTGGTATAGGCAAGAATTGAATCTCAGATCTCTTATACAACTATCAGACTAAAATCTACCATAGTAATTTATAATGATACTTGCTCGTTCCTAGCTAATAATACAATTATCTTTATCTGACTTAACAATTTATATAGCTCCATGAAATTGCATGCGAAGATAGGGACAACCCTTTCAAGTCGTTGAGGCTGTATTTGGTTGTTGCACATGCAATATCTTGTTCACTGGTCACTTCGTTTGTTACCGTTTGATTTGAACATTCATTCAATTTTCACATAAACGGAAAGAAAATAGAAGTATTAATTGGATTTGCGGCTTAGCTTTATTCGAAAGCAAAGATTTAAAAAAAAAAATTGCATATCAAAGGTGAGTCAAGGCTGAATCACATAATTGTTTAAACGAAGGATTGTTCCATCACGAGTTTACAACTCAACATGGCATGAAATTGGATGTGTCGATAGTTTTATTAATTTTAATATGCACTTTGACCGTTTATGAGCCTTTTGTTGCTCCATCTCCGTGCCTTGTGTAAGCCTCCTATGCACTAGCGTGAACCTAGCTTCTTCAATAATATGAATATGTCGGGCTGCCAACATGCTTTGTCAAATGTATAAGGCGTTTTTTTTAATAGTTTTTGCTCCAAAGAAGAAGCAATGTCGAAAGCAATTTGAATTAAATACTCGGGCCATTATTGTCTTAACATGGTTCAGAGAGTAATTATTCAGTTCAGTGTACCCATAGATCTAAAATGCAACAAAAAGGGTCATTATAAGAGGAACATGAAAACACAATTGATATAATCTATCATTTAAATGACGTCCTTGTTATATGATGCATGTAGTCATGTGTGAAGTATGATGTGAATGCATGATAAAAACATATTTACTAACATTTTAAAAGAAAAATACAACAAATAAAACATCATATACTCAAATTATCAAATCTTCTTTAGAAGGCAACTTTGAACTAAACTTAATAATCATATTTTTGTATTCTTCTAATTTAGTGAAACTAAGCATATTAAATCAATATGTTGTACATTCTCAACAAAAAAAAAAAAAAATCAATATGTTGTAAATTATGCAAATTTAGAAGGAAGAATTCTAATAGACCAAAGGAAAATGATTTTTTTTAAAAAAAATTAATATATATATATGGCTATTAATTTTAGCATTTTTTTTTATTTATATAAAATTACATTTTGCTTTCCTAATAATATCATTGATTTTTTTAAGAGTAACACTGAAAAAAATTAAACCCAACCAACAAATTTTATCCAAAACAAACAACCCATCCCTTTAAAAAAAATTTAACAAAATAATTTTGTCTTTATCTAGCAGCAAACACACACATCAAAGTCCAAAAAAAAATAATAGTAACTTACACCATGTTAGTTTAAATCTTTTGGCAGTTGAGATTGAGCTTGATGCAAAAATTGTGCTTGGTTGGGTTTCTGAAGATTTTAATAGTAACTTACACCATGCTTCTCTTATTATGGATTGTAGACCCTCATCAACCAAATTCTTCAAGTGATGATGAAATATTGCTTTCGTAAAAGCAAACAAATGTGCAAACGCCTTGATAAGAAAGGGTCTGAATTCAAACCAAGATTATAGACTTTTTGATGGTCCACTTATGGACTTATGTATATTATTATTTTATGATCACTCTGGGCTGTTTTATGAGAGGTTGCAGCCTTTACACTCTCCTTATTCGGTTTTTACCCCAAAAAAGATATATATATATATATATATATATACACACACACGCACTTTATACCTCTCATATTTAATTATTACCCTGTGAACCTCGCTATATATATATATATATATATATGAAGGTCTTGATGAGTGGTAAACTTTGAACAAACCCTCTTTGATAAGTAATAAACTTCAAGTAGATTTGAGTGCCACTCTTTCTTTTTACGTTCTGTGCAATCACAGCTCATATTGATTGAAATTGATACTACTGTCGGATATCTATATATGGTCAGACTTTCGTCCCTACACGATGAGCAGGTGTCACAGTCAAGCTCCCTTATGCTCCCTCATGCACAGAAAACGCAGGAAACATCACTGGTACGTAAAGAAGATCAAGAAGAGAGACCAATTCAATCAATAGCTAGGTTCCATCCTATTGGTAGCTAGTGACAAACCTGTCAAGTGATCGAGGCTTTGTTTGGTTGTTACTTGTTACACTTACAATACGCCCCTTGTTCTCAAGTCACGTCATTCTTAAGCATTAATTTGATTTGAAGAGTCATCCAATTGTCACATGGAAATCACGTATGAGAAAAGAATATGACAGTTGTTTTTTGGGGTAAACAGTTCTTAAAAAAGGTGAGTCGAGGTTATTGAATCACATAAACATTTAATAAATAAAGGGCAATCCCATTCGAGATGTCATACGTATAACATAATTTAGATATACAACTTCCAAATTTCTTAGTATCAAACTGCTAGAATATACATAAAGCTAGAACATTTATGAAGTCTCCCATACACAACCAAGACACTTAAAGTTCTGTGGACAGTTAGGTCATGCACAAGCACAGATCTCAGCGACAGATCAGCAATCTCCAAAGAAAGAAAAAGCAAAGAAAAGGTATACATATAAAAAGGAAAACATGACTATAGTATATATGGAATATGGATTCAGCGAAAAATATAAAAGACTACCATGTTTCTGTCCTCTAGGAATCACATACCACCAGAGAAACTGTAGTAGCTGATTCAAGCTCCTATTGAAGAAAGAAATGCAGCATTAAAAAAACAGCATTTAATTATTAAAATTTCGATGTCGTAACTCATAATTCTTCCAGAGTTTCTATATCATAATCATTCATTATTAATGAGTGATTTAAATTTTGCTTCATCATTTCATAACTAAAAATAGATATCAAATAATGTGACAAAATCTAAAACACTAATTTAATAATTAACAGTTAGAGAATTTTGAAAACTTTGTACTTTAAATTTTAAAGAATCTAACCAGTCCCTTGTGTGGTGAAGAGTTAAACTTAAGATATAACTAATGTCATGGTTAATTAAAAAAGTCAATGACCTTTAGGTCAATTGCATTGGCTGGTATTTGCTCAAAATTCAAATCTTCTTTTCCCACTTGAAATGTATCAAAAGAACATTTTCAAAATTGAAATGAATATAAAAAGAATATTAATTAGTTTAAGTTATGTAGAAGAACATCAGTGGCAGCACCACATTGACTTGAGGGGGTTCAATTGAGTCCCTGGGGCAAATTTTTTTTATATGACCGCCCTAAAATAAAAATTTGAACCCCCTAAAAGAATCTCTATAACAAACCAATTCAACACTAACATTTATCTTGACATTTTTAATCGAAAAGAAAAAACTCAACAACAAACTAATTTGATCTGGAAAAAATAAAAAAGAAGAAGAAGAGAAAGCAAGTCCAACAATAAAAAATAGTAATTTGTTGATCTTAAATCTCAGAAAAAAATACAATTAAGTGAGCAGTACGTAAAGTGTAAATACTAAAAAATAATTAGGGAAAATTGCACTTTACCCACTTGTAGTTTGACCTGTTTTAATAGTGCCTACCTGTGGTTTAAAAGTTATCACTTAATCTACCTGAGGTGACCTCCGTTAAACCCCCATTACCCACTTCTGCCCTTTCCGTTAAAAAATCTCCTTTACTATATAAGCCACAATAGAAACAGAATTAAAAGCAACATATTGAACAACGACTTCTCTCTCACCATCTTAGAAATCAAATCTTTAAACCCAAATCCCATTTCATGACCCAAATCTTGTTCAATCAATACAATAATTGGTTCCCTCTTGATGTATATACTACCAACAACATACATCAAATCTTGCCGTAAAAAAATAAATAAATAAAAGTCAATTTAAAAGTTACAAACCCAGGTAGCAAGGGAAAACAAAAAGGAACCCATAAATCCATTAACCCCAGAAAATTTGAATCCACCGATCCACTGTTCTCTGCTGCTTTGATCTTAGTCGATCTAGACAATCAGGTTGCTCTGCTGCTCAACCGATCTCACAATTTCGTTTTCTTGTTTCTTTGTTTTTCTTCCTGGTCTGGGGTTTTGGGCGGTGGCTAACAACGGTGGTGGTGTTGGAGGTGGTAGTTTGGTGAGGTTATGATTTGATGGGACTTTAAAGTGCACTCTAACATCTTAAGAAAAACAAACTTGGCCTATGGCATAAGTATATAGTGCTGTGCATCTGGACCGAATGTTTTGGCCAAAAACCCCTTAAGAAGTCAAGCACAAGATTCTTTTTCTTGTGGAGATGCTAGAGCCTTTTCTTGATCCTGCTGTAGCCATGTCAAAAAGCGCAATAGCTTTTGGAGATCTATCTTCCTCCTTTCCTGAAAAGTAGGAAACCACTTGTGTGATTGCCCTCAATGTCATCCATACAGCAGTAAGAAAGCCGGCCGTTCTTCCTTCTTTGGAATCTGAATGGAGGCATGGCTCAGTTGCTCCTAGGTAATACACAGCTGTATTGTTTGTTCAATGAATTGGCTATGGTATTGGATTTGCTAGATTGCTGGGGGTTTTTTTTGCAATTTTTTTTTTTTTTACTTGCAAATATGGGTTATTTTTTCTTAGAGAACCTAGCAAAAGAGAAGGGGTTAGAGTTTTAGAGAGAGAAAGCCTAGGGTAAAGATAGAATCCAACAAACTGGTGGATACCATTTATTCTTAATTTTTGTATTTTATTTTGTGATTGTTTTATGAAGAATTAAGTAGACAATATTTGGATTTAGCAGTGGCAGGCTAGCGAATCTGTGGGTGTATGTTCACATGGATTTGTGGCTTTGTTTGTGACTGTAGGTGTATTGGTTTTCTTGTCATTGTAAAAGTATGTTTGGCAATTGCAGTGGGCATTAGGTAAGAACGTTAAACGCATCATTCCATATACATTTCTGGGTTTTGATTGTGATGAAGAAGAAGAAGAAGAGAAAAGAGGAGAGAGACATAAAATATAATGAAAAAGACACATTTATCCCTATTTTTAACAGTGAAAAGGGAGAGGTGGGTAACGGGGGTCTAACGGAGGTCACCTCAGGTGAGTTAAGTGATAACCTTTAAACCACGGGTAGGCACTGTTAAAATGGGCCAAACCCCAAGTGGGTAAAGTGCAATTTCCCCAAATAATTAAGTGTGAGGTAGTGGAAATGAGGTGTGGGATAGTGGGGAGTGAAGACAATTTTTTTTTAATGACTGTATTATTGTGTTGAATTTTTAATAAAATAATGTAAAAAACACAACAAAAATTCTTCCTAATGAATTAGAAATGTCAATAAGTTTTAAAAGTTTATTTGAATTGTTAAATAAAAGAATTGAAAAGAGTAAAGACAAAAACTAATAAATAATAAATTAAAGTATTCAAAGTAATAATTGTGAGGTACAGAAATTTAATAAAGTAATCATGTCACGTGTCATATCCAAGGCTAAAGAGGCCAATAGAGTTCTGAAGAGTCCATACACTCGGATGGTAAGGCTGGAGAGGCGAGTCATGATCACGTCAATGGCACATTACCAAAGGGGGCCACAATGTAGAGGAAGAGCATCAGAGAGAGGATTAGCTCTGACGTGATTGGAGGGATGGTAGCTACTACCACATTTAATGCACCTCACCAAACACCCCGACCGCATTTATGTGGAGAAGACTCCTGAACAGTGCTGTTTTGGTTGCCGTAACTCACAGAAGACTTGGGAGGGTGTCTGATGGGACAAGCACTCAAGTAGTGGCCTACATGATCAACAATATACTCCAAGTTTAAGAAGAATATACTCCAAAACTACTCTCCTCGGACTTTGCCGAGGAAGGATTTCTTCACATAAAACCTGTTTTTCTTTATTTTATTTCAATCTTAAATTCATTATGGGTGTTGTCCAACTCACCAAAACCTAGTTTTCAGCCCACTCTCTAAAAATTCATTATGTTGGGCTCTTTGGGCCTGAATCCTTCTACCTTTTGAGCTTAGGAACCAAAACTTGCCCTTACAATTAGCGTCATCTGTGGGAATACTTGAGTTTTAGTGAGATCAACGTTTAGCTATGGTGATTTCAGGTCGAAACAAGGAAGAATCTATTGGTTCCTAGTGCCAAGATCATTTCCTTAACCTTGAACGCATGAGAGATCGTGAAGTTAGTGTACATACTACTCAAACTAGCAAGAGCCAGTCTCGAAGTAGGAGTCACGTCTCTCATGAAGAGAATACTAGAAGAATGCAGTTGGAGATTGACTGTCTGTGGAGGAGGTTACACCGCAAGCGATGGAGAAAGACTCCTTTAAGCTCTGACTCAAGGACTCCTCCCAGTGAGTCTTTTTCGCATGATGAGAATCGCCATTATAAACACAGAAATAAGAGCCCGTCTCGCAAAGGTCTAGGAAACGATGCTATGAGTAGGGTGTTGAACCAAATTTCCAAATCACATTTTACATGCAAAATTGAAGGAGGAAAACTTCATCGGCGATTTACTCAGCCAACATTCACCATGTACAATGGTTGAACAGACCCTGTGGAGCATGTGAGCCACTTCAACCAAAGAATGGATGTTCACTCCAAGAATGAGGTCTTGATGTGCAAGGTGTTCCTATCCAATTTGGGGCTTGTAGCGATGAGATGGTTTGATAGCCTAGGTGAAGGCTCTATTAATTCCATTAAAAAGTTTATTCGGGCGTTTGGAGCTCGTTTTGTTACTTGCAGCAGAGTTCCTTGACCCTTGGACTCTTTGTTGTCCATGACCATGCAAGAGGGAGAAACCCTGAAAACATACTCTAACAGATACTAGGAGATGTTCATTGAGATCGATGGGAATTTCAATGATATGGCCATAAGGACTTTCAAGGTCGGTCTGCCCACCGAGCATGATTTGAGAAAGTCTTTGATAAGGAAGCTTGTTAGGAGTGTGCGTCAGCTCATGAATCGTATTGACGAGTATAAGCGGGTCAAAGAGGATCAACAACAAGGAAAGGGAAAAGCCTAGGTGGTCCCCTAGGATCAAAGGGATTTCAGGTTAGACAGGTACAATAACAACAGACCTCAGAAAGATTTTGCTGGGCATTTTGGCTCAACTACTACTCAAGTGGTTAGCGCTGCATTCCGAGAACCCATACACCAAATTTTAGTAAAAATTAAGAACGAGCCATACTTTAGGTAGCCAAATAAGATGAGGGGACCCCATGAAATGCAACTAGAGCCTTCATTGCCAATACCACCAGGAACAAGGGCACACTATAGAAGATTTCAAGACGTTATGGAGTCATTTGAAGCAATTGGTTAAGATGGGGAAGTTAAAGCAATTCCTGTATCAACCAAACGAACAAGGTGGTCAAGCAAGGTCGGGGGCTCAAAGAAATGCTTCTATGAAACCACCTCTAGGTACAATCACTGTCATTCTTGCTGCTCTGAGAAGAACTGGTTCTCAGCCATCCAAGGTGATGTCTATAGCTCTGCCATCTGCAGAGGGCTCGTCCCTTGATCCAAAGAGCAGTAGAATGGAAGTCCGGCCGACTTTGAGCTTTTTATATGAGGATAAGGTTGGAACCTTGCAGCCACATGATGATAACCTGGTGGTCACCCTCAAGATAGGTAGGTATGATGTGAAGAGGATGGAGTTGATAGTTTTTCTTAGGGAAAATATTGATGTATTTGTGTAGGATGCTTACGAGGCTCCTGGGGTGGATCCAAATTTCATTTGTCATCACCTAAATGTCAATTCCTCTGTCATCCCCAAAAGGCAACCACCTCAGCGCTCATCTAAGGAACATTCTGATGCTGTCAAAGAGGAGGTGGCTAGGCTTAAATGGGCCGGCACCATAAAGGAAGTTTTTACCCTAAATGGTTAGCCAATACAGTGGTGGTGAGAAAGAAAAGTGGGAAGTGGCGAGTATGTGTAGACTTCACGGATTTAAATAAAGCCTACCCTAAGGATCCCTTCCCCCTGCCTCAAATAGATCAATTAGTGGATGCAACTGTAGGCCATCATCGGATGAGCTTCTTGGATGCTTTCCAAGGATATCATTAGATACCATTAGTTCTGGAAGATCAAGAGAAAACTGCTTTCATTACGCCTAATAGGAATTATCATTACAAAGTAATACCCTTTTGATTGAAGAATGCAAGGTCTACTTATCAGAGGATGATAACCAGGATGTTTGAACCTCAACTTGGCAAAAATATTGAGGTCTATATAGATGATATGGTGGTAAAGAATAAAGTAGATTCTGAGCACGTAAATGACCTCAAGGATATTTTTGAGATACTAAGGAAACACAAATTGCACCTTAATGCTTCTAAGTGTTCTTTTGGCATTAGCTCTAGCAAGTTTCTAGGTTATATGGTCACTCATCGCAAAATTGAGGTCAGCCCTAACCAGATTAAAGCAATTAATAACCTACAATCTCCTCAGAACCCTAAAAAGGTCCAGAAGTTGACAAGAATGACTGCCGCTTTGAACCGATTCATTTCGCAGTCAGTAAACATGTTCAGGCCCTTCTTCCAATTGTTGCATAAGTGGAAGGGGTTTGAGTGGACCGAAGATTGTGCCTCAGCCTTCCAGCAGTTAAAGGAATATCTTTCTTGGCCACCCATTATGTCCAAGCCCGAGGAGGAGGAAGTACTATTTGCTTACATTGTCGTAACCTCACATGCGGTGAGCCTGGTACTAATACGGGTTGACGATGATGTGCGGAAACCGGTCTATTATGTGAGCAAATCGTTGCATGAAGCAGAGGTTCATTATCTACCATTGGAGAAAGCCATTTTGGCAATGGTGCATGCTACACGGAAGCTCCCTCATTACTTCCAGGTTCACACCGTTGTGGTTCTTACCCAACTTCCTCTTCAACCATTGTTTCAAAAGGCTGACTATACAGGGAGGATTGCAAAGTAGGGAACGATCCTAGGAGCTTTTGATATCAAGTATATGCCCCGCACTTCCATTAAGGGCCAGGTCTTTGAGGATTTGGTGGCCAAGTTTACTAAGTCTCCAATGGGAGAGGACAAGGAAGAGCAACGCATGGATGGAAAATCAGTTGGCATGGTCTCCCTGTAAGGGCCTTCATCCTGGAAGGTGTACGTTGATGGGGCAGTAAATCAAAGGAGATCTGGAGTAGGGCTAGTTGTGATATCTCCCGAATGGGTGATTATTGAGAAATCCTTAAGGTTGGGCTTCTCAGCCATGAACAATGAGGCCGAGTATGAAACTTTGCTGGTAGGAATGGCTATGGTTCAAAAAATTGAAGGATTTGATATCAAGTATATGCCCCACACTTCCATTAAGGGCCAGGTCTTTGAGGATTTGGTGGCCAAGTTTACTAAGTCTCCAATGGGAGAGGACAAGGAAGAGCAACGCATGGATGGAAAATTAGTTGGCATGGTCTCCCTGCAATGGCCTTCATCTTGGAAGGTGTACGTTGATGGGGCAGTAAATCAAAGGAGATCTGGAGTAGGGCTAGTTATGATATCTCCCGAATGGGTGATTATTGAGAAATCCTTAAGGTTGGGCTTCTCAGCCATGAACAATGAGGCCGAGTCTGAAGCTTTGTTGGTAGGAATGGCTATGGTTCAAAAAATTGGAGGAAAAGTAGTACAGTTATTCTCAGATTCGAGGTTGATTGTAGGCCAAGTGAAAGGAGAATTGGAGGCCAATATTTGAAAATGCAAGAATATTTAAATCAGGTTAAGCACCTACAATTAGGGTTCGGGTCTTTCACCTTACAACAAATCCCTAAAAGTATACACACACATGCAGACTCTCTTGCCACTCTCGCAACCTCCTCGGTGCAAAACTTACCTCGGGTTATCCTGGTTGAGGATTCATGTAGGCCCACCAAAATGGAGAGAGAAAAGGTCCATATTCACCATACTAGGGTGAGACCTAGTTAGATGGATCCTATTGTGTTGTTTCTTAAGGATGACATCTTACCCGAGGAGAAAGGGGAAGCTGATAAAGTGCGAAGAAAAGCTCCTCGTTTCTGGTTGTTCGAAGATCAAAAATTATACAAGCGCTCTTTTGCTAAGCCCTATTTGTTGTGCGTCCATCTTGAGGCAGTGGAGCTACTCTTAGAAGAGTTACACGAAGAGATTTGTAGAAGTCATACAGGAGATAGATCACTGTCTCATAAAACTCTTACTCAAGGGTATTGGTAGCCAAATATGCAAAAAGAGGCACAAAAATATGTGAAGAAGTGTGACAAATGTTAGAGATTTGCTCCAAATATTCATCAACCAGGGGGTGTCCTTAATCCTCTATCTAGCCCTTGGCCTTTTGCTCAATGGGACTTGGATATTGTAGGGCATTTCCCTAAGGCAGTAAGGAATAGGAGATGGTTATTTGTCGACACGAATTACTTTACCAAGTGGGTTGAAGCTGAACCACTAGCAAATATCAGGGACGTGGATGCCCGAAGATTTGTGTGGAAAAATATTGTCACTCAATTTAGGATCCCTCATACCCTTATCTCAGACAATGGTCTTCAGTTTGATAGCAAAGCCTTCAAGAGGTACTATTGTAAATTGGGCGTTAAGAATAAATACTCAACTCTAGTTTATCCACAAGGGAATGGACAGGCCGAGACTGTCAATAAGGTCATAGTGAGTGAACTCAAGAAAAGGCTGGATAGTGCGAAGGGTAAATAGGTGGAAGAGCTGCCACACATTCTTTGGACATATCAGACTACCCCTCGTAGGTCAACAGGGGAGACACCCTTTTCAATGACCAATGGAGCCGAGGCTGTGATTCCTCTTGAGACTGGATTCCTAATGCTAAGGACAAGCTTATTCACTCCAGACAGCAACAACAACCTGCTAGAAAAGAGCCTAGATTTAATTGAAGAATGGAGAGAAAGTGTCATGGTTCAATTAGTGTATTATTAGCAAAAAATAAAACAAGGGTACGACTCAAGCGTGAAGTCAAGACCATTAACCCTTAGCGACTTGGTATTAAGAAAGGTTGTAGGTACTGCAAAAAACCCAACATAGGGAAAGCTAAGGCCCAGTTGGGAAGGGTTATACCGTATCATCTCAGTAGCTGGTATAGGTGCATGCTTCCTAGAAGACTTGGACGAAAATGTCGTACCACACCCCTAGAATGTAAATAACCTACAAAGGTATTATTATTAATGAAAGGCAAATCTGCCATGTTTTTTTAAAAAATTATGTGTCATCTTGGTTACTTGTTTGAATATTAAACAGAACATTGGTCATACCTGGTTCCTTGGACCACATACCTTCAGTAAATTAATATTTTTAGTTACTTGTTTGAATAATAAACAGAACCTTGATCATGCCTGGTTCCTCAGACTACATGCCTTGAGTAAAATAACACTTCGCAATTTCACCAAGGATAGGACCTTGGCATATGCATCATCATTAGAAAACGAGGACTCACCCTGGGTTTTGGTTAAAGGATTCTGAAGGTACATTCATAAGGTACTCTTAAAATGAGAGACCTCAAACACCCTCTTTCTCTACTAAGTGTTTTGCTTGTCTCTAAGGACTTAGACTATAATGCCCCAATTTGATTGATTGTGTGCTTTGTGTGTGTGTGTGTGATGAGTCCCACATCGGGTATTTACTAGGTTGAACTGGACTTTATTAACAACTGCAAGGAACCTCAATTATGACTAGTCCTTTTAAGGTATAGTGCAAATATGACTAAGACTTTTCCTTAGGTCATTATATATGGTATCAGAGCTGGCCCGGTAATCCCATGTGGGTTTAAAGACACTACCCCACAAAGTGAGCCCTAACGAGGATGTTAGGGATTTAAGTGGGGGAGATTGTGATGCCCCAATTTGATTGATTGTGTGCTCTCTATATGTGTGTGTGTGTGTATAAAGAGTCCCACATCGGGTATTTACTGGGTTGAACTAAGCTTTATTAATAACTGCAAGGAATCTCAATTGGGACTAGTATGTAACGATCCAAGGAAAAGCGCTAGCCACATCTGCACTATACCTCAAAAGGACTAGTCATAATTGAGGTTCCTTACAATTGTGAATAAAACTCAGTTCAACCCAGTAAATGCCCGATGTGGGACTCATCACACACACACAGAGAGCACACAATCAATTAAATTGGGGCATCACAATCTTCGATTACCGGGCAGGCTTTAATACCATATGTAACGAGCCAAGAAAAAACCCTAACCACATTTGCACTATACCTCAAAAGGACTAGTCACAATTGAGGTTCCTTGCAGTTGTTAATAAAGCCCAGTTCAACCCAGTAAATACCTGATGTGAGACTCATCACACATATACAGAGCACACGATCAATCAAATTGGGGCATCACAATTCTCATAAATTGGGTCGTTATAGGTCTTCTCCATATAAATGCGGCTAAGGTGTTTGGTAAGGTGCATTAAATGTGGTGGCAGCTACCATCCCTCCAATCACATCAGGGCTAATCCTTTCTTTGAAGCTCTTCCTCTACAGTGTGGCCCTTTCTGGTAATGTGCCATTGACATGGCCATGGCTTGCCTCTCCAGCCTTACCATCCAAGTGTATGGACTCCTCGAAACTCTATTGGCCTCTTCGGCCTTGGGTATGACATGTGGCATGATTACTTTATTAAATTTCTGTACCCCACAATAGCCCCTAAAAACTCCAGTTTTTCTCTCTTATTTGAGGAGAAAAATGGGGTTTTAATCTTGAGTGATTAGCTCCACACGCGTCTTTGTTTTTCCCACGTGAGAACGTCACTTTGCATGCCCTATAACCATTCCTGGAACTTCAAAGTCCGTAACGTCTCATTAAATGCTCCATGCGGCGCCTTATCTCCCACGTCCTACAGTGAGATGGAGATACTATGGCTGATATTTTTCCTCGAAATTTGGGGTGAGGTAACTCCCACCCAACTCTACCTCCTATATAAGGCACTTAGGGGATTCATTTCTCCCACTTTCCAAATCTTCAAACTTTCAAGAAGATCTTGAAGTGACCCTTGCCCTTATTTTCGTAAGTTCCTTTATTCTTAGGTTTCTCTTCTCCTTGACCAATCTCCTCAGCCTTCTGTTTTCTGTTTCTTTCTTCATAAAAATTTCTTTCCCTTCTCCTTAGTCTACTTAAATAGGTAGGTTTACTCATTTAGTAGATTCTCCCGCAGGTATGGAGGGGTTTAGGGCCCTTTATCGTATTCCCCAAGGGTTCTCCCTACGGTATTGCCCTCTAGGTAAATGGCATACCCACAGAAAGGAAAGGGAGGTCATCATTCCCATGATCGCCTTCATAGTAGGGAAAACAAGGCTTCCCATAGGTAGAGTGACCAAAGACTACCTGATCGCCTATAAGATATGCCTTCACCAATGCATGCCCAACCTGTTTAGAGTCCTAGGTAACGTAGACGCTCTCAACGAGCAAATAAGGTTGGGCCTCACCTGGCACAATGTTGTTTGGATGTACGAGTGCCATCTACTTACAGACTTAGGCTATTACCTTAAGTTTAGGTCTTCTAATCTTAGGCTCATCTCATGTCTCCCTAAGTCCAACAAGGGCATGAAAGATGACTTTCTAATCGCCTCGGGTGAATGGCATGACGGTCTTCACTGCTCAACCCAGGATGGAGCACCAGGGATACCCTAGGTTTAAGTTTTTTAACGGAAGAATTAGTTTTGTAGTTTGCTCCTTTCTTCATTCCTTTAGTTTTTTGTTTCCTTCTGACTGATGACTCGTTTTTCTAACTATAGTTTTGCTTCTTAGATGTTTTCCGCTAATAAAAGATACGTGGCCCCTAACCTCAACTTCGTCAACATTCCTGATCTCAATAGGGTGCTGAGAGCAAAGGTGTTCGTGAGCAAGGACAAACAATTGAGAGCTATCCACCTTATCCTCGACTTCAAGCCTTTGTCTGACAAGTTTCAGGACGTGGGCAACGTGATCAGAGCAAGTGATCCTTTCTTGGCTCAAATTGACGTCTCGGTGCCCGGATTCGTAGCCCGAGAAGGCACCATGCAAGTTGGACTGCCCTTCCATCGCTCTCCTGTTGAAGTAGTGGTTCCAAAAGAAGAGACAGCTTCTTCGCGCCTGTCACTCTAGGCTGAGATAGACTAATTTCAACTCGAGGAAGAGAGAGAGGAGCAAGGAAAGCCTATGATTCAAGTCTCAGATTCAGAAGACGAGCTTGATAGATCTTCAAGCATCTGTCCCTTCGGACTTGTCGTTGTGCATGTAGTTAGTAGTTCGAAGGAAGAAGAAGAAGAAGAAGAAATGCCACTGGAAAGGAAGAAGGGTCTCTGCGAACTCCTTGCGGGAAGGACCAAGGGGTCGGCGCCCAAAAAAGCCTTAGGGTCTCAGCTCCCTCTTACTCTTCCCCTTCCTTCAGTTAACCCCTTCGCACCTGCCAATCTGAAGAAGAGAAAGAAGGACAAGGAGGTGGTCGATGAGGAGGAGTTGGTCTTTCATAATGAGAAGTTCCTCCAAAGCTTCCAAAGATGGCCAAGGATAAGGGGAGGGCCTCCTCGGTCGAGAGCAAAGAGGGTCGACACGTGGCCGAGGTGCACCCTTAAAATCCAGTGTGGAACCCTCAGCTGAAGCTAGATGAGACAGCTATACCATGGAACTCCACCATCAAGGAGTTCCAAAGAGGGAATGCCCACTACCTCGCCAACGCTTTAGAGCAACCCCTCCTGTTGTCGAAGGATATGGCTGCTCTGAAGAATGTGAGGCAGCAAGACCTCTTTCTATCCCTGAAAAGGGACTTGGCCTTGGTAAGCTTCTTAACACGCCTTAACAACCCCATGTTAGGTTATCTTTTCCTTATTTGATAAAGCATTCATTTATTGTTTTTGTACAGGCCATCCAGGAGGTCTTTATGGCCAAGAAATGGGTGAAAGATGCTCGAAACGAGGCCAGGCTCATGAAAAATCTTCACGCCGAGACCGGCAAAGCTTTGGGCATCACCGAGCAAAAGAATAAGGAGCTCGGTACAAAACTGGCTGCTAAGGAGAGGAAGAGGAGGAGCGCTAAGGCTAACCTTAAGAATGCTTAGGATCAAGCTGAGGAGCAACGCAAGAAGCTCCATTATGCTGAGATAGAGCTAACCATGGCCAAACAAGAGGTCATGGATCTGAAGGAAGAGCTGGAGAAAGCCAAAGAGGTTGCTCGGGCGGCTAAGGCAATTGTGAATGCTTCAAAGCAAAAGTTCTATGATCTCGGGGTGCAGGAGACCGAGACCTGCCTAATCGAGAAGTTGGCTGAGGTCTACAAGGACTACTGCCAGGGGGTGTGGACCGAGACGCTGAACCTAGTAGAAGTTCTGCTGCCTCGAAGTGGAGGAGGGCCGAGAACGTCTATTACCCATCAGACCTCCGAGAGGCTCCTGCAACACTTCTGGACTTCGAAGCAAATGCGACCCTTGCAATAACTGCCCCTGAGCAGCTTCTAAGCACCCAGACCCCTCTTCCCCCTCTTGAGGCCTCTAAAAGGCCTGGCAAGGTTGGTGACCAAGGTCAGGGGGTGGAGGTAGCCAAGGGCAAGGAAGCCAAAGCCCTACTAGAGGCTAAGGGCTTAGAGGTTAACCGAGGTAGGGAAGTTGCTCACAAGAGAAAGGGGAGCTGGTCAAGCCTCAAGCCGTGGCCTAGGAGAAGAAGGCCAGCTCGGGCAAGGCTACTAATCCTCTTGTCTCCCAGGCAGCAAGCAAAGAAGACCTTCCTCCAGCCAAGGCTTCTCTTAGGATTTTTCTCTTCTTCTTTTTCTTTTGTACCTTTATTTTGTTGTGGTCGTTTGCCACTATTTATGATGTATCTTTCTTTTGTTCAATGAAAAGATATTAACTTTTGCTTTATAAACCTTTGTTTTTCTTGCAATATTTATCTCTGATTGGCTGTAGTTACTGTTTTGTCCTTTGCTAGAAGGTTAGATTGATGATGCTTCTGAAGGTGAACACCCATACTTTAATAAAAGCTAACAGTAATGATTCATTGTTAATTCGAATGAATTAAACCCATGTAAACAGTGAGAAAAATAATTGTGTTGGTGCTAAAAACTGTATAATTAACAGAAATGTCTATGTAACGACCCAATGAAAAATGCTAGCCACATCTGCGCTATACCTCAAAATGACTAGTCACAATTAAAGCTCCTTATAGTTGTTAATAAAGCCCAGATCTACCTAGTAAATACCCGATGTGAGACTTATCACACACCCATACACATCACATAATCAATCAAATTGAGGTATCACAATCTCCCCCACTTAAATCCCTAACGTCCTCCTTAGCGCCCACTTTGTGGGATAATGTCTGAGCCCACACGGGATTACCGGACCGGCTCTGATGCCATATGTAACGACCCAAGGAAAAGCGTTGGCCACATCTGCGCTATACCACAAAAGAACTAGTCACAATTGAGGCTCCTTATAGTTGTTAATAAAACCCAAATCTACGTAGTAAATACCCAATGTAGGACTCATCACATACCCACACACATCACACAATCAATCAAATTGGGGCATCACAAGACCCCTGAACAGTACTGTCTTGGTTACCGTAACTCACAGAAGACTTAAGAGGGCATCTGATGGGACAAACAATTGAGTAGTGGCCTGCATGATCAACAAATAGAGGGCCAAAATCAGCCAAAAGAGACTATATAAAGTGAGAGATCCTCCAAAGAAGAGGGAGTTCATCTTAGAATCTAAAAAATATTGTAACACAAAGAACTGAAATTGTAATCAAGTTTAAGAAGAATATACTTCAGAACTACCCTCCTCAAACTTCGCCAAGAAAGGATTTCTTCGCATAAAACTTGTTTTTCTTTATTTTATTTCAATCTTAAATTCATTATGGGCATTGTCCAACTCACCAAAATCTAGTTTTCAGCCCACTCTCAAAAAAATTCATTGTGTTTGGCTCTTTGGGCTTGAATCCTTCTACCTTTTGGACTTAGGAACCAAAACTTGCCCTTACAATAATAATTAAATTTCACTTAACAAAAATAATTAATAACTTTATTATAGTAAGGAAGATTTAATCTTTATACAATAATTAATATTTTCATTATACTATGGAACAATACACCAATCAACTTATAATTTATCTCCCCTCAAAAAAAAAAAAAAAAAACTTATAATATATCATTTATTCTCTTGCTAGTACTATGGATAAATTTTTTAATAAGGAAATTACATGTTTTCACAAGATTAATCTCCTACATAAGATTTATTTTTTAAGAGAACTCATGTTGACTTAAAAAATTTCCTTCAAATCATGGTTATGACTTATGAGAAAATATCTATTTTATTATTCTAATGATCAAAATGAAATAAGAAAATATTATTTATAAAGAAGTCATTGTCAACATTTTCAACACAAATTTAAATGAACCCCCTAAAAAATATTCATGGAGCCGCGATTGAAGAACATTATGTATGGAACTAGTTTTTATTATCTAAAAACCAAAAACTATGGTAGGTGATTATAATAATTTAAAATTATTAAAGAAACTAATTTCAAATTTCTTGCAAGGACTTTCGATAATAAAATGTTACTTAAAAGTTAAAATAGCGTTCTAGACTTTTTAAAACTTTGAGAATAGTTTCGCTTAGAGCAAATTAATTTGATAATTTTATGATACTAAAACAAGTCATATAGAATAAGCATGTTGTGCAACGTGTAACATTTACAATGAACTACTTAACATGTGTAGGATTATATTACACTAATTAAAGGCACATGAGTTTTAGCACCAAAAAAAAAGGCTCATGAGTTGCAGTGCTTTGTACATGAGTTGACCGGTTTAACAACATAGCCAAATTAAAGAACAAAACAACAAAAGTATTTTCAATCTGCCAAATAATATACTTTAGAATCAAATTCAACTACAAAGCCACAGAGAATCCAATAAAGAAACAGACACATACACATATAATAAAGGAAACTAAGATGGCTGACAATCTATATATATATATATATATATATATATAGACAAAGCTGAGAAAAAATTTAATTAAATTTTAAATTGGAATTAATTAGAGTATAATTTTACATTATTTGTCTCATCTAATCTAAGTTTTTAAATTTTTGTGCCAAGTAAGTTAATTAAATGTATAAATTGGATTTCAATTAGGGTTTAATTTTACACCACGTGTCCCATCTAATTTGAACTTTCAAATTTTTGTGCCAAGTGAGTTAATTTACAGTAAAAATTGAATTTCAATTAAGGTTTAATTTTGTGCCACGTGTCCTACCTACTAAGTTTTTTTTTTTTTTAATTTTTGTGCTAAATGAACTAATTCAGTGTAGAAAACGAGGGAATTCAATATAAAAAAAAACCATTAAAAAAAACCTAATCATATATCTAACTCTTACTCTATATATAAAACTAGTATGTAACTCATGTTTGCGCACAAGAATAATTAATTGTAGTTGTGCTGTTGATGTTAGTTTGAGTTATTAAACATATAGGACATAGTTTAACTAAAATAGTTCTTCTTTACAATTTTCATGATATTGATTACATCAATTTTCTCGTTACATTGCTATTACGTATATGATTATGAAAATCATTATTGGATATTACATATATAATATCAATTCATAATTATTGTTTGCAAAATTCTACTAAATACAACACAAAATAAAATAATAAACTAGTCAAGTAGTATCTCCTAAATTGAAAGGGAATGTGTGTATGGGATCGTTCAGCACAATTATAGGAGTAGTTTGTTACATTCAATATCTTCATATACAAAATATCTGAATAGAAACTGTATAAAAAAAATATGTTCATTAGTTCCACACACACAAAAAAAAAAAAAAAAAGCAAAAATCTAAACAATTTAATTTGTATGGAAAACTAACAAAAGAAAATTTCAATTTTGATTCTAATTGAACTTTCTCTAAACTTTGATTTCTATATATATTACATAGTCATGGTATATATTATATAAATGACTTATAAATTTGAATTCTTTTTAATTATATGATTAGGTTTTTTATGCTTTATTTATATTAGACTCTTCGTTTTCTACACTAAACTAACTCATTTTGCACAAAAATTAAAAAACTTAGATTAGATGGGACACATGACACAAAATTAAACTCTAATTAAAATCCAATTTTTATACTGAATTAACTCACTTGGCGCAAAATTTTAAAATTTAGATTAGGTGAGACACATGGTGTAAAATTAGACTCTAATTGAATTCCAATTTGAAATCTAATTGGATTTTCCCTCAGCTTTACCTATTATTATATATATAGATTAACTCACATGGCACAAAAATTTAAAATTTAGATTAGATGAGACACATGGTGAAAAATTAGACTCTAATTGAATTCCAATTTGAAATCTAATTGGATTTTCTCTCAGTTTTACTTATTATTATATATATAGATTAAAGGAAGAGATAGTTTGAATGATTTTATATATATGATACATTTTTTTGTGTAACTAATAATTCAAATTTATAAGTTATCTATATATATAATAATAGGTAAAGCAGAGAGAAAATCCAATTAAATTTCAATTGGATTCTCAATTTTGCGCCACTTGTCCTAACCAAAACTCAAAAAAAAATTAATTAGAATATAAATTTGACTTCAATTTTGTGTCATGTATCTTATCTAAATTTTCTAATTTTTGTGCCCAAATAAATGATACATTAACATTTAACACGGAAGCCAATAAAACCACAATGATAATATTCATTGGCTTAAACAAAAACATCTTACATGCACACTTCTATGGAGATTATAAATTGGACTCCAATTTTGTGTCATGTATCTTATCTAAATTTTCTAATTTTTGTGCCCAAATAAATAATGCATTAACATTTAACACTGAAGCCAAGAAAACCACAATAATAATACTCATTGGCCTAAGCAAGAACATCTCACCTACATACTTTTATGGGTGATCTTAATAGAGTTTGGAGCTCTTCTAATCCCACAACCAGAACCAAGGAGTCCAACGAGAAGACTATAAAAGTAAAACATCATCTCCTCCTAATTCCATATCGTCATCTCATGTCTCCTCCTCTCTCAACCTCTACCAACTAGATCCACACACTGCCCTCTCCTCCTCCTTACGGATTTCTTAGAACAAGGCCAGGTTCAAACACAATGTTCAATCCCACTCTTCCTTACTTCACACTCTCATATATTAGCGTTTCATTGGCGCCTCCAAGAAGATTCCAAGCTCAATGATCAGTTCTTATTTTTTAATAGTTTTTAGCATGTCTGGATTAAGATTTTGTTAATTTGTTAAAAGTGACAAAAATATAATCATATATATTATATTAAGTTGAAGTTCAATTTTAGAATTCAAATTGAATCAAATTAATTTCTAATTGTAGTTTAATTTTGTGCTATGTGTCCAATTTGATTTTTAAATGTTGGTGTTAAGTTACTTCCATTCATAATGCTCAATGTGGAAACTGAATCTACTAAGATAAACATCTTATCATCACAATTGTTAATATTTCTATGCGTAAGCACAGACAACATGCTAGTTTATGTAATATACCATGACTAAAATTAAATTGTTAGATGTTTGAATTTTCATTTTTTTAAAAAAATAATGCGATAAGACCTCATCATGTTCATCCTTACTAACATCCTATACAAAAAATGAATTATTTTTATGGTTTGGATTTTTTTCAATCACCTTAACGAAGAAGGTGGACTTCAACCAAGTCATCCCTTCTTATGAAGTGGCTATGGAGTTCTCCAAAGGAAAAGAAAAGACATGGTACTCAAATTTGGCTGCTAAGTACCTCTCTCATGCCAAAAATAAATTGACCAACTCACGTCTAAAATATCCTACATCTAGAAAGGTATTATTTGGTACAGAGAGACTTTTAGGAAAAACTTGGGTTAGACTTTGGTTTGGTAATGGTAAGCGGATTTACTTAGAGCATTCACATCAGCAATCTACAAACTATTCTATTTTACCATCTCAAAATCTACTTTATCATTTATACTATACCATTTTACAACACTCCCAACATCCCAATTTTTATTTTCCTATTCTACTCATTAAAATAATATTTCTACACAATAAAATAATATATCCCAAAATCACCATCATTTACAATACAACACATTATTTACTCTATCTCTCTCATTCTTTCTATTCAACAACGACCACAACATTTACTGAAACCACCATCACCACAAACCCACCACTGCTACACTACACACACCTGACACCACCACCACCAACAACCCATAATCTACCATCAACACCCAAAAAAAAAAAAAAGCAACCCGCAATGGCAAACCCAGACCCAGACCCATGGCAAGCCCAAACCCACACCCATACCGGGTGTGAATGCTCTTATAAGATGATGTTTCTATTATTTTTTTCTCGAAAATAATTCATATATTTTTAAACTGTTTCTATTCAATATTTTGTATGCAAAAATCTTGAATGTAACAAACTGTAATTGAGCTAAATGATCTCATTCACCTATCCCCAATAGGAGATACTATTGGACCAAATTATAATGTGTAATGTGTAACAAACAGTAATGTGTTTTATTTAGTAGAATTTCACTGATAGTGATGTGAATTGATATTGTATATTTAGTATCCAATAATGATTTTTAAAATTGTATGTAATAGTAATATAATGAGAAATTTGGCGTAACCATTATTATGAAAATCGCAAGGAAAACCCATTTTAGTCCCTCTAAATGTCCTGGACGAACTAATATCCTATATATTTAATAACCCAAGTTAACATCAATAACACCACTACAATTTATCATTCCCATGCATTAGTATGGGTTACATACTAGTAAAGGGTAACACAACAAAAGAAAATTCAATATCCCTTATCTTTAATTTGCTCACTTCTCCATTTTTTTACTCAATTTTCTCTACAACCAAACAATAAAACTAATGAAGTTTCTAATTGTACAGCAAATTTCAATGAACTAATCAAAAGCTAAATCACCAAAAAGTTCTCAACCTTATTCAAATACAAAAGCATAAATAAATTTGAACTTGCAAACAAATTCACTTTTTTAAATAGGTAGAACTCAAGTACTAAAAAATGTTTATTATAAATGGTGTTAAATTAGCAATTGTCCCAAAAGTTTAAACTGTTAGGAAATTGTGAGTTTGATTACTTAACCATAATTCTAACACTCCCCCTCACTTATAGTCCTAAACTTCTTTTTAATAAATGAGAGCCCAACGAGTGGAAATTTAACATTTTAAATGATAGGTAGAGTAAAGACAGAAATTGAACTTAGGATCTCCTGTTCTGATACCATGTTAAAGTACTGATTGTCCCAAAAACTTAAACTTTTGGAATATTGTGAGTTTAATCATTTAACCATAATTCTAACAAATGACAATATCAAAATAGGGTTCCAAGGCGCAACCTGATTTAGCTATAACCTAACTGCCAAAGCATCATGAAAATATATATCCTATAAACTTATTCTAACACAAACACAATGCCATATTTGATTAGTTAATACCCAAACATGCAACAATCTAAGTATTGTACAAAATTTGTGCGAAGTCTCTAATCTTTTAGCACTTCCTCTAATCTATGAATATTTTCACCTTAAAAAGAAATTGTTTATAAATAACAAATAATTAACACAAAGAATTAATGCAAGAAAAAGAAAAAAGGAGTTTGCATAAAGTGTATTATTAACTAAAAGTAACTAAGATAATTATACGCACCCACGCACGTGTGTAATTATAATAACCAACAAGTATCTTATCAATTAAGAATCCAAAGACTACAAAAAGCAAAACTTGAAAATCGCTAAGCTTAAAAGCATAAAAGATAAAACTTTTATAAGCGAAAGGTGGTGTCGGTACCAAAATAAATAGTGGTGGTACAGGTATCACAGGTGATAATATCTTCCGAGTGTCTTCTTAACACTCCTCTCACATGTGGGTCGAAATTAGTCCCAGCACATGAGATTTTAAATAGAAAATAGAGTAGAAGAGACAATAATCGAACTTAAGACCTCTTACTCTAATATGTACCATATTAAATTAATGATTGTCCCAAAAACTTAAATTATTGAAATATGATAAATTTAATCATTTAACCACATACTTCTAACAATAAATAAGAAGTCCTTAAGCCCCCAAAGTTGAAGAGAATGTCAATATGTATCGATTCCCTATTAGTAGAAATTAGTTACCACCTCAGTATTATGTTAACCACATATACAAGAAAATTAGTGCTACATAAAAGAACAATAAAAATTTAATTACTAAAATCAATTATTCTAAATCTTATGGATTAAAAGTCTAAAACTGCTCAAATGGCAAACTTAGAGCACAATAATATGTTTTGGCCTAAATTTTATTTTAAATTTGTTGAAACTTGTACTTAGAGAATTTTAGTTATAGTATCGTTTTAAATTTATTTGAAATTAGGCAATAGAATTTTACTTTAAAAAAAAAAAAAAAAAGAGGTAATAGTAGAGTAACTTAGAGAAACTGTTTTCAGGTACCCAATTTTATAATCTAGGATATATTATATGATATCATCAGAGAGAGAGAGAGAGAGAGAGAGATTATGCATTGTTTACAGAGGCTTATCATCCACAAGCGGTGGAATGGGTCCAATGAACGATTCTGATCAAAGCAGACTTACCTTAGAATCAGTCGCTAAATGCTGACACTCATCCAAATTAATGAATTATATACCCAATCAAATCATATGTAGTGATTATATGTAATATCACTTTCATTCAAACTGTCATATATTTATCTCTTCACGTTAGAGTCGGGGATTGAGACTTTGAGATTTGTTGGGCATGACAATATCCTAGCTGGGTTCCACTTGATATTTATGCTTGACCAAATGTTTGACTAAGATCCACATTTCCTTTTCAAATGGTCGACTTATAAAATTTAATTGATAAGGATTTAAATATACCCTATTATTATCTCATAAATAAACATCTCCTAATGGCTAATATCAAGATTTTGGTCATGACAATCTTGGATAATTCAGATTAGGTTCGATACGCTAAATTAACAAACAATAATTCCATAGCATTAGTAGATGTGAAACAGACATCCAAACCAATTATTTTTTTCCGATGATCTCTAGAATAATAAAACACTACAGCATTAAGCTTGTGTCACTTTTCCATCCCATCTGAGTCTACCTAAATGGAGCAACTTTTGTCTACGCGGTCGAACCTGAACCCTATTAATTGACAAGTAATAATAGTCACACACTTCTTATTATACGATATAGAAATTATGTTTTAAAAATGCTATTTCAAAAGATAATGTAGACGAAGTGTAAGTGCAATAGCTAGACGTGTGTCTGATCAGATTTTCTGTTAATTGGCTACTGCATGATGCTACATATATGTCAGCATCAATTTTTTCAAGAGCCATAATTCACGGAGGGTAGAAATGGGGTTGGGTGGTGGTATGATGCGAAAGTAGACTAAAACTGAAACGCAAAGTCTGGTTGAAAATTAGTGAAAGTAGACTAACTGAAACGTAGAAAGCAATTTATCCAGCCCTCTTTTTCCATAGCCAATGGATTTTAAGTTACAACCCACTTGCTTAAAGGCCTATGCCACCAAACTAAGCAAAATGGAGGAACTTAAGAATTCAGTCATCAATCAAAAATATTAGCAATAGAATTTTAATACTTTTAGTGGCATTTTCTTTTATACATATACATACATATATATATATATATATATATATTTTTTATATGTTAGATCTCAATTAGAGTTCATAATTCTTTGTCTAGAGTGAGGTAGAGGTATAGCGTGTAGGATTCCGATTAAGCATGGTTGCGGCTTTGAGAAGCCGAGTAGACCATGAAATAATCGTTTCTAAAAATAATTGTTTGAGTGATGATGTTGTGTCTCTTAGATCAAAAGTTTTACATTAAAGCCACCACTTATTTTATTAATGTAAAATAAGAAAACCAAAAAAAAAAAATCATTCATTGAAAATATTTGAATTTACATCAACATAGAAAATATAAATTATAAGGTATAATCTAAGAAAGATATAAGTTTTTGATTCCAATCAAATTCTAAAGAAAATATAAAAAACATGAATAAAAGCATGGTCAAGAACCAAGAATCTAAATTTTGAGGCTATGTTATGGAAGTAAAAAGAAATTAGACACCCATTCCCTCGATCTAAATTGGTCTTCTACGAATTGATAGCCATAGTTTCATATCATCCAAACACACAAGCATAATAGTGCATTTCAACATGTCATATACAATAAAATACACGTGAGTAGAAAAACAAATTCAACATGTTAGGTTTTACAAAATCAAAATTTCGTGAGTATATTTGAATAACATGTTTAAACTCTAATTTATGGTTGTACAGTCATCATGTTAATCATCTAATACCATCGAAGAGCATCATATTAAAATTTTAAAAATATGACGTGCAAAAAATTTAACTAGAGTTAAGGTTTATACTTGAATGCACAAGTATTCAAGTGATAGATTTCTTAACAAATTTAGTTCATTTTCTTTTCTATCATGTTATCCAAAGAGCGGAAAGAATTTAATTTCTCTTCCTTTTCTTCCTTTCAAATCAAACAAAGTGTAAGTATTGTAACCACTCCCTTTGGATTCACCACAGATTCCCTCCTTGAAGTCAAAAGAATTTGAATTTGGTGCCTTAATATTTGTTGATGATCATTGAAATTGGAAAAGCAAAAACCTAACTACTAGAATACATTATCTTAATAAATGTCAATTATAAGCTGTAATGCTCTTTTTATTTTAAATAAAAATTAAACATGTTAATAATTTATTGGCTCACACATAAATTCATTATGATTATGTGTGCTTTTTTTTTTTAATGTATAAACATATTATTTAATAAAACATTTAATGCAATTTAACCACTGCCCTTAGAGAGATTTATTAACAAAAGTCTTGATTTAAAGGTAATTGGAAAAGAAAATCCTATTATTAATGATTTATAAAATAAAATTAATCAGCTAGCTGATTAATTTTATTTTAAATTCAACTATAAATAGTTAGAGCGCTCTAACTATTTATAGTTGAATTTAAAATATTTAAAAATGAAAAACAAGAGTATTTATCACATATCTATCTACCACACTTGATACATTACTTTATTTTTATTAGTATCAAATAAAAAAGAAATTACTGCTTGAGTAAATGATAAATGCGGTTGAAATTGACAGTTGAAATTGGCGGTGGAGGGGAATCCATATCCAAACAAAACCACAAGTGGCAGAGGAAAAAAACACGAGGAGAAAAGAGGCCTTTCCGTTTTTTTGGTTGAGTAAAAACGTTAAAAACTTCTCCTTCTTTTTAATAATTCGATTGTTGGATAAAACGTTAATCATAAATGTTTCGGTTGGAAACGCAAGCCTGTTTGGTTAGGAGGACTTTTATTTTTATTTTCAAAACTTTATGATAATAATTTTCAAAAAATAGAAATTGAAACTAGTTTTCAGATAATAATTTTTACATTATATGTGTTTGGTTTTCACTTTTAAAAACAATTTTCAAAATACTGAAAACAAAAAATGATGTTTGGGAGGCTATTTCTATTTTTGAATTTAAAAAACAAATTACAAAAAGGAACATATAGAATTTGTAGATTTTTTTATTTATTTATAATGATAAGTTTTAAATTTGAAGCATGAGATTTTTTTTTTTTTTTTTTATAAAGATGACTTCTTTAATTTAAGAGATAGAAAAGTTTGAAAAATTTTGTGAAATCCACTGTTTTCATTTTATTTACAACTATGCAAAAAAATTTGTATCTTGAAAATATTATCTCAACCGTTTTCAAAATCATTTTATGAAGAAGGAAAAAATGATACTTTTATAAAAAAAATCTATATTTAAAGAACAACAGTCAAATAATATATTCAAGTGTAAGACCCACCTTTTATAATCTGTAAAACAAACAACTATATTTAAATTCTTTTACCAAATAGACCCAAAAAATACTAACAAATTGAGTTATAATGCTTTTTATTTTTATTTTTTTACATATAAGAGAGTAGTCTTCTAGCTTTTGTCAATTATTCAATTTTATGTCTATGAGATATTCTTATAAAATATTGTTGTAAACGGAATTTGCGACCTTAATTTAACAGAATATAATATTAAAATATTAAAAAAATAAAAAATAAAATAAAAGTAAAAATCTTCTTAAAAAAAAGTAAAAATGCACGAATCCCCAAAAAACAGGAATTAACTAGCTTGCGGCAGTCGGTGGCCCAATTGGGTTTCTTTTCTTCACAGCAGCCGTACTTGCCCACTTTTTATATAGTAATTAGCAATAAGATAAATTAAAAGATTCTCAACCCAAAAATATATATATATATATATATATATATTAAGATAAATTAAAAGATTCTTTAAAAAAGAAGAAGATAAAATTTAAAAAAAAGTACTCCATGTAAAAAATAGTACAAAAGAAATTAAAAACAAAAACATGCACACATGGAAAAAAGGAAGCGAAAAGTCTCAGACTTCACTGTCTGTCTCTCTCTTTCTCTCTCAAAAACATACACTACAGTACATACCGGTTTTACCTCCATAGACGTAGCTCTCATTCGTGTCTTTCTCCGACAGTGAATTCACTGGTACTGGGATTTTTTTTTTTAAAAAAAATTCGGTTTTATATCTAATTTCACAGTATATAATATGAAAGGTATTTTAGAAAATGACATTTCTCTTTGCCCTAGATTCTGTGATGCTCTCTCTGATCTGATCTCCGTACTTTTCGTAAAATTTTCTTTATTCTACTCACTATTTAATCACATTTTTATTATTATTATTTATTTTTTTTTTGTAATTTTTTTTTTAATTTTAAAAATTTTAATTGTATTATATGTGTATATATATGTGCATGAAGATCTGAATTTGACTCAAAACCGTGATCCCTGTTTGTCAATGTCGGTTCTCTGCAGAATGTGTGCTGGGTTTGATTTGGAAACTGTTTTAAGTGAAAGCTTACACTCTGTGAGCTTGTGCTCTTTACACTCTTTTTTTTAGCTCAAGCTGAGAGCTTGTATGAACTCTCTGAGAAATTGGATTGGATGGTGAGCAATTGAAGAAAGATTGGTTTTTGTGTAGTATAAAGGAGGGAGTTCTTAGGCATTTGCAGTGTTCGGCGAGGTACTTTTCTTTTTGCGTGATTTGACCTTATGAAAGTTGTCATTTTTTTGGATATGTGCTGCTTATTGCTTATGTTTTTTTTTTTGGAAGGATTTGTTGCAAATTTAGCTACTTTTGTATCTGTTTGTTTGTTTTGAATTCTGGGTCTTGTTTAGAATTGGGTTTTGTTGTAATTTTTTAGTAATTACTGGGGATCAGGGATGGGCAGGGTTATAGAAAATGGATATTGTGAAGGTTGGTTGGTCTGGTTTTGTGAGTGCTAAGCAAAGCTTTGGATTTGGGATGGTGCTTAAATTGGGTACTGTAATCATGTTGTGATACTGAGGAAAAATTAGTTGTTGCTGTTGTTTTACAGAATCGGGTCTTGAAAAGCACATAGGAAATATATAGCTTGTAAGTTGGTTGGTTAGGCCTGACTTCTCTTCTCTTTTAAATGTCAGACACAGATCAGTATGCTGAGTGGTGGTCAGGATTGGGATTTGCAGCTCTATGATAGCTCTGGGATATTTAGTTTTGAAGAATTGAGTCCATGAACAATTGAAAATTAAAATTGTGAAAGCTGGTTTTAAGTGACATAGACTTGTCTGATACCTCTTGGTAAGTATGGTTATATCTTGAGTCCTAAGATTTCATCTTTTTAGGCATAGCATATGAAAGTAATCTGAAGCTAAATATTGGAATTTTTTTTTATTGATATATTTTGGTTTATGTATAAATCATAGATGCTTGCGCGGTTAAATTTTTATTAACTATAAAATATGCAACTATTAACCAAAGACTTTTATTTACATAAAAACACGGAGCACCTACTCTTAAAACTTTATCTTTCTTTTATGGCCTGTTTAGATGGAGGGGAGAAGGAGAGGGAGTAGAATAGTGTTGGCTAAAAGTAAACTAATTTTGTGCTAAATCTACTCAACTCTACTCTACTCTCCCTCCCTCACCCTCAATCCAAACGGATCATTAAAGATTTTTCTTATCAGGAGATTTATGTTGTAACCATATCCACGATTCATTAGATTAGTAGAATTGATTGGATAGTTTGATTTGCAGGTGGCCCAAGAGAGAGCTAAACTGGTGTTTTTAGTGCAAATGTCAAAGTCTCCCTCCCCTGAACCACGAGATTTCCTATCTTCTTCTACTTCCCAGCCAAGGTTATCATTTTTCTCTGTATTTGATCCCTTTAATATGGTGCCCAATTTGCCGATTTTAATGCTTTAGAAAGTAAATTTGTTATACTCCTATAGTAATGATAGATTGAAAGTGAATTTTAAATAAATAAAAGCTTATGAGCTTCTAACATTGAACTCATAGTAATACTTGCCATCATAATATGTATAGGATCCACTATGAAAGTTCAAATCAATGTTAGATTTATTGCTTTGCAGTGCTAAATGCTTTAATTTTTGGTATTACATTCTGGCTTTCAATACTGAACTTGCTCATTACTTCCAGGGAATTAAATGGAACACCAGCAATGGATGATCCAGAAAGCACAATGGCTACTGTTGCTAATTTTGTTGAGCAACTACATGCCAACATGTCTTCACAACATGAGAAAGAACTTATTACAGCACGTTTGCTAGGTATTGCTAAATCAAGAAAGGATGCTCGGACGCTAATTGGTTCCCATGGCCAAGCAATGCCATTATTCATAAGCATTCTCAGGAGTGGCACCCCTGTGGCAAAAGTCAATGTTGCAGCAACTCTCAGTGTACTGTGCAAAGATGAAGACCTTCGATTAAAGGTGCTTCTAGGTGGGTGCATCCCACCATTACTCTCAATCTTGAAGTCTGAATCAACTAAGGCTAGGAAGGCAGCAGCAGAGGCAATATATGAAGTTTCCTCTGGTGGGCTTTCAGATGATCATGTTGGTATAAAAATATTTGTTACAGAAGGAGTAGTACCAACATTGTGGGATCAGCTCAATCCAAAGAACAAGCAGGATAAAGTGGTGGAGGGATTCGTTACTGGGGCTTTGAGAAATCTTTGTGGTGATAAGGATGGTTACTGGAGAGCAACACTTGAGGCTGGAGGAGTAGATATTATTGTGGGTATTCTGTCTTCTGATAATGCTGCTTCTCAGTCCAATGCAGCTTCTCTATTGGCCCGTCTGATGTTGGCTTTCAGTGATAGCATCCCAAAAGTAATTGATTCTGGTGCTGTCAAAGCCTTGCTTCAGCTTGTAGGCCAAGAAAATGATACTTCTGTCCGTGCTAGTGCTGCTGATGCTTTAGAGGCTCTTTCTTCGAAGTCAACCAGAGCGAAGAAAGCAATTGTGGATGCTGATGGTGTCCCTGTTCTCATTGGGGCAGTAGTTGCTCCTTCTAAAGAGTGCATGCAAGGTGAGTGTGGCCAGGCTTTACAAGGTCATGCAACACAAGCTTTAGCAAATATTTGTGGTGGGATGTCTGCTTTAATACTGTATCTTGGAGATCTTTCACGGTCCCCTCGCCTAGCTGCACCAGTTGCTGATATAGTTGGAGCACTTGCCTACACTCTGATGGTCTTTGAGCACAGCTCTGATGTGGATAAGGAACCTTTTAATGTGAAGCAGATAGAAGATATTCTGGTAATTCTACTAAAGCCCCGTGATAAGAAGCTGATTCAAGAGCGTGTTCTTGAGGCTATGGCCAGCCTATATGGCAATATCTATCTCTCAAGATGGCTCAGCCATGCAGAAGCAAAGAAGATGCTTACCGGACTTATAACAATGGCAGCTGCTGATGTGCAAGATTATTTGATACTATCTTTAACAAGCTTATGCTGTGATGGGGTTGGTATCTGGGATGCAATTGGGAAAAGAGAAGGAATTCAGTTACTGATATCGTTGCTGGGCTTATCCAGTGAGCAGCATCAAGAGTATGCTGTTCAGTTGCTTGCAATCTTGACTGAACTAGTTGATGACAGCAAGTGGGCTATCACTGCTGCTGGTGGGATTCCTCCACTGGTGCAGTTGTTAGAGACAGGATCTCAGAAGGCAAAGGAGGATGCCGCACATATTCTGTGGAACCTGTGCTGTCCTAGTGAAGACATCCGTGCCTGTGTTGAAAGTGCTGGAGCCATCCCAGCATTCTTATGGCTCCTTAAAAGTGGCGGATCAAGAGGGCAAGAAGCCTCAGCTTTGGCACTGACAAAGCTTATCCGAACAGCCGATTCCGCCACAATAAATCAGTTATTGGCTTTGCTCCTAGGAGAATCTCCAAGCTCAAAGGCCCATATTATTAAAGTTTTGGGCCATGTTCTCATAATGGCATCACACAAGGATCTTGTGCAGAAGGGTTCTGCAGCTAATAAAGGGCTGAGGTCTCTTGTTGAGGTTCTTAACTCAACAAATGAAGAATCTCAAGAGTATGCAGCTTCTGTCCTTGCTGATCTGTTCAGCACAAGGCAAGATATTTGTGATAGTCTCGCAACCGATGAGATTGTGCTTCCTTGCATGAAGCTTTTAACTAGCAAAACTCAAGTTGTTGCAACACAGTCAGCTCGAGCATTGGGTGCTCTGTCCCGCCCAACCAAGACCAAAACTTCGAACAAGATGTCTTATCTTGCTGAAGGGGATGTCATGCCTCTAATCAAGTTGGCTAAAACTTCTTCTATTGATGCTGCTGAAACTGCTGTTGCTGCACTGGCCAATCTTCTATCTGACCCCCAGATTGCTGCAGAAGCCCTGTCAGAAGATGTTGTTTCGGCTTTGACAAGAGTACTGGGAGAAGGAACCTCAGAAGGTAAGCAGAATGCTTCACGTGCACTCCATCAATTGCTGAAGCATTTCCCAGTAGGTGATGTACTGACAGGAAATGCTCAGTGCCGCTTTGCTGTTCTGGCACTTGTTGATTCCTTAAATGCAATGGATATGGATGGGGCTGATGCTGTTGATGCTTTAGATGTAATTGTACTCTTGGCTAGGACAAAACAAGGTGTGCACTTAACTTACCCTCCATGGTCTGCCCTTGCTGATGATGCTCCATCTAGCTTGGAGCCTCTTGTCCACTGTCTGGCTGAGGGGCCACCTCCTGTGCAAGACAAGGCAATAGAAATTTTATCTAGGCTTTGTGGGGATCAACCAGTTGTGCTGGGTGATTTGTTGGTTGCAAGATCAAGATCCATTGGTTCACTAGCTGATAGGATAATGAACTCAACCAGTTTAGAAGTGAGAGTTGGAGGGTCTGCACTGCTCATCTGTGCTGCAAAAGAACACAAACAGCTGTCAATGGATGCACTTGATGTGTCTGGGTATTTAAACCCCCTTATATGTGCTTTAGTGGAGCTGATGAAGCAAAATTCTAGCTGTTCCTCTTTAGAAATTGAAGTCAGAACTCCTCGAGGTTTTATGGAAAGAACTGCATTCCAAGAAGGAGATGAGTTTGATGTTCCTGATCCAGCCTCTATCTTGGGGGGTACTGTTGCCTTGTGGTTGCTAGCAGTAATTGCTTCCTTCCATGCAAAGAACAAAGCCATTGTTATGGAAGCTGGTGGACTTGAGGCTCTCTCTGACAAGCTTGCAAGCTACACTTCCAATCCACAGGTACATCCAAATACATATTCTAATGTTTAAGTGTTTCTCTCTCTCTCTCTCTCTCATGGTACTAAGCCATCATTTGTTTCTCTCTTGTAGTGCTTTACCATTCTATAAATTGAGTCCTATTAGACCCATAACTAGCTAATGGTGTGGAATTAAATTTGGTATCATAAGTTGATAGGCTATGTGAAAATGTGAGGTTCAATAATACTGAATCTTACCTATACATAAAGATGGTGCTGACATTTATCTGTCCACTACATTTATGAAGGGTCATCACTAAGTGCTGGTCCCACCTAAGTGGGAAGGTTGGCTTGGATAAAGTCCTACTCTTCAGCATTTTTTTTGCATATAGTAGCCACTCTCGACAGTCAAAACATACACACTTGCACAAGGTAGCCTGAGACCTTACCATTGCACCAGAGAAGTGCCCCCGGCATATATAATTTGAGGCCAACAGTAGAAATCTTATTACAAAACGTTACACATTTTCTATTTTTTTCAAAGTCTACCTTATCCAAATTAGTGGCTCATCTCATGTGTTGTATGCTAAAAAGTTATTTATATGCTATATTAATTTGTTGCAACATTATTTTCAATTAAGGATTGTGTCTTAGGTGTGAATGTCAGTTTGGCATTTGATATTTTGATAGGGTAAGGAAATTGTAAAAAAGAGAATGGAGAGAGAAAAAGGGGGGGGGGGGGGGGGGGCTGTTTTCAGTGTGCTTGCCGAGTTTGTGTAGTTATGGAATTGAATCTTGTGTTCCAATAAAAATAAAAAAGAGATGAGTCTTGTAGTTCAAAAAAAATCGTGAAATACTGGTGTTCTCGCCAGAATAATGCATGGAGATACTCATTCACAGATTAAAAAGTATCTCTGATTTTTTGTAATAGTTCTTGTAGTTAGATTTCATAGTTGATAAACTGGTATACATGCTTATGCTTAAGAATTGTTTGACAAGGATTTAGTGGCTGAACCAAATTATTCTATTCAATGACAGGCAGAATATGAGGATACAGAAGGTATATGGATTAGTTCCTTGCTCCTGGCTATTTTGTTCCAAGATCCAAATGTTGTTCTCTCTCCTGCAACTATGCGCATCATACCTTCACTTGCTCTTCTGCTGAGATCTGATGAAGTGATTGATAGATTCTTTGCTGCCCAGGCAATGGCCAGTCTTGTTTGTAATGGTAGTAAGGGAATAATTCTTGCCATTGCAAATTCAGGTGCTGTTGCTGGGTTAATAACCCTAATTGGTTACATAGAGTCAGATATGCCAAACCTTGTTGCTTTATCAGAAGAATTTTTTATGGCACGCAACCCTGATCAAGTTGTACTGGAGCACCTTTTTGAAATTGAAGATGTAAGAGTTGGGTCCACTGCACGTAAATCTATACCCCTTTTGGTGGATCTCTTGAGACCAATACCAGATAGGCCAGCTGCCCCTCCAATAGCTGTTCAGCTCTTGACCCGTATTGCAGATGGAAGTGATACAAATAAACTAATCATGGCTGAAGCTGGAGCTCTGGATGCTCTGACAAAGTACCTGTCTTTGAGCCCTCAAGATTCAACTGAGGCCTCCATATCTGAACTACTGAGAATATTGTTTAGCAATCCCGATCTTATTCGATATGAAGCATCTGCTAGTTCCTTAAATCAACTCATAGCTGTTCTGCGTCTGGGGTCAAGAAGTGCTAGATTCAGTGCTGCAAGGGCTCTTCATGAGCTTTTTGATGCTGAGAACATCAGAGAATCTGAATTAGCCTGGCAGGCTGTTCAACCATTGGTTGACATGCTTAATGCTGCATCAGCAAGTGAGCAAGAGGCTGCTCTTGTTGCCTTGATCAAGCTGACTTCAGGAAGTTCTTCTAAAGCTGTCTGGTTGACTGATGTGGAAGGAAACCCACTGGAGAGTTTATACAAAATACTATCTTCCGCTTCATCCTTGGAATTGAAGAGAAATGCTGCACAACTATGTTGTGTTCTTTTTGGTAATACTAAATTCAGAGAAAACCCAGTTGCCTCTGAATGCATACAACCCCTTATATTGCTCATGCAGTCTGATTTAAGTACGTCAGTAGAATCTGGTGTTTGTGCTTTTGAAAGGTTGCTGGATGATGAACAGCAGGTGGAGCTTGCAGCAGCCTATGATGTTGTGGATCTCCTTGTTGGCTTAGTTTCTGGGACAAACCATCGGCTCATTGAGGCTAGCATCTCTGCACTCATAAAGTTGGGGAAAGACCGGACCCCACGCAAATTGGATATGGTCAAATCTGGCATTATCGATAATTGTCTTGAGCTACTACCACTTGCACCCAGTTCATTGTGCTCCTCAATTGCAGAACTTTTCCGCATTTTAACAAACAGTAATGCAATTGCTAGAAGCACCGATGCTGCAAACATAGTAGAACCCCTTTTCCTGCTTTTGCTTCGTCCAGATTTTGATTTGTGGGGACAGCACAGTTCCTTGCAAGCGCTTGTAAATATTCTGGAGAAGCCACAGAGCCTTGCAACTTTAAAACTCACTCCTAGTCAGGTCATTGAACCTCTGATTTCGTTTCTGGAATCCCCATCTCAGGCCATTCAGCAACTTGGCACAGAATTGCTCTCTCATCTTCTTGCTCAAGAACATTTTCAGCAAGATATTACAACAAAAAATGCAGTTGTGCCCCTTGTGCAGCTTGCAGGAATTGGAATATTGAACTTACAACAAACAGCAATAAGAGCACTGGAAAAAATCTCCACAAGCTGGCCAAAAGCAGTTGCTGATGCTGGAGGAGTTGTTGAGCTTGCAAAGGTTATAATTCAAGATGACCCTCGGCCACCTCATACATTGTGGGAATCTGCTGCATTGGTTCTCTCTAATGTTCTGCGTTTCAGTGCTGAGTATTACTTTAAAGTTCCTTTAATAGTTCTTGTGAAAATGTTGCACTCAACAGTGGAGAGCACTATCACAGTGGCTCTTAGTGCGTTACTTGTTCATGAAGGGAGTGAAGCTTCAAGTGCTGAGCAGATTACTGAAGCTGGTGCTATAGATGCCTTAATGGACCTTTTAAGATCTCATCAGTGTGAAGAAGAATCTGGACGGTTACTTGAAGCCCTATTTAACAATGCGAGGGTACGAGAGATGAAGGTTTCCAAATATGCAATAGCACCTTTATCGCAGTATCTGCTTGACCCACAAACCAGGTCACAGCCCGGCAAGCTTCTTGCAGCTCTCGCTCTAGGAGACCTCTCTCAGCATGAAGGACTTGCTAGAGCTAGTGATTCTGTCTCTGCATGTCGTGCATTAATAAGCTTGCTTGAAGATCAGTCGACAGAAGAAATGAAGATGGTGGCTATTTGTGCATTGCAAAACTTTGTCATGCACAGCAGAACTAATAGGCGAGCTGTTGCAGAAGCAGGTGGCATATTGGTGATTCAGGAACTATTACTCTCTCCTAATCCAGAAGTTTCTGGACAGGCAGCATTGCTGATTAAATTTTTATTTTCTAATCACACACTTCAAGAATATGTGTCAAATGAGCTCATCAGATCTTTGACAGGTAAGTTACAATTGAAAAAGTTTAATCCTCTATTTTTCTTTCTTTTTTTTCTTAATACGTGTTGATATATTGCATTAAAAAATCCAGACACTAAACCCATTTTTTTCTTTAATCTCATATACCCATCAAGTTATATGTGTTTATTAATCATTTCTATATTAATTAAATTCCATGATGTACATATATTTAATTGCAGTTACAAACTCATACATGTCCTCACTTCCTCTATTCAATATCATATATCCACCAAGTAAAATTTCATGCATATTTTTAAATGCAGTTACAAAATCACATACTAAAGTTCTCATTTTCTTTAGTCAGTCTCATATATTCTTAAAGTTATACATGTTTATTCATTGTTAGTATGCATTTTAATGATCTGTTCCATTTTGTTATGGTTACTTTCCCCAATGTTCGTATAATAAGTTAGTCAAGTTATCTGTTACATCGATAATGTCTTGGGTTCTTAAAAGCAAGTTAGTCTGATGCAAAATTGATTTGACTAAGATTGTATTTAGTAGCAAATAAAAACGTACTCCCTGAAATGTTTGTTATTTTCTGATTTTTCTAATGGTTAACCTGTTAAGAGATAAATACCCTTGACTCTAGAAAATTAAATACTAATAACCTAATTAGGTACTAAGACTTAAAATAAAGTAAAATTGACCAATAAAAATATAATTCACTATCCAAAATTAAATAAGACTAAATTCAAATATATATTTCTTTGTGTATCCTACATCACTAACAAACTAAGAGAAGCATTTATTGAGTAATCATTGGGAGCTTACGGAATTCAGCTTGGTAACTAATTTATAGAGAATCTGTCGAGGAAGTTACTTGAAAGAGTAACTTCTGGAGAGGAAAGATTTCAACAAGAAAACTAGAACTTGTCTTCTTATCCTGGTAGTGGCGCTGTTCTCAAAACTGTGATTGTTAGACTAGCAGCCTTATGTTAGAACTTGCCTGGATAATTGCTCCAGAAATATATTTTGATATCTGATAATTTGATCAACAGATGTAATTCTTAACTGGTGTTCTATGTTTAGTAGGTTAATAAATCTGTTGTTCAGTAGGTTGGAATTGTGAGTTATGCTCTCTTTCCTTTGGGTTTCATGGGATATTTCTGGTTCAGTAATTATTTTTTGGTTGGCATGGGAGAATCTATAGAGGAGTCAACTGAGGTAGCTTGGCAGGCTAGTCCTTTGTGCTTGTTTTGTTGTATCTGGCTGAGAGAGAATAGCCAAATGTTTGAGCGCGAGATACGTGTTTGGTGAAGTCTGACCCTAATTATTCTTCCTGATCTTTTTTCCTTTTTTGGATTTTTATAAATTGTTTTCCTCAGCATTTCTAAAGTTTATAAAAAATAAATAAATAAACCAAAAAAGATTTTGAGAGAGAGAGGGAGAGATTTTCTGCAAGTAAGGAATGGCAAAAGAGTTGGTAAAGGCTTATCGAAAGAGACAGTTGGTAAAGTGATTTAGGAGCTCTACGTGACTGATGCATGCAAATTAAAGTAAAGAACAAGGAAACTTTTGTTTGTCAGAGTAAAGTGAAGAAACATGAACAAATTCAATCTAGTTGAGATGAGTGTAGAAGTAATGAGGTATGGAAGGGCAATGTCATTATTATAGTTGAAACCTGGCACGTCATAAGTAAAATGTAGACAACTGGTGTAACCCTTTGCATATAGACCTTTCTCCTCTAAGAGCACCAATGAGATGGAGTGCTTTGTAGTTTTGAATATGATAAAAGTTTGAAAGGAAAGCTTATCAGGGAGAGAGCAAATGGACAAAATATGTATTCTTACTGCATGTTGCAAGATTTGGCCCTTCACATCTAAATGACCTTTTGATCTTTTGAAGTTGCTATTGTTATAATTATATATAACAATCATATAAAGTAGCCCAACATGTCTGAATGTAATATTTCATATCTTTATTAAAGAAACTTCTAGACAAAGATCATGAACAAAACTTTGTGAAGATAGTGGATTGGCAGAGCATATACACAGCAATCAACTTTTACCTTATTGTTATAATTTTCTTTTATGCAAGTCCTATATTCTGGTTTATTCTCTGATTGTTGAGAAGTAGGCATCCTCTTGTTTTCCTTTCCATTAAACATTGAATCCTGTCATTTCATTGTTTTGCAGCTGCACTAGAAAGAGAGTTGTGGTCCTCTGCAACAATCAACGAAGAGGTTTTGAGAACCTTAAATATGATATTCACAAACTTTCCTAAGCTCCATATATCTGAAGCTTCTACACTCTGCATTCCCCATTTGGTAGGAGCACTTAAATCTGGTAGTGAGGCCGCTCAGGAATCTGTATTGGACACCCTGTGCTTGTTAAAACATTCTTGGTCAAACATGCCAATAGATATTGCAGAGTCACAGGCCATGGTTGCGGCCGAAGCCATTCCCATCCTGCAAATGCTCATGAAAACCTGCCCTCCAAGTTTCCATGAGAGAGCAGACAGCCTGTTGCACTGCTTACCAGGCTGTTTGACTGTTACTATTAAGCGAGGGAACAACCTAAAGCAGGCAATGGGAGGCACAAATGCCTTTTGTCGATTGACAATAGGCAACGGTCCTCCACGACAAACCAAGGTATTTGTTCCATTGAATCAATATGTGCTAAAACAAACCATTTATTTCCATGCTTATATGCTTGGTTGAAATCATAACTTGGGCTAGGGGTGCTCAGATATTGATTCTTTACTTTTGGCAGAATGTTAGGAATGATGACTCATTGTTGCTGCTTTTTCTTTCTTTTTTTAATAATAAGTGACTCACTATTACTTTTTGTTGGATTGTTTTCATATGATGGCAAGACCCTATGTTGATTTCCATTGGATTTGCAATCTAGTTATAAGGCAATAAGGGGTTTTAGAATATTATCTTTGAATGATTTGGGAGCACCTTGGTCTGTCACCTAACTTAGTTCTCATTGGCAATGACATTATTCCCCATCTTTTTGAAACTTTATGACAAGTAAATTTGCCAATGGGCTCTAACTCAAAGTACCTCCTCTCCTTGTAAGATTTTGGTGGAGGGTGAGGTTGGGTTCTTGGATTCACTGGGTACATAAATTGCCCTTTGAATTAGTTGGCTTTAATTTTCTTGAGAAGTGCAGGAATTGCACATCTTATATATAATATGATATTTGTATGTGGTTAACTGAAGCTTGGGCAGGCAAGGCCCTAGCCTCTATCATGTGTCAATTGCTCTTTTTTTTTCCTTATAAATTTGTATTAATTGCAAAATGTAGACCAATAAGTTGTATCAATTTTTTCCTCTCTCTCTCTCTTACACGCTCACACACATACTATATTCCCTTTTTTCCACATGAAACCATGCATTCATGTCACTTAATAAAAATTTGCATGCTGCTTCTCATGTAAGAGCATTCTACGATTTATCAGTTTCCTTGCAAATCAAACATATACCTTTCACTCCCTTTCTCAAAAAAGACACCCTCAATTGAAGTGCATGCCCGTTTTCCTAAATCTTCTTTATCAAAAAAGATTTCATGGCATGTTATATTGATTTGAATTATTTAAAGTTTTATTGAATGTGGTGTCTGTAAATTTTTAACTTGATTATACCTAATATCATTCTCTCACAGTACATGTAAATGAAATTCGTAATGATATTTTTTATTGGATAATGCTACTCTGCATGTTAGTTTTCCACAGTTTTCTTTCTTCTTTTTTTCTGAACAGTTTAACAATAGAAATATTATGCACAATCAGCTGGGGACAATGCCTCATAAAGTAGAGGTCACTAATTTGAATCTCCCATTCCCCCTTCACTTGGGGCCAGAAAATACCTCACAAAATAAAAAAACATATGATGTAAATTTTTCCCACATTGCACAATTTTAAACTTGTACTCTATAATGACACACGAGAGACCTTTTACTAATATGTTTCACATTCTATTCTATGTCATATAATCTTTCAATCAGCCTGTAAGTACTTTCTTACTAAAATGTCCTTTTATCATTATTAGGTAGTGAGCCACAGTACCTCGCCTGAATGGAAAGAAGGGTTTACATGGGCATTTGATGTACCCCCAAAGGGACAAAAGCTCCATATCCTTTGCAAAAGCAAAAATACTTTTGGGAAGGTAATTAGATTTCCATTTACATGCTTTTAGCACTTGTACCCTGGTTGAGAGATTCATTCACATTGCTGTCACCATGCAGTGTATGGATGCAGTGCTCATTCTACTGAAAAATAAGTAGTTTATTATTGTAAAACTTTGCTCGTTTTGTTTCACTGTGCCCTTTATACTTTGATGTGGTGCACTGTAATTGTCCACAATGGTAGAGTACAATCCGCTTACAATGTTTTCATATTTCTGATTGAGAATGGTGGTTTTTTCAGTCAACACTGGGAAGAGTGACCATCCAAATTGACAAAGTTGTGACTGAAGGAGTATACAGTGGATTATTCAGCCTTAATCATGACAGCAACAAAGATGGCTCTTCTCGAACGCTTGAAATAGAGATTATCTGGTCCAACCGGATGTCAAATGAAGACATGTAAAGGGTACAATATCTCCATATTAGCAAACACAGTAAATACTGGTGCGACGAACTACAAAGAAAGTTGAGAAAGGTGGCATTAATGGTATCCTGATGGGGCGTGTGAAGTTAGTTTGCTTGTAATTATTGACATATTTTGCAGGTCCAGTTTTGTAGTCTGAAAGACTAAGCTGCTCGAGGTGTAAGTGTAAATTATATTTATTAATTTGCAGGGGTGATAAGTCATAAGAGGATTGAACAGGGGTCCTATGGTACAGAGAATTTTAAAGCTGATCAGAAGTTTGTTGTACAGGTCAGTTTATAGGCACTAGCAATTCAAACAAACCAGAGAGAAATGGCATTTGAAAGTGATGGAATTGAGCTTTTTTTGCACTGAGTGGTGCCTTTGCAGTGAGATTGGGCTGTACCTAGCAACTTATCAATTATATGAAAGCCGCTATACAGAAAATGATTCCGATAAAAATCTCTCAAGTTGACACAGCTTTTTTGAAGTTTTTTTTTTTCCCTTAATATGTGCACGACGATCAATCATGTATACATATATATATATATATATATATAATCGAAGTCAAACACTCACAATTTTTCAAGTCATCACTATTTTCTTTTTCTTTTTATTTTAGACTCTTTTTTTTTTAGATTTTATATCTTATATATTTATTATTTCTCTTTAATGTGTAATTATCTTATCAAGTGTTATACAATAGTTTTTTTTTTTTTTTTTTTTTTTTTTTTATACAAGATAGAATTCTACTTTAGCCTAATCTAAGTGTATATGTATGTGAAACTCCCTCCTGGAGACTTGAACCCTGACCTTTGCCCCCTACACTCCACAAGCACTTATACTTGTAAAGTGACCATCGCACACAATAGTTTAGTTTAAGTAAAACTCTATTAATTAGAAATATATTTCAAGAGTTTGAAAATTCTACTCCTCCCATAATTTTCCACGTCACCACTATTTTTTTTTTTTAGATTCTTTTTATTTTAGGTTTTATATCTTATATATTTATTATTTCTCTTCAACATGTAATTATCTTATCAAAGTAAACTCTATTAGTTAGATATATGTTTCAAGAGTTTGAAAATTCTACTGCTCCCATAATTTTCTAGGTCACCATTATTTTCTTTTTCTTTTTATTTTAGGTATTATATCTTATATATTTATTATTTTTCTTCAACATGTACTTTTTTTATCAAGTGTTACAATAGTTTAATTTAAGTAAAATTCTATTAGTTAGATATATGTTTCAAGAGCTTGAAAATTCTACTGCTCCAACAGCTTTTCACGTCACCACTATATTATTTTTCTTTTTATTTTAAGTTTTATATCTTATATATTTATTATTTCTCTTCAATGTGTAATTATATTATCAAGTGTTGCAATAGTTTAGTTTAAGTAAAACTTTATTAGATATATGTTTCAAGAGCTTGAAAATTCTACTTCTACTAAAATTTTATAACAAAAATTTCAACAAATATAAATCCCTGCCAAGGTCGAAACCTTTATACTCACTCAAATTTTCACAAAGAAAACACAACAAATTGAAGCCATGGTAGGAAGCATGAAGGTTTAGAAGAAACAGAGAATTGAAAGAGATGATGACAAAGACGAAGACAGCATAATAAGCAATCTATTGAACTGTCTCCCTACTGGCATCCTCTCTTATCTCCCAATACGAGACTGTTGCAACAAGTGTTTTGTACAGCAGGTGGAGGCCTCTCTGGACTCTTATTTATGTTAAACCCATTCTCAGTTATTCATGGAGAGCCAGGCTTCTGTTGCATTTTTGAGGGGTAAAACTCCACTGACCCAGTCCCATTTTAAGTTAACCTCTAAGTGCATCCATTCAATCCTGTAATCATAAATTGGTCTACTGTTAGTTTGCTGTTAATTTATTTTAACCTCTTCTGATGGACATTGGCACCGTTTTCTACTCCAGCTTTTGAAAATCGTTTATGAAGACCCATTTAGTCCTCCTATTCAAGACTGATAAATATATTATCAGATTTCTACGCCAATTCCTAATAGGGTTCCTGACCCTCCAGCCCCTTTTTGAGTGTCTTGAGAAGATTTGTGAATTAAATGTGACAAAATTCCAATACAATTCTTTGGGTACCATATTTTTTCCTTAATTAAATTTAAACACAAGACCTAAAATTTCCGGACAAAACCCTTGCTTCTCACCCCCACCCCCGGCCCACCCTAAAAACCCAAAAAACAAAAGAAAAACAAAGGGCATTACCATAATTTCAAAAGCTTGCTCATGGGCTTGTAGCCTTGGATGGATTGCATGAATTATGAAGAGTGCAGGTAGCAGCCACATGATTTCATTCAGACGGAAAAGAAGCAGTTCTATGAGATTACAGTCGCTCCCTGAGATACTTCTTCCATTCAGACCATCAAGCCCCATAGAATACTTGAGGAAAGAAAAGAGTGCATAAACATTAAATGCCAGAAGCTCCAGAACAAAAAGTTCAGCAGTTTTCAAAGCTGAAGGTTCTCAGATTTCAAAAACCAGCTTACAATATATTTAATATATCAAGTGCGGGGTCCATTGTGGTTCTTTCTAAGGGATGCTATCATGCTAGGCTCTCCTAATTAATAACCAAAATTTAAAAATCACCCGTGGCATAAATTAACATTTCTATCATTTACACTGTTTACCCTGCTTATCGATCATAATTTCTATAATTCTCAAACATGATGGAATAGATGAGCTACAGAAGTGAATATTTTTTTTGATAAGTGAGCTACAGAAGTGAATATGAGACTAATGTATAGCTTATAATGGGAAATTTCAGTATGGAGACTGAACACAAGATGGATCAGAGCAGATATGCCTTAACACAAGACGGAGCAAAGCATATATCATGCACCTCAAATGGACATACGTCAAATAGTACATGCTGAGATCCCCCACGTAAAACAGTTGAGAGTGAAATCTTGACTGTCATGCACAATGGCAAACTTACACCTTTACATTCTTAGTCAAGTGTTGCAGACTACATAAGTGAGCACATCCCATTCTAGAGTCAAAAAATCATACTGAACAACTTGAGATTCTGTCAACTTTGGCCCCCACAGAGATGAAACAAACCATATGCCTCAAAAGTGAAATGGTATGGGAAAGCAACACCTCCTAATAAGATCAAAACATAATTAATTTGCAGCAGCAACCAGTGCAGAGCGAGCTCGTGTAAAAGAAGCAATAAGCGATCCAAGTTGCAACCTATCATTGCACGCAAGACTCAACCTGTACCTGCAAATAAAAACCAATTAAAGAGAGTAATGCAATTGAAGCCTCAGGAAGTCCGAAGTCAATTTCCATAGTCCACTTAAACAGGTCCAACGAAATCCTTCAAAAAGAAAAAAGTACCGAATTCTTATTGATGTAGTTTCAGGTAGCTTATTTGCTAAAATTGAGACAAAAAACTAAAAGCTCCCAGCCAAACAGCGGTGTTCCAGTTAAATACCACATTTGATGTGTGCATTGTGCAAAATCACAACTACTGAACTACATCCCTCAAATGTTTAATTCATGATTTATCAAGTTTAGTAGAACTTAAACAGAATTTGTAAGAGATTAAGATGAATCAACAAAAAATTTAATAGTAATAGTCATTCTAGTCAACATCTTTTTTTGTGGGAGAGAGAATGAATGGCAGTACCGAAAATGAATGCACACTACATGCCTTCACTAGCCAATATCTGCTAATAATGAATTAATGACACATCAGCTATACATGTTAGTATACCTATCTAGATCCCACATGGCCCCCTTCTCTGGTGCCAATGGTTTGAAACTTCCATTGCATAGATCAAAGTCTAGATAATAGCAGACAGTAAAAAATGCAGGCATATTAAATTGAATATATATATCGTCTAGATGCAATTTTAGATGTACACATCTGTGAACTGATTTATTGTATCATGGACACTTACATGCATTGTTACATCACTTACTGAAGTGAAACAATGCTTAAGTTCGACATCTACTTTTATAATTGAGAACAGAAATATCAAATAAGAAAGAGCAAGATATGGGAACATACTCTATATCAGCCATATCATTAATTAACTGAACTCGAATATCCGATGGCATTTTGATCTTGAAAACAAACCTGTCAGAACAATGCAGTGAAGATGAGATCAAATAAATAAAATTAACAGTGGACACCTGGCATAATGAACAGCACTTACATTGTCACCTCTCTCACAATATCTACCAAGGCCAATCCTTTCCTTGTCTTCATTTCAGATATTCCTATCAAAGTTAAAGCACAAAAATAAATAAATTAATGGATGGGGAAACAGGAACTTGTACAGAAATGTAGCTAGCTTTAACGATAGCAGTATATTAAAAAAAAGAGGGGGGTGTGGTGTATACGTTTGAAGCTCTCTGTAAAAGATTCATTCAAAAGCCAGTATGATATCTGCTCAATGTCTTTGGGCAATGGATTTCCAGTGCACAGGTATACAGCTTCTTCTGTTATCTGCTGAGAAGCCATATGTGTTGACTGCATACATCAAAAAGATATTGACAGTGTCTTTAGGACCTGTTCACAAAGAAAAAACAAATACTAGAAAACAAACATAACCCAGAATTCCAATGTCAAGAACCCATGATGAGAATGAAGAAAGTAAATCTGTATTATCAAGTATAAGGGCTAAGATCTTTAGCAAAAAAAAAAGTACAATGGCTTATTTTTGCTCTTTAGGGGGAGAGAGGGAGATAGAGGTTGAAAAGTCACAATAATGGGATGCGGATACAAGAACAGTTGATAAAGATTCATAGAATGCTTGCTTGTCAATGTTTTCATGTATTGGCACAAAGCTTAATAACATACGAGTCATGAGCATTTTGAAGCAAGAAACTCTTGAAACATCTTTCACATTCTATAGCAACAATGGGCACAAATCCTACCACTAGCAATTTCAAGTTTACCCCAAAACATATCACATTTCATCCGATCAACATATGGCACAATTATCCATTTTCTTTCATATGTTGTTTTGGCTGTGATGAGTTGCTAATCAAAATAATTTGAAAAGGAAGAGATATTTAAGGGCCACTGTGATTGGTCAAACTGATAATCATGATTACCCACTGAACCACCAAAGTTGTGGCCATATTTCTGTTCTACACATTCAATTTGGCAATGTTACTGACCAATAACAATGATCATTTGAGCATCCAGTACCATCTTCTAAGCAATAAATTGCATACTTAACACCTTTGTAACAACCTATCATCTTCCTAATCCACGTCTGTAAAGAACAAAAATACAACACCCTTCCCCACCATCTACACCCCAAACACACACATAGAGACAACAGCATCAGCAAAATTTTGGGGGCGGGGGTGGGGGGGGGGGGGGGGGGAGAATTCTTATAACCTGCAAAATATTCAGAGCCTTTCTCATATCACCGTTGCTAAGTCGCACGAGTGCCGCTAAGCCAGTTTCGGGTACATCAAGCCTAGTCCAATGACAAAAGTTGTTAAAAGGCAGATCATTAGTTAGTAATCCAAAACACAAATAAATAAATATAATTTATTTTTTTTTAGAGATAATTACAACATGCTGCTAACCCCGCAGCTCGAACCCTTTCCCCCCCCCAGACCCCCAAGCACTTTGTGCATGAGGAGGTGTCAATTCAACTACAAGGCCTTTGGCTAATGTAACATAAGTACTCTGGCATCATTTATCGATGAATTTTCAATGTTATTAAAGCAAAACAAAAGGAGTGGCCATCCAAGGGTATGGTAGTAAACGAGCCGAGTTGAGTATTAAAAGATCAAGAATGGTTCATTTTATTTTATTTTAAACATGAGTCAAACTCCATCTTACCACCAAGCTAGATAGTTTGTTCAAGCTCAATCTTTTCTTGTCAAAAAAATTTGAGCTTGTGCTCTTAACAACTCTTTGATGAATAATAATGCTTTATTAAAAAATATCAGTATGCAAGAAATATACCAAGGAAATAGGAAGAGTCATGAAAAAGAACAACTATCAATAAACGTAAGCAAGGATGGAGATGACTAGTAATCCTCTAACAATTGACACATAACACTAGAATCAAAAACGTAAATGTAAGTAATAATTACATTTATGCCAAAATCCACCCACAACAGTCCATCAAAAGTTTCAAGATAATACAAATGTAATTAATAATTAAAAAACAATATACTTACTTTTCAGCTTCTATAACATGTTTGAGTCGCTCAGTTACATGAAAAGAATCAAGAGGAGCAAAACGAAACCGAGTACATCTTGACTGTAATGCAGGAATAATCTTGTTGACATGATTGCAAATAAGTGCAAACCTAGTGTTCCTTGTGTATTTTTCAATCACTATACCACAAAGCATAATAAAATAGGTGTATGAGTACAATGAAATGGAACAAAAATTAAATAAAGTGCAAGCGTAACAACTTATACAGTTATACCTCTACGCAAGGCAAATTGTGCATCCTTCGTCATAGCATCAGCCTCATCTAGTAAGATCAACTTTACAGATGCCTTTGCACTGTTAAAAAACAAAACTATTTTGTAATCAACTACAGGAATGAAGTACATTTCCCCCAGTGAATTTTTCATGCCAAGAAGCAATATACCTTGGCTTTTGCAAAATTGAGAAGAATTGAACGTGAAATGTGACATTAGAATTAGAGCACAAACAAATAATTTAATGGTCGTATAAAAACTGGCCAGGATAAAAACTGGCCAGTACAATAAGAAATAGGGAATGGATAAAAAATCGAAGAGTGCTGAAGGTCCCACAAAACACCAATTTCGATTGTCTGCGTTTATAGTAACATTTAGGGGCAGAGAAGGCACTATAACAAATTAGCCCAGATATCTAAGTTCATTTACAACTCAAAACCCAGTATGAGGCATTGTTGAAATGATGAAATATACACAGCCCGAGTGGACACACTCAAACATCAAAGGAATATAAATTTAAAAAAGATAATGAGTAACATGATGAAAAATACCCAAATGAGAAGCTTTGAGTGCTTGCAAAATCTTGGATTTGTTGTCGCACAACATCAATTCCCCTATCGTCCGATGCATTGAGCTCCAGAATCATATTGTGGTATTGCGCTCCATAAAGCTTGCGCGCCACAGCAAGGATAGTCGACGTTTTACCCGTGCCAGGGGGTCCGTACAATAGAAGATGGGGCAATCTGTTCTCACTCGTCAGCCTATCAACTATTTAAACCCAATAATTAAAACAAGGCTATAGGAAATATATAAACAAATTAAAATTTAAGCTACATTATCTTTTTTTTTTCTTTTTTCTTTTTCTACCATAATTTGGTAAAAGATATAAAATGATAGAAAAACAACATAAACGTAAAGCTTGCACTAGGCTCGTTTGTGTATAATATATTGCTCTCTTGCGTCCTAAATAAGCAACAAATCTTAAAATTCAATACTATTATGTTTCCCTTTCTTTTCCCAAATTTTCTCAGCAACCAAACAAATTGAAACATAACCCTAAAATTTGACAACGGAATTGTGTTATAGTTTACTACCCTCTCCCTAGACTTTCCAATTTCCTGGAGCAAACAGATCATTACAGCAAGAATATAGAAAACCCTACAGAAACAATAGGTAAAATCGGACTCATCCAAAATGCGAAGTCTCTACTTTTTCTTTCCGAACAATTTTCTCGGGAACCAAACGGAAAATTAAATTTTTTTTTTTTTTTTAAACACGGACACGGAGAAACCCTAGGAAATGAGAGAGAGAGAGAGAGAGAGAGAGAGTTACTAAACTGGTATCGACAATGTCGCGGTGAGCAGCCACGTCAGCGAGGGACTGAGGACGGTACTTCTCGACCCAGGGAGTGGCTTTGGATTCGCCAGGGACGACGACGTTTTTGCCCTTGTTGTTGCTGTTGTTGTTGTTGTTGGGCTTGTTGTTGTCGTCGTCAATGTCCATGAGAGAAATTACCTCCGTCATGATGATAATTTTATGGTGTTGTTGGATTTGGGGGCTGTGTTTCTTTTTTGTGAGTGTGACGAAGAGGGAGTGTGTGTGTGTGTGTGTGTGTGTGTGTGAGAGAGAGCGAGAGACAGTGAGAAAGCGGGGTTCTTTTGGCCAGTACAACACTGATGAATGGCGCCAATCATGCATTTGGGAAAAATTGGGTATTTGGACTGTTTTTAGAAATTTTTTCTGTGGATAGTATGCACATCAAACTATTTAGTTAGTTGGATTGATTTTGGAACTCGAATGTGTCAAACTCGAGTTCCAGGCCAAAATTCAAATTATAGTGGCATTTTTTTAGTGCCTATAGCAGCGTTTATATAAAACACCACTATATGATACCTATAGTGGCGTTTTTGACAAACGCCACTAAAAAAAAACGCCACTATAATTTGAATTTTGGGTTGGAACTCGAGTTCCAAAATCAGTCCATCTAACTAAATAGTTTGCCGCGCATACTATTCACAGAAAAAATTTCTAAAAACAGTCTAAATACCAAATTTTGCCATACATTTAAGGCCCGATCACACACGGTTCGTGATATTACGGTTAGGGTAACCATTTTTTTTTCTTTCTTTTTTTCAAAGTAATAAGTTTTTTAACAGAGAAGATTTGTCGAAGTTCACGAAGATGGATTTTTTTTGCCATTTTTAGCAATAATTTCGTTAATTGGCATGTTTTTGAACCATTTTAGTAAAGGGTCGTTTGGTTAGCTAACTCAAACAACAATTTTCACATTTTAAACAATTTTTCACACATTTCAACACACTTTTTTACCCACACATATATCAAAAACACTCAAACAACATTACTCAAACACACTAACCAAACAGGCCCTAATCTCGAGTTGGTTAGACTCAATTTTAATGAAGGAAATTGAGTCTAATACACTCTATTTATGCTCTAGCAAAGGCTGATGTAGATTTTTTGTACGCGTGAAACTTGAATCTAATACACTCGATTTATGCTTTGGAGACAAAATATTACACATCTGGAGAACATGGAGAAGAAGAAGAAAGATTTTTTTGCAAGTGGGTTCGATTTTGCAGGTAGAGAGTTCCTTCAATGCCCAGATGCAAACACAAATAATTGCCCAGATTCAATAAGGAACAAACCCAGATTCAACAAGGAACAAGAGGAAAAAAAAAAAAAAAAAACACTAGCCCAAATTGAACAAGCAAGAGGAAAACAAAAAAAAATGCTAGTGAAAAGAGTTGAAAAATCAATGCCGCTATGGGTATTTGTTTTGGGTTTTGTGTTTGGTTTTTGTTCATGGGTTTTTGGGGCTAGAAGTGGGAGAGAATGGTGTTGTTTGTAGGAATTGGTGGATTTTTTTTCAAAGGGAGAAGAAGAGGTTCAGAGAAGAAAAGAAGAGGATCAATTTTCTAGTTTTGTCTCCATCAGTGGTTTCTGTGTTCTCTAGGTTTTGGGTTTGTCTCCACCGTGTTTTATGGGTTTTGGTGGTTTGTGTTTTCTGGGTTTGGTGTTCAGGTTTTATTTAAGGGAAAGACTCGAGTTCCACGTGGATAATTCCCCACCTCAGCACTACAAGCACATGGAACTCGAGTTGCTATAGCAAACTCGAGACTAAGAGACTCGAGATATTAGTTTGCTAATAAGTTTAGAAACGATGCTTACTAACTAATATGTTTGAAAATAGGTGTTATATGACAAATTTGGCCTCACCATGATGAACATAAAGAGTCTTTAAAAATTCAAAGAATCGAATTGAAAAACGAAGTGTGTCTTGGAGCTCAAGAATAGAATTACAACTAGTCACTAACCCATACGATGCACAAGAATAGCTACTGAATGAGTTTTAGGGGGGGGGGGAAACCATTATTTTTGAGTTGGAGTAGTAAACAAAAATGCACAAAATAAAAAATGGCAAATTACACTTTGGCCACCTGTGCTTTGCCCAAAAAAAAACACTTTGCCTACCTGTGATTTAAAAATTGATACTTTATCTATCTAAGGTAAGTTTTGTTTGTCTCCAATTATCCACATTTGTTAAAAACAGGGATAAATTTGTATTTTTGCTACCGTTTTATGTCTCTCTTCTCTCAAAACATAAAAATTTTAAAAATCAAGAGAAAAGAGGATCTAAAAGTTAGGTTTTGTAAAAATTAGAACTAACTTTTAGATCTTATTTCTCTAACTTTTGAAGGAATTCACTATCCCATACATGAAGTTTAAGAGTCTTCATGTTTTGAAGAACTTCTGAAGTGGATTTTATCCTATTGTCCTTGGCTTCCATGATCTTAGATTGGTATCTCTTCTGGACTCTTGTAAGGGGTATATTGCAACCCATAACTATTAAAGTTGCAACTAATGCAGCAAATGACTCCAAACCTAAATTTGTATGTAGAATGTAGATTGCTAAGGATATTTGTACAGGCAACATCCATATTATGTTTAAGTACCAAATGAAGTCTATGATTCTTTGGATATCTACACTCATATAGTTGATGATCTCTCTACTAGTGTGGTTTTGGCAAGATTGACTTGACAGGAGTAAGCCTTTTCTGTATATAAGAGCAACTCTAAGGCGAAGGCAAAGCAGGCACGCCCCAAAAATCCATTGCTTATGTGCGATTGTCTTAACTATTTTAACACCTAAAAAGGCTAGGGTTAGAAGCATGGTTGTCAAAATCGCGATCTGGATTGTAGGATGGCAATATTTTACGATCCCACCTCATCAAAACGTTTAAGGTCGCACTAGGATCATAAAAATTGTAGGATTGTACATAGGATCATATAAGGTCGTAGGATCGTATGGGATCCTGTTGATCCTACCAAAACATCAATTTTCGGGTTTTTTTTTTTTTTTTTTTTATAGGATAAATTTTTGGTTTTGATGACCCTTTAAGGGTTTTTATTTTTCTATGTTGTGATGGTATGACTTTTTTTTTTTTTAATAAAATTATGTTAACCTAAGCAATTATTTTTTAGTTTCTAGTTCACTTGTAATCAAAATGAATGAATGTTTCATAATTTCCAAATGAAGAATTTATATTGCTTTGCTACTTTTAAGCTATAATGTTGTTAAATTTGTTTGATCAATATACTAATTTGTGTTCTAATATTACTAAAATGTTTTTCTTATATATAATTTTATCAGTATGCTTGTATTTGTATATTTATTGATTGATTGATTTTTTGGGCATGCTCTGTTATTGTTGCTGAGTGTGAAGTTATATCTTGATATCTTTTGCAACTCTAGCATACAAATATACAATATATACATAGATGATGAAATTGATGACGATGACTATGACGGTGGTTATAAGAACTCTATAATGAGATAATTAAATATTCACTTCACCTTAAAATTCATCTTACTTTTGGATTTCATATTTTAGTTAGCTAGTTTCCATTTGATAACTTATTTTGGATTTTAAACTTAGAACTTAGAACTTAAAAAATATTTCCACATGTGTTGATAAATATTTTAGTATTTAGTTGTTAATTAAACATTTATTGAACTTTTTAGATACATTGGGTCAAAACTTAAATATATTTGTTTCGTTAGTATAAATATAGCAATGTATAACATGTAAATTACATCATATGATGCAAATTTTTGGTTTTTCTCACAATTTACGTGATTATTCAACATACAAAGTCATTATCAATGTGTTTTTTGCTTTAAATCTGAAATGTAGGATTTTACAATTTACAATCCGATCCTACGATTCACAATCCCACCTACCTCCCACGACCCTACGTAGAATCCCGATTTTGACAATCTTGATCAAAAGGTACCCACTCTTTAAACTCTTGGTACCCAACAGCAACAAGTGGATTGAGTCAAGAGAAGGTAACAATTTGGACAAGAGTAGCTTTACCATATAAAGATATCCTCTTGCATTAATGTTCATTAGTTTTTCCATAGAGAAGTAGTTTGGCAATGCCATTGGGGACATTGAAGATGATACATGTCTAAAATTTTATAAAACCTAACTTTTAGATTTTTTTTCTCTTGATTTTTTTAGTTTTTTACGTTTTGGAAAGAGAGAGATATAAAAAAATAACAAAAATACGTATTTACCCATATTTTTAACAAAGGTGGGGTAACGGGAGACAAATAGAGCTTACTTCGAGTAGGTAGAATGCCAATTTTTAAACCACAATTAGGCAAAGTGTTTTTCAAGCAAACCACATGTGGGCAAAGTGTAATTTCAAAAAAAAAATGATATTAAAAGAAATACCACAAAATTTTATTAGTTAGGCAGAAGAAAGTAATATTGTTTTATTTATCAATTTTTTGTGGGAATGAATAAAAGACTGTTGCGTCTCCAGTTAAGTTTGTGTTGTATATATAGGTATATATAAAATAAGTTGTAATATATATGCCAAAAAGTGCTTATTGGCCGAAAATGTGTCTATTGAATGAAAATGTGCATATTGAATGAAAAGGTGCCTACCAAAAAGTGTTTATTGAAATGTTATAACCATTCATATTAGATATACCAAAAGGTGAAGTCTTTTGGTTGAATATTGCTAAATCCGGAGTTTATTTGTGTTATAGGCACTATTCCAAGTTATTTAGGGAATTGTGGAAAGAGAGTGAATTTCGGCAACTGTGTTGCTGAAATTCAAAAAAAGTATGAGAGAGAAAGAGAAAAATTGGGAAAGAGAAAATTTTGAATTTCAGTAAGCATATTACCGAAATTCTTGCTGCCTAAACCTGTTGACCGAGTGGGTGTGAAGTGCTCTGGGTGTGAAGTGCTCAAAGTGTGAAGCGCCCAAAGGGAAACCAATATGGCAATGCCATTGCCGAAATAGGGGAAAAAAAAATTTGTGGCAATGCCATTGCCGAAAATGAGAGGAAAAAAAAATAATGGTTGCCAAAATCTGGGGAGGAATTAAAAAAAAAAAAAAAGTGCTACGTCCACAATATTTTTACAACATTTTCACAACAAATCACAGGTGATCAGGTGATTAGTTTTTATTAATTCATATTTGAATTTAACACTGAGATTACTTTTTTAATCCAACAATAACAACATGCCACTTAAAATTTGTTGTAAAAATAGTGTGCACATATCATTTCTATAAAAAAAAAAATTGTGGAATGGATTTGTGGCAATGGCAATGCCGAAATAGGAGGGAAAAAAAAATTGTTACAATTGATTTGTGGCAATGCCATTGCTGAAATTGGGGGAAAATTCTGTGATAATTGTGGCAATGCCATTGCCAAAATAGGGGAAAAATTTTGTGTTAATTGTGGCATTGCCGAAATCTATGGAGGAATTAAAAAAAAAAGTGCTACGTCCACAATATTTTTATAACAAATCAAATGTGATTAGTTATTATTAATTCAAATTTGAATTTAACACTGAGATTACTTTTTTAATCCAATAATAACAACCTGTCACTTATGATTTGTTGTAAAAATTGTGTGCACATATCATTTCTCAAAAAAAAAAAATGTGGAATGGAATTGTGGCAATGGCATTACTGAAATAGGAGGAAAAAAAAATTGTCCCAATTGGTTTGTGGCAATGTCATTGCCAAAATTGAGGGGGGGAAAATGTGGCAATGAATTTGTGGCAATGGCATTGCCGAAATAGATGAGAGATATAAAAAAAAGTATGCATATTCTTATTCTTTCAGTATTTTTTTTTGACCGAAACAGTTTGGTTTGTCATGTTCTTTTATGGTAAAAGTACCATACAAAACAGATAAGGATAGATTCAAGTACATTGATTCTTATTTTAAAGTGCACGCTGTAAACAAAAAAAAAAAAATTACATAAATTCTTATAGAAGAAAAAAATGATTGATGTGTACGCTGTAAACAAGAAAAACAAAGAAAGTATATAGATTCTTACAATAGAAGAGAAAAAAATATTATTGATGTGCACACTGTAAACCAAAAATAGCAAAGAAAGTACCTAGATTCTTACAACATGGAAGAAAAAATGATTGATGTGCACACAGTAAACCAAAAAAAGCAAAGAAAGTACATAGATTTTTACAATATGGAAGAAAAAAATGATTAATGTACACGCTGTAAACAAAAAAAAACAAAAAAAATACATAAATTCTTACATGCACGTTGTAAACAAAAAAAGCAAAGAAAGTAAACAAAAAAAAAAAAAACAAAGATTCAATCAACCAATCACCTCAACTCCTCATCTCATCTGATTCTTATTCTCAGCATGGAATATATTTTGTCAGGCTCATATCACGCCTAAATCTCCTTCATCGATTCTTATTTGTCTTTTTATTCTTCAATTTGTAATAAAAGGCAAGGCAAGTGCCCTTGTCTTTTTATTTCTCCTCCTTTGCTGAAGAATTGCATCTCCTCACAATATAAAGTCTTTCGATTGTTCAGTTATTCTTTTACTTTGCTTCTGTGTGCACAACTAAGGATTGTAAGTTTTTTGTTAATGTAAGTTTTTTTGCTTTACTTATTAACTTACAGCTCTAGAAATTCACAAATTTATTATTATTGTATAAACATGTGCTTTGTAAATTTAGAAGCTAATACATTGTAAAATATTATGTATTGTTGTAGTTGCAGTTAATATTATTTGTATGCCTATGATTATGATTATTGTTGTTGTTGTTGTTGTTATTCAAATTTTAGATTAATGAATTATTTTTTATGGTTATCTGATTGTGTGTGTGTGTGTGTGTTTTTTTTTTTTTTTTGCAAGTATCACTCTATAATTCTCACTCTTTCAGTTGGTATCATAGTTGTGGTAAGCATCTCAACTCTCTAATTAAATTTATGTATGTGTTTTGTTAATTTTGAAATTATTTAATATTATTTATTGTTATTATTAGTATATGACCACAAAAATTGTAATAAATTGTATTATTGTGATTTTTTTATAATCAATTTTACTTCGTTATTATCAATTATTACATCTATTACTTGGAAAAAATATATTGCATAATATGTTTGTTGGTTTATAATAAAGATATGTATGTGTATTATTATTATTATTATTATTATTATTTACTACAATAAATTGTACATTTGTGTTTCTTTTTCTTTAAAGTTTAGTCGGTATAAAAATTTATTAAGTTTCTTGAATCTTTACTTTTTAGGGTGGTTATAGGCTAGGAAATTAAAATTAACTAGTCGCTAACCCGTGCGATGCACGGGTTTAGGATTTATTTCTTCTTTGAGTAGTTTTTGCTAAGAAACATGTAAATTCAAGCTTATAGAACATGTTTTTAGCATCCATAAAATTGCCACAAAGAAACATTACATATCTGAAACACACGGGCATGTAATGTGGTTTGAGCTAGTATAGATTATTCTGAACATCTATGTTTATAGATTATTCATGAACAAATAATTAGAAAGCTAGTATTACATTTTGAACATAAGATGATAGTAGTACATTTTTATCATGTAAACTAATGCAAATCAAACAATTAGAAAACATAAAATCATCTTCCAAAGATAATCACATATTTGAATCATTTACTGAGTAGATAACTTGAAACTTTCTCACATCTTAATCCTCGTGTGCAGTACATTGCAACTCATTGAGGTAATTTCTCTATGTTCTCCCCAGGGTTTTGGTGCTTCCATTTGAAGCATTCACTTTCTCCTTTGATTGCTCATCATTCAAATTAAATGCTCCAATTGATCCTCCTCCCAAAATGGAAATTCCTACACACACTTTCTTTGTCTATAGCATTTTGACTCACACACACATACACATAAATACATATATAGAAATTCAAACTAAATGATATGCTTTTAAAATCTTAGCGATATTAAGTTAGGATCTAAGACACAAAAATCCATCTCCAAAATATGAATGCAAATTAATTTTGTGTTTCTAAGATCTTACTGACATCAAATTTGGGTGTAAGACACAAAAATTCATCTTTGAAATATGCATGCAAATGCTACAAGCACATGATGGAGCTCCAATATTTACTTTTCCTTTATTATCTATGTGATGCACAAATAAGCACATTATATGGCATTCAACCCAAGTACTAAAAATCATAAAGTAAAACTAACCATGCCCAAAATTATGGAATTGAATTAAGAACTTTTAGCACCAGAAACAAACCACATAACCATCAACGATATAAATAAAACTACATTTTCATATACGGAGAAGACCTTGATGGTACATAAAACTATACTTCCATTGACTTTTGGGCTAAGCATCAACTACCTTGTTAATATTGTTGTCATTATTAGAAAGATTTGAATCCCAAAGAAGTCATGATAATCTGAATTTTTATTCAGCATAGATTAGGTATATTCAAAAAAATTAAAAAAAAAAATCAACTAAAGAATCGATTTTGACTAATTAGGAATTTTCAAAATGTCTTTTCAACTTAATTTGATTAATGACTTGTGCATAAAAAAATTAAGGACTACAATATTCAACATTAGTTACATCGAAGTCATCAAGAAAAAGTAAGCCATAGAGTCATAATTTTTAAGGAATCCACATAAAACCCAAAAGCTTTACTATTTTCTTTTCCTAGAGTAAGATAAAGGAATATAAGAACTAATCAATGAGGGAGATTGAGCAAGCAATAATGGCAAAATAAAAAGAAGGGATGAATATAAAATTTTTACATTGCTTTACTAACCTTTTCCTCCTCAAGTGTTTTATCCAAACAAATCCAATCTTTCTTAAACTCCATCAGATCAAAGGTCAAATCCTTTCTTGTACAATTAAGATACTCAAAAACTTCTTCAGGTTGTAAATTTTCCAACATGAAGCAAATTCTAATTTAGCACCAAACAAATAAGATAAAGTAATGGAAATTTCTTTGCATTTTCATCCTTTTCATGCTTCTTGATTCTAGGCAAATCAAAGTATCCATATGACACTGCTTGAATTAAACATGAAAGATCTAATTTCTTCCAATTAACTGTGCTTTCACCCCAAAAAAAAAAAAAGGATTAAAAAATTGGTTGTTTGTGGCAGAACAAAATATATTATACTAAAGTATCAATTGAACCGCTAAACTCCTTCATCTCACCATGAAGCTTTTTTTTTTTTTTTTGATAAGTAAACTATGAAAGCTAATAACATTTATTATTCAAATATTTGCAACTATGAATTTTCACAAAAAAAGAAGAAAAACTTAACAATAATGCTAGTGGTCAGATAGTTCATTACATCTCACTCATTGGTATGCGAGTGCTTGAGGTCAACTGCACATCCAATTTCTATTGAAAATATCAACTACATCTTACATGAAATTCACCTCATGGAATTCACTTGAACTAAAAGCAGCCAAAACACCAAAAATTCTACAAAATCCTGTTAAGTACCTACAAAGAACAAAAATAAGGAGTTAGTTAATACCGGAACCTTCACTTACTAACCCAACAGCTTTTGAGTGTAAATATGCTTATTAACAGAAACAAAGCAATACTAAAAAGCAACAGAAACAAAGCCCCATAAGCACAATTAGAAATTTTCTGAAAACCCCTATTTATCGATGGCAAACCAAAGCCCAACCACGCAGCCAAAGAAACCCACAGCCACAAACTAACAAAATTCCATGAACAATTGAAGAAGAGAGAAAAAGCAATATATAGAAAATAATATTAAAGCAAATTAAGGAGCGAGGGGATTCTTACCTTGATTCGAGAGATGTGATGGTGAGAACTAAGAAATGATGGAGAGGCAAAGAGCTAGTACACCTCCTTCTTCTCCTAGTGGTATGGCTCGTTAGCAATCACAACAGCATGGTTAGCTTAAGGCTGGCTTTGTAACATGCTGGAATGGTTGAAAAAGTGAACCAAGACAATGAGAAGCCAGATATTCCTATTGACCTGCCTTCCATGGATCTATGGTCAAATCCATGCATCCAATTTTCTATAAAAACTCTTACTGGAATAGGCGTTGACAGTCCCAAAGGCACAAAATTATCGCAGGTATCAAACAATAGCCAGTATCACCTCTCAATATGGATTTGGGTGATTTATGGAACTGGTGCAATTCCAGTATTCTAGTGATAAAGAGGGTTTTCAAAAAATATGATTGGGAGGCTTCCTGCTTTGAATTGCAGCTAGGGTTTTTATAGAAAATTGGATGCGGCTAGGGTTTTTAGTTTTGGGGTTTCCTTGCGTATGAGTGTTTTAAAATTTTTTTATTTATTTATATTGTGCTAGGTTCCCACATGTGATTGTTTTTAATTTTATTTTTAAATATTGTGCTGACGTGGAAAATTGTGGGAGATTCAAAGGTTTCGGTTTTATATATATATATATATATAGATTATATGCTTTATAAATATTATATATGGTTATATTATAGTTAATACTAATTACTGTGTGTATGATTATTTTTCCTAAAACTATTATTATTATTAAAAAATTTGCTTCATAAATCCTTTATTTGAGTTTCTTTCAATTTTATTATGAACTACAAGCATTGTGAGTTATATTTAATATTTAGCATAAAAAACTGTAGTAGTCAGTATATATTAATTTTATTATTTTTTATTATTGTTCTTTTGTTTTTATTTAGGATTATATTTTTTAAGAAGATATTTATGAATATCTGATTGTGCTTTTTTTGTTATTTCTTTCTTTTCTTGCAAGTATCACTCTATAATTCCTACATTCTTTCACTTCATATCACAATTGTAGTAAGCTTTCATGCCCCCTAATTTAATTGGAAATTATTTTCTTAGTTTGCAATTTTTTATATAGATGGTTTGTAACAAATATATCTTCAGATGGAAGTTGCATGGTTTAACTCATGGTAGCATTTAATGTAGGATATATTTGAAATGGAGCAACAACAATATCACATCTCTAATGATGCCAAGGAAGGCAATGTACGTTGCGAGATCCAAATTTATCAATATCCTAATAATATCTACAATTATTCAATTTACATGAAAATAATTTCAACATTAGCAATATAACATTGTATATTTTTTTTTTAAAAAAATTTAGGTTTCCACCTTACAAGTGCAACCCCAACCGTTTGCACCCCCCCTCCCCCCGAAGCAGTTAAGCAAGCGTATCACCCCATATTTGCATCAATGTAAACTATACCATGTTACCCACCTACCACATATAGATATTGATTAGAGTCTTATTACTTGTTTGGTGGAGCGATGGCAATCTGATACTCATACATTTCACCTACCTACTTGTGAAATGTCTATAACTCTACAGGATATAACAATTCTTACAGGATTTCCTATTGATGGCAATGCAGTGTGCGGGCCAACTAATTTGGTTTGAGATCAAGTTTATGCTAATTTACTTGGGATGAGACCACCTGCAACAACATTGGCATAACATGGGTAAGGAATACATTCTCAAACCTACTAGAGGGTGCCACTGCTGTAACAACCCAACAATATGCTAGGGCATACATGTTCCAGGTTTTGACTTTACTATTTGGAAATAAGAGCCAAAGTAAATTGCATTGCTACTTTCTCAAGCTGTTAAACGACTTTGGTGTAGCTGGGGAATATAGCTGGGGTAGTGCCACACTTGTTTTCCTTTATAAAGAGCTGTGTACTGCTGCTATTCAAAAAAGCACGGAGATTGCAGGTCCTATTTTCATATTAAAATTATGGGCGTGGGAGCATCTTCCATATCTGACCCCAATTCCAATAAATCCAACAAATTTAAATGGCGACGACCCATACGGTTGCAGGTATAATATTTACTTTCTATTTCTATACAATATTGTATACTGTAGCGTTTATCCTTGATACTTCCAAACCCTAAATATTGTATGGCAATCATTACTTGTGTATAGGTGGGATACCAAGAGAATGTTTACTCACACACCAACGCATGTTCTGCGTGTGTACCGTTCTAATCACGACACACATAATAATGAACTGGTAAAATATCATAATGCATCAATGGTTAATTTACTAGTTATATTATTGTCTTGATTGATTATAACATAGTTATTGTAATTGGAATTGCAGGTTGTTTGGACACCGTACGATAATTATTTGCATCCATGGTGTCTTGCAGAAAAACATATATGGATTACAACAACGCCATTTTTGTGCTTCCAAATTGTAGAGTATTACCATCCAGAAAGAGTCATGCAACAGTTTGGGTTGTTGCAAAGATGTCCAAAGTGGCCGACTGACAATTTGGATAAATCTGTGCATTGTGTAAAGTTGACAGGAAAGTCCGGTGTCAATTAGCTTACGCAACATGACAATACTACCAGCTTTGGAACATGCGAGCTGAACTTGTAGTTGGGGATGACAATTTACATGGTACAAGCAACATGGTCACCTATTCATGACACTAGAAGCGGCTGCCCATATGTACCAGATTATTATTTTAACTTTTTCAATAATACTGCACTAATATTGATAACAAATTATTTACACAAACAAAATATTGCACTGATATTGATAACAAATTATTATTTTAGCTTTTTCAATAATACTGCACTAATAAATGTTTTTTTTCTTTTTCTGTGGCAGCAAACTGAGATCAATAATATGTTAAATTTGGCTGTTGCAAACCAACAGAGGAATGATCTCACTGCATAACAAGTCCTTCCACCAATAATAGAGGACCTTACCCGACTGAAGTTATCGATGGAAGCAAATATTTCCTCCGTCCCTACTGAGAGGGTGACAACCTTCGGGCGACGACAAAGGCGCCAAGGAAGATAGCCGCAAACCTATACTGAAACCCACTCATCCACCTTTACACAACGTGGACAACGCGAAAATGATGATGCCGGACCATCCACCTTTACATAACACAATATGTACAGCTCTACCCAAGCTGGGCTGTCAACATTTGCCGGTAATGAGCCAACCACCTTTAGTGAGTATAATCCAATTAATGTCAACGAGTACTGCATGAATTTATATCAACAAATTGGATCATCGACTTCCATAGGAGAAGGATTTGAGAGTTTGTTTAGTTATGACCATTATCCCCAACCTAATTCAACATCTCCCTCCTATCACCCATCGCCACCTCCATCCTATGCTGGACAATACAATTATGGCCAAGATAGCCAGTACATCTATGATTTCTGCACACCACAACCTTCCCAACCACCCCCTCATGTTGGTGATTTCTGCACGCCACCAAATACATAGGCATGTGCTCCAAACTCTGAGGAAGAGGCCTCCGTAACAGACTCTGAGGAAGATGCCTCAAATGAGGACAATGGGGAAGATGCAGAAAATAGCCAACATATGGAGGTGTCTTCAGATAATGAAAGTGACGAAGGTGGTAATTATCAAACAAAGGTTGATATTAGAACACAACCGAGGTGCATAGGGAGAAATCCTGTGCAAGCACGAAGGTACCCACAACGAGTAAATAGGGATCCTCCATGTTCTGGAACACAACAAAAACTTCATGTACCCCATCGTCACAATCACTAATAAATGTAAAATGACTGTTAATTAAGAATATATTAAAATATTATCATTGTTTATGCATCATTGTAGCAAAAAATATTATGCCTAGATAGTATACATAGCACATTATACTACTAACCGTAAGACCTTTGTGAAAATAAGAAATGTGTACACATTTTTTGGCATTTGAAATTAGTGCCCAATTAATCTAATCATACATCTATTTACTATAATTGTCCATTCCTACAAATCCAACATAGAATCTATATATGTAGCCACAACTGTAGGCGAAATAAAAAAGGTGTCAAACTTCTATTTTTATAGTTGATCTTTTTTCCTTTGCATAATGGCTACTGTGGTGTACATTTCTATTTTCATTCTCCACAGCCTCTCTTCCAAACCCTCGTAAAAGTGTCAAGGAAAAATAAAACTATCACCATCTAATTTTCGTCCAAATTTACAGTAGCAACTTGTGAGTTAATTTCGGCCAACAAAATTCGTGAATTTCAAAAAACTCAAAATATAAAAGTTGTAGATATTTAAGTCACAGTTCCAGCCCATCCAGCCTTGAGTCAATTGGATTTTTGAAGAGAGAGATACATCTAAAATACTGATTAGTGCTTAAATCTGATTTTTCCTCTTCAGATTGTGGCCCTTTGATTTCTTTCTGTATTTGAAGCTTTCAAACATGGTAAATGAGCCAAGCACTTCATAAAAAGTATACATTTTAAGGTGTTATCGAAACCCTAAACTATAATACACGATATATATATACACACACAGACACAAAATAAATAAACGTACACCCCAATCCAACTTGCAGTGATAGAAAACATCGTAGCATAAGGAATTAGTACCATGTTCTTTCAAATAATACAAACTAACAATATGGTCCAACTCCTAAAAACATTTAAAAAAAAAAAAAAAAAAAACAACAACAACAACAATAACAGTCCAACCAATCTATTGAAGTAGATTGAATACTTATGTTGGGTCATTTAGTTTGGCCACTAGTGGAGCCAGCCATAGTTCGAGTAGGACATGTTCTTCTATTATGGCCTTCTTGCCTACAGAGATTGCATAATGGCCTTGGTTGATGCTTTGCCCCTTCGTCCATTTCATTTCGAAGCCGAGTTGTTCTTGGTCGACCTTTTTCACGGCGCAGCTTGACATTAGGATACAAGACCGGGAAATTAGGCTCATTCCAATGTACACTATTTGGAACCATGCGAAATCTTGGTACATAACAAGCAACTTTTTCTTCCAAATGGTAGCAGCGGTTGATTGTTGACACCCTATTTTGCAACCCGCATTTAACCTCACATGGAGGGTAAAAGGGTAATTTCACATTGGAAATATGCATCTTGATTCTGGTCATTAGATCCTTAATCTCATTTCACCAAAATGATCTTGATGTTGTAACGATCAAATCGACTGGTCATGAGCCCTAATCGGACCACCAGATTGAAAGTTATCATCAAATCAAGTTTTAATAACTGAAATGCACCATCACAAATTGAGTCCGACTATATGTGATTATGAACAATTGATTTCAATTGGTTATAAGTGTAATCAATTTGAGATCGATGATGTGTCATAATTTGATTGATTAGGACTACATTTTATGGTGAGGTTGCATACACCTAATTAATTAGATAGTTAAACATTAATTATTCAATGAGTAATTTGTGCAATTATCTTTTAATTAGAGTAAATTTAGAACTAATTAAGTCTGAAATGGGAGTGATTGGAGCCATTTAATGTTAATTGGGAGCTAATTTGGGACCTATTAATGTTAATTATGCTGAAACCATTTTCTAACAAATAACCTCTGCTCACTATTTCGTCAATATCTCTCAGAATATTTTGAATCTGTGAATGAGATTAATTTTCCCAGAAACTAGACATCCGGGGCTTCAATTTGAGCATAAGAATGAGGCAATTCCGATCAGAATTGAGTCAGATATGATTTTTCGAAGTTGGCTCTATATGCTGTTACAGCAGCTACGGGAAAACCGAACTTTGCTTGCTCCTCACTCTCACCAATCTTTCCATTTAATGCACCAAATTTCCCCAAAGGCTAAAATGAGGTCTAGGTTCATGATTCTTTGTCAACCCTCATTAAATGGTCTTCCATTCATATTTCCTCCACCACTACTATATATACCCCCCCTCTCATTCATTCCAAGGACAACAAAAACCCCCTCTCTTCTCCTCTCTTGAGTTCTAGTGAAGTTGAGTAGTCTTTTCATATCTTGGTCTTCCTGAGACTCAAGGTATTAAGTAAGACTCATTATTCCTCTCCTAACTCCTCTTTTCCTCCACCCTTAGGACCTCCCTCAAGAGTCTCCTCCTCCACCATATGGATCTTGCATGAAGGTATAATCCCTTTCCCTAATTGTTTTTTGTGTTTCCATGATGAGAATTTAGGATTAAGGCATGATAGTAACTATTTAAATCCTCTTGAATATGTTTGAATGTTCTTAATTGTTCTTATGTGTTTTTCACATGTTCTTGGTTGTTCATCACATGTTCATGCATAAACACTAGTTTTGATCCTAAATTCACATCAAAAATATGAAAAACCTGTTTGTTTAATAATTCTTTCAAATCCTTGAATCTAGGTTATCACCATCCACACACATTCACTAGAGTTTATTTTTCAATCCAAATGCAAAGCTTAATAAATTGAATTAGGGTCATCACATGCACACACATTAAATTCAACATGTAAATTGATTGACATATTGGATGATATGATATGAATGTTGGCCACCATAGTCTAGAAGACCGGTTTCACCGGGCAAGATAGGTGCCTAACACCTTGTAACATAGCCTCCGAACTTAGATTAAGGGTTGATAGGCCAATCCTTATCCTTGTAATTTTCAATTTCTAGATTGTACTTTATCTTAGATTGTATCTAGAACCAAAGCCATGTAATTTCCTATGATCAATGTAAATTCAATTTCAAATTAATAAAATGAGGAATTTTTCAATTATGGTTTTCTTGTTTTTCCAATAATTAAATAAGTGGCGACTCCATTGTAAAACCCCTAATCTAAGGGGAAAAATATAACTAGTCGAACCTCTATTTTGAGAGGCAATAACACGACTCCACCCATTCACGTGGGTTTGGCCCAACATCATAAAACGGGCCGGGGGCGCGGTCTCTCACATTGATATATTGCATTGCAGAGATGCCTTGATATTTACACACGTGACATATGAGCACGAAATCTTATAAACCTGCCATTTTTGATAACTACAAGTGTTCTGCCTCAAATTGACCTCATGACGATGATTACCCCTATATGCAGAGTTAGGGTTTGTTGGTGTTCCGACTTCAAACAGACCATCTTCATGACTGAACACGGTAACTGAATGCTTTGGTGCCTTTTTTTCCCATTTATTGAATTTATTCTTTGCATAGGCTGTAATGAGTTCATCGGCAATAACCTATGCACGTGCCTTAGTATACCGATCGGTAAAGTAAGCGACACAACGATAGTATGTAAGTTCAACTAACGCAGTTATAGGCAGATTTCTAGCACTCTTTAGAATTCCGTTGAAGCTTTCAGACAAGTTTGTGGTCATTGCCCTATAATGATGTCCACCATTGTGTGCTAACGTCTACTTTTTCACCAGTATTTCCGTTGAATACTTCTTACTATCTGCACTTAATTGAGTAATTCTATCCCTGGTTATTTGATACTTTCGTAACTGATTCTCCATGCTTGCCCACATTACCATAGCCTTTAAGTTTTTATTCCCAATTTGTTAATTGAAATTGCTAGCCACATGGCGAAGGCAAAAAAGATGATACCAACGTGTCGATTGACATATAGTCCGTATTGTTGTCATTATACCAGGGTGACGATCAGATATGACACATAACCTTTCCCGATATGTGACATTAATCTGAATACAACGCAAAAACCAATACCAGTTATTATCAGTTTCCTTCTCCACAATGGCAAAGGCAAGTGGAAAAAGTTTATTGTCACCATCCCACGTTGATGCAATCAGTAACGTACCTTTGTACTTACCATATAGGAAAGTTTCATCTATACTAATCACTGGTCTACAATGTTGAAAACCTTCAATTGATGGACCAAAAACCCAGAAGACTCTCTCGAATATCGCATAGCCTGGCATAGCAGCAGGTATTGTTTTCCAAATAATTTTGCTGCTTGGGTTTGAATCAGTCAAAGCTTTCAACCATTTTGGCAATAATTGGTAAGATTTGTCACAATCACCAAACGCTCTGCCAATTGCTTTTTCTTTTGCCTCCCGCACCTTAAAATAAAAAAGCCGGTATTGGTACTTATTGTAAAGAGTCTGTTGAAGTGAAGCAATCTTTATGGTTGGATCATTTTTGACAACATCCCTCAACTCTTTCTTAATAACATGGGTGTCTAATTGCTCGTGATCTTGTGTGAGCGTGGACTCTATACATGTGTATGGACCATTGTATTTCCTAACCTCAAACAACTCATATGTAGCCCGGAAGTATGCTCGAAGACGCTAGGAACAATGTTTGCACCTTACAGACCAACATTCTGGATCTAACTTTCTTACATAAAATGTTTGGTTCCTCTTGATGTGATAGCGTTTAATAGCAGCTTGTAGTTTATCCTTATCGGCAAAAAGCAAGCCCACATAAAACTCTTGGGTAGGGTCCCAAATACTCTGAGTGAGCTTTTCAAATGGTGGGGTTGGATCAATCATATTATCCTACGTGTTTTGTGAAAAACTTAGTGATGAAGGTTGATGGAATGCCATAGTTGGACTGTTTTCATGATTACCTTCATTTAAAGGCTCCTGTTTATCTCCAATATCATCAAGGACCTCGTCGTCATCAAGTTGGTCATCACTATCCATGGCCCGCATCCTTTCTGATAATGTATGGTCCGCATTTTCAGTAGTAACAGCTATGCAATGTGTATTATTAGGATCATTAGCAGCTCTCTGAGTGGTGGTTTGGTCATACTAAGCTTCAAACTCAAAACAAGTATTCTCTTGTGTGACATGCTCAGTTGGATTATCATAGTCAACATCACTGGTGTTCATTGGCCGATAATGAACATGTTGGTCCTCAGTTGCAACATGGGTATATGGAGCATGTATAGTCAGCACCGCCAATGTTGATTGGGGAATGAGCCGCTTCTTAAGAATAATGACCAGTATGAGTAGCATGTAGATCATGGAAGTGCCCGCCATGTGAATAACTAAACGATGCACTCGGTCCTTCATTGGCATATCAAATGAGAAAAACATCTCGGTGGCTTCTTATGGGCTCTACATCCACATATAACTCTGCATCTACAAATCCATATTGGCAATCTAACATATCGAATATTGCATTGACACCATTATCATTTTCTACCAAAACTTGCTAGTAAATCACAGGATGTGGATGACATTGAAAAGGAAGTCTATACCAAATAGTCAGTTTTGAATATTCTCTGTTTATATGAAGCGTGGATGCTACTCCATCACATAGATCTTCAAATGTAACACCTCGGCTTAATGGAAGCATAGAATGAGGTGGCCTTTCATAATAAACCCCATTTTCTCCATGTTTAATTATTCCGCCAGAATAGATGAGAAAAATGAACAACTTTCCTGCCATTTACACTAAAACATAATAATAGTATTAATATATTAACACTACACAACCATTACAATGCAATACAAGAAGGTAATCCATTAAAAATATTCAATGTTTAAATAGCTAGAGCTGAAAGAATTCTATTAACGAGGATTGTTTCACTGATAATAATAGTTTTAAATTATTTTTTATTAAGGTTTATGAACGTATACTAACTTTTTTTTTTTTTTGTTTTCTTATAGCATACGTGTATATTATAGGCTAACAAACTAAGTATTTCTTTAAGGAAATATATGTCAATTTTGAAATTTAGGCAAGAATATATGGACAAATAATTTAAAACACATCATACAAATTAGTTCATGTTGTAAAACACATAGTGACCGTTTGGGCTCCGCGTCCACGTTTTCTGCTTCACGTTTTCTGCTTTTTTTTTTTTTTTTTTTTTGCCTGCATTTGTTGACTTTGGGAGACAAATTTTACTGTTATGAACAGTGTATGCACTGTTCACACACTGTGCATACACTGTTCACGTATTAAAAAATATTAAAAATGGGTCCCACGATACTATTTACACATTTAAATATTATTTTACTACAGTGTTTTCAGTTTTCAGTTTTCAGCAACAATAAGTTCAATCCAAACACACCCATAATACAAAAACAAGATTTGCATGAATAAATAGTTTAACAAAAACAAGATTTTCATGCTTAGCTATGCCCCTAAAACATATCAACATGAACATTATAAAAAGAAAAGTAACTACTTAAGAGATGTAACTCACCTTTTAAGAGATAAAGAACGGATAGATATTTGCAAATGTTGTTACTTATAGTTGTTTGTAGAATGTATGGCACGCATGAATTGAAAATGGTTGGTAAAATTATGAGGGGAATAAGAGTGGAGTAGAGAAGAAGGTTGATGGAATTTATAGGGGAAAAAGAGTGGAAAATAAGAACTGTTGAATTTTTTTTCTTTCATTTCATATTATAAGAAACACAAAGCAAATTGCTTCGGTCAAAAAAATACTAAAGAATAAAAAGACAAAAAAAAATTCTCTTAGACGTGATATGATGAATAGGTGAATAAATTCCATGCAGAGAATAAGAATTAGATGAGATGAGAAGTTGAGGTGATTGGTTGATTGAATCTTTGTTTTTTTTGTTCACAGCGTACACGTAAGAATCTATGTACTTTTTTTGTTTATTTTTTTTTGTTTACAGCGTGCACATCAATCATTTTTTTCTTCCGTATTGTAAGAATCTATGTAATTTCTTTGCTTTTTTTGGTTTACTGTGTGCATATCAATCATTATTTTCTTCCATATTGTAAGAATCTATGTACTTTCTTTACTTTTTTTTATATACAGTGCACAAATCAATCATTTTTTTTTCTATTATAAGAATCTATATACTTTTTTTGTTTTTTGTTTACACATCAATCATTTTTTTTCTTCTATAAGAATCTATGTATTTTTTTATTTTTTTGTTTACAGCGTGCACTTTAGAATAAGAATCAATATACTTGAATCTATCCTTATATGTTTAGAATCTGTGTACTTTTTTTTTATTTTTGTTTACAGCGTGCACTTTAGAATAAGAATCTATGTACTTGAATCTATCATTATCTGTTCGTAGGGTATTTTTACCATAAAAGAACATCACAAACCAAACTGTTTCTGTAAAAAAAAAAAAAATACTAAAAGAATAAGAATATGCGTATTTTTTTTTGTATCTCTCCTCTATTTCCGCAATGACATTGCCACAAACCAATTGCAACAAATTTTTTTTTTTTCATCCTATTTCGGCAATGCCATTGCCACAAATTCATTCCCACATTTTCACGCCCTCAATTTCGGCAATGGCATTGCCACAAACCAATTGGAACAAATTTTTTTTCCCTCCTATTTCGGCAATGCCATTGACACAATTCCATTCCACAATTTTTTTTTTTTGAGAGATGATATGTGCACACAATTTTTATGATAAATCTTTTTTTTTTTTTTTGAGAAGCGAAAATGGGAGACTTTATGGTTATATTACACCCCCGGGCAGGGCGTCGGTCGGAGGTAGACAGCTGGGGCCGATCTCAGTGTTAGTAGCATCAACGATCGTGTGGGGGGTCAACCCCACTAAGGATGCCCACCAACGGACTCCTGCGGGCAACGGGACTCGAACTTAGGTGTGTTGCATGAAGCGTCCGAGCCTTACCCACTCAGCCAAGCCCCGGTTGACAGGTTGTTACTAAGTGGCAGGTTGTTACTGGTTATTATTATTGGATTAAAAAAGTAATCTTTGTGTTAAATTTAAATTTGAACTAATAATAACAAATCACACGTGATTTGTTATAAAAATATTGTGGACGTAGCACTTTTTTTTTTAATTCATTCCCAAATTTCGGCAACCACTATTTTTTTTCCTCCCATTTTTGGCAATGGTATTATCACAATTGCCACAAATTCCCCCCTTATTTTGACAATGGTATTGCCACAAACCAATTGCAACAATTTTTTTTTCCTCTTATTTCGGCAATGCCATTGCCACAAATCCATTCCACAATATTTTTTTTTAAGAAATGATATATGCACACAATTTTTACAATATTTTTACAAAAAAATTTTAGTGGCAGGTTGTTATTGTTGGATTAGAAAAGTAATCTTAGTGTTAAATTCAAATTTGAACTAATAATAACTAATCACTTGTGATTTATTGTAAAAATGTTGTAAAAATATTATGGACGTAACACTTTTTTTTTTAATTCCTCCCCATATTTCGGCAACCTTTTTTTTTTTTTTTTTTTTTCCCTCCCATTTTCAGCAATGGCATTGCCACAAATTTTTTTTCCCCTATTTCGGCAATGGAATTGCCACAATTGGTTTCGCTTTGGGCACTTCGAGCACTTCACACCCACTCGGTCAGTAGGAATTTCGGTAATATGATTACCGAAATTCAAAATTTTCTCTCTCCCACTTTTTCTATTTCTCTCTCATACTTTTGTTGAATTTCAGCAACTCACTCTATTTCCTCAATTCCCTAAATAACTTAAAACAGTGCCTATAACACAAATAAACTCCGGATTTAGCAATATTCAGCCAAAAGACTCCCACAAGGTGCCTATTAACCAAAAATGTGTCTATTAGTCGAAAATATGTCTATTGAATGAAATGGTGCCTACCAAAATGTGTATATTGAAATGTCATTACCCTTTATATTAGATATACCAAAAGGTGTCTATTAACCAAAAAGGTGCTTATTAGATGAAAATGTGTCTACTTAATGAAAATGTGCCTATTAAATGAAAATGTGTTTATTGAAGGAAAATGTATCTATTGAATGAAGGTGTCTATTAATCGAAAATGTGCCTATTGAATGAAATGGTGCCTACCAAAAGGTGTATATTGAAATGTCATTACCCTTCATATTAGATATACTAAAAGGTGCCTATTAGCTAAAAATGTGTCTATTTAATGAAAATGTGTCTATTAAATAAAAATGTGTCTATTGAAAGAAAATGTGTCTATTGAATGAAAAAGGTGTCTATTAATTGAAAATGTGCCTATTGAAAAATTAAAAGTCACAACTGTTCAGTGTTTTTAAATGTATACTTCGCATTAATTTATGTAGCCATGTGACGTAATAAGAAGCGGTCAACAAAAAGTTAAACGTTTCGGTTTTATATTATATATAGATATAAATATGTAAAATCCAATGCACAAGACAAGACCAATCAAATAGGGTTCAAATCAACAAAAATTGTAGATGTTTTAGGGAAAACTAGTAAAAGTGTGTCTATTATGTTCATTCTACACATTAAACATAATGAGATATATATCTTTTCCCCCTTACTATGCTTAATTTTTAAAACATTTTTTATTTATTTATAGAGTTTTAATCTATGGTGTCCATTCCTGATGATAACTCTTTATCATCAGATTTAGACATCAATCGATCTTTTGTGTAGGCGGGGAATGAGGTAACTATTCCCGTCCCTTCTCCATTACTTCCCTTGTATAGAGTCATTGTAGCTTTGTAAAAACTCAGCTCCAACATTCATCTAACCGATTTATTTTCCTTAAAGAGTTACAATGATTATACACATGAAGAGCTATTGTAAACAAATTTTTTATATGAAACGATTTGAATAAAACAATTAAATATTTAATTTGTCCATTTCTCACCCAAACTCTCTCTTTACTTGGTAGAGGTGGACAGCTGAAAGGACAAGGATGATGACGCAATGTAACAATGGAGGAATGAGGACAACAACACGATGTGGTAGTGGAGGGATAAAGACTACGACGAGGTGGTGGAAAAATGAGTACAATGACGTGACAAAGGAGATGCATGATCTGATTTTGTGGTTTTTTGATGTTGTGTTTCGATATGTTGATTTGTGGTGTTGGATGTAAAGGGATATGATCTGTAAGTGTTTTAATTTGTTGATTTGTGGTGTTCGATGTAAAGGGATATAGTTTTTTGGTGTTGATGCGTGGAATTGATTTTGTTAAATTCATGTTTTGTTGGCTTAAGTCCATAACAAAATTGATTGTATTTTATTATCTTGTTTTTATGTATTTTTACGTGCAAAATTGTATTTAGGGTAAAATGTACTTAAGTCTAATTAATGTTGGTCAAAGCTGTTGGAAGAGGAACTTGCGACATGCACTACTTGTAAAAAAGAACACGTGGCATATAAAAAAAGAAACCTTTATTTGTGCATATTTTGATCTACTCATGACCTAGCAAGCTTGTACCTAGCTCGCAACTTGCATAAAGACATAATTTTAGACAATTTTTTTGCATATTGAGCCATCTTATTCATATAAACAAACACTCACACATTCTGCATGCCAAGTACGTTACAAAAATACAAAGAGCCCGTCTTTTAGAGTATAAAGAGAGTTTTTTCACATCCCATCCTGTGTTGAGAGAGAACCATGGCCTTAAAGAAAACTCTTACCTTCTCTCTTCTCCATTTGTCTCATCATTGATATATCCTTGAGATAAATTTGTAACATTTACCTCCATCTCTAAAAATAGAGTGTTGTGAGCTTTTTGAATGGCATAAAAACATTTGGAGCATAATCTACAAATCCAAGAAAATTGGTGGCTTACCATTGATGACTCAACTAAGTGATTCTAGAAACTAATTGAAGAAATGACTCGACGAAGTCGATTGCTATCTAGAACTTGGATGTCTCAAATACTTAAGGGGATATAGATTTTGAGGGTTTATAGTCATCCACTTACTGCAACTATTCATACTAGTTGAAGTTTTTAAATGGTGTGGTGTCGGCGAAGAGGTTTTTCACCGGGGGCTCTAGTCTCCTTTTCAATAATATGTCTTGATGTTATCATGTGATTTTCATTCTTTATTCCACTTTTTTCATATTGCTTTGTTTATGTTTTAGTTTGTGTTTAATTGAAATTTGGTTAATCACTTATGTTTGGAGTAACTGCTATTTTATGATTAAAAAGCGATTAAGCCGTAAAATTTGATTTGGGGGTCTAAATAATGTGCTAGGTTGTTATTAGCATTTCTAAGATTTAGGTTTTGTGCTGTGATTGGGTGATTTTGGGGGAAAATAAGTAGGTTAATAGATCAAGTGGATAATTTTTGAGAAAAAAGGTAGGTGGGTAATATATTGAGAGAGAGAGAGAGAGAGAGAGAGAGAATTAAATAAGTAAACAATATAATTTTAATGAAATAGAGAAAAGAATACATATTTTTTTTTTGGAAAGTATATTCAAAAAAATAAAGGTCGTTAAAATAGAAAATTGATTTTTTTTTTCTCTTCATTTTGGGTGAGAAAATTAAGAAATTGTTAGAGATGCTTCTAGTCTATACTCTCATATATTTCCAAATTTCCAAACACACTGTAGGTGATGGGTCCAGCCAAAACCCCGGAATCGTCCAGAGTCGCATCGAAGGACGATTGACTCATTAGGATCGTCATCCCAATAATGGTCGTCGGTCCAAGATAAGCAGTATCACCCCCGTCCATCTCGGGGCCGTTACGGAACATTTACTCCCCTTTACTGCCGTTGAAAGAACAGCTCACCAGTAGCCCATCGCCGAGACGTTACAAAGAGGGAATGAATACCACCTTTAATGCTCCAACGGACAAAAGAGAAGAACGCCTGTAGGTATATATATAAACGGAAGCCCCGGAAGGAAAAAAAGGTAAGAAACATACAAACACACAAACACACAGACACACTGACACCTACCAAGCACAGCTTTTCTTGAGTTACTCATTCTAACTTTGGCATCGGAGGCTCTGTGGCAGGCACCACACCGGTGCAAGATAGCTCCTTTTTGACTATTCTCAAGATCAGGAGATAGGAGGACGATTTCACTCTGGACGATCTTATTCGACTGACGATCTGAACATCATCAGTTTGGCGCCGTCTGTGGGGAACTTTATTACTTTATTACTCCTCAATTGTAGAGCATTGTTTTACCCAGTACAACGCTCCAGATGGAATCCACTCCTAGCCAGGACCCCGCCGCGTTGGCGGTACAGGTCCAGTCGCTCGCAGCCATGGTGGAAGAACTTACCAGGCAAAACCAGGAGATGAGGCAGCAGCTGCAACAGGAACAGAATCACCTGGTCGACAGCGGAAACGATGGAAAGGACAACAACGGGAGGCGCACCAGCACACCCGAAGAGACGAATTCAGACCTTCTTCGGGAAATGAGAAAGGAGATGGACGAACTAAGAAACGCCATTAGGGAAAAGACGGACCAGAGTCTAGACAGGATAGTCAGGAAGACGGATTCGCCGTTCACCATGGCCGTCCAAGAATGTCCTGTACCTTCTAAATTTCGATTACCCCAACTGGAACCTTTCGACGGGCTGAAAGATCCACTAGATCACTTGAACACGTTCAAGACGACTCTAGGCCTTCAGCAGCCCCCTAACGAAATCCTATGCCGCTCCTTTCCCACTACACTTAAAGGAGCGGCCCGGGAGTGGTTCAACAAATTGCCGACTTCGTCCATCGACACCTTCGAGCAGCTAAGCGGTTCCTTCGTCCGTCACTTTGTCGGTGGACAACGACCAAAGAGAACCGCCGACCATCTCCTTACCATCAAACAAGGAGAAAAAGAGACTTTGAGATCCTATGTGACGCGATTCACTCGGGGGATGCTGGAAGTGGATGAGACAGACGATAAAGTACAACTAACAACATTTAAAGCAGGGTTGAAATCCAGGGACTTTGTGGCCTCTTTAGCCAAGAATCCCCCAAGAACGATGGCAGAAGCATTACTAAAGGCCCAAAAGTACATGAACGTCAAGGAAGCCCTAGCGGCCATGGACGGAGCGGAGAAGACCAAGAAGAACGATAGGGAAGACGACCGAAGGGGGAAGAAAAGAGACCGAGTTGAACGATGGAACGACGAAGGCAGTAAAAGGAGGGAAGAAAGGAACCCTCGTCTAGGGAGGTTCACACCACTAGTGATGCCCGTCGATCAGATCCTGACCGAGATAAGTGACGAGCCTTCTCTCAAATGGCCCAGACCCCTCCAGTCGCCGCCCGACGTGCGTGACAAAAGAAAATACTGCCGTTTTCACAAAGATCACAGGCATTATACGGAGGACTGCAGGGACCTGAAGGAGCAAATAGAAGAGCTTATTCGGAAAGGGAAGTTGCAGCAGTATGTGAAAAAAGGAGATTCCACCAGGTACAGACCAAAGGGCCAACAAGGGGGTTTCCGAAGAGACGAAGACCAAACCCAACATTGTCCACAAACAGCACTGGGTGAGATCAAAACGATAACGGGAGGCCCCACCTCAGGGGGTTCGTTTCGTTCCCTCAAGAAATCGTACCAGAGGCAGGTAAATAGTGTGCACGGTCTACCACCACCGAAGTATAGGCGGACGAGCCAGGATATCTGTTTCTCAGAGGAAGATGCCAGGGGCGTGAAGCAACCCCATGACGACCCCTTGGTCATCATGGTCCTGATTGAAGGGTTCAACACCAGAAGGGTCCTGGTAGATAATGGAAGCTCAGCTGACATAATTTACCTTCCCGCCTTCCAACAACTGAAATTGGACCAGGCAAGGCTTCGTCCTTTTGATTCACCCCTTGTTAGCTTTAGTGGAGACAGAGTGTACCCCAAAGGAATAGTGACGCTGACGGTCACGGCGGGATCTCACCCCTTTCAAGTGACGAACAGGCACAACTTTCTGGTAGTAGACTCGCCCTCGTCCTACAATGTGATCATTGGACGACCAACGCTCAACCGCTGGAAAGCTGCCACTTCTACGTACTGCCTAAAGGTAAAATTCCCAACAGAACAGGGGGTCGGAGAAATCAAAGGAGACCAGGTCTTAGGAAGGGAGTGCTATCAAGCCGTCCTAGCCTCGAAGGAGAACCATACCTGGACGATTGAGGAAAAAGCCCCAGAGATCATCGAGAAGCTGGAAACCATAGAGCTGGTTGAGGGAAATCCTGAAAAGACGACCCAAATTGGAACTAGTCTAAATCCCGAAACGAAGGAAGAGATTGTCAGCTTTTTGAAAAGCAACCTCGATGTATTTGCTTGGAGCCACGAAGATATGCCAGGGATCCCAGCTAGCATAATCCAACACCGTCTAAAGGTAAACCCGGAGAAAAAGCCGGTCCAGCAGAGGAGGAGAGTTTTCGCCTCGGAGCGAAATAAAGCTGTCATGGACGAAGTAAACAAGCTGCTTATTGCGAACTTTATTCGGGAAGTCCACTATCCTGAATGGTTGGCAAATGTGGTCATGGTGAAGAAAGCGAACGGGAAATGGAGAATGTGCGTCGATTTCACAGACTTAAACCAAGCCTGCCCAAAAGACAGCTTCCCCCTGCCCAGGATTGATCAACTCGTAGATTCAACGGCCGGGCATAAGCTACTCACTTTTATGGACGCATTTTCGAGTTACAACCAAATACTGATGGCAGAAGAAGACCAGGAAAAAACTGCCTTCGTCACCAGCTAAGGCCTATACTGCTACAGGGTCATGCCATTCGGACTGAAGAACGCCGGGGCTACATATCAGAGATTAGTGAACCAGATGTTCAAGGAACAGATTGGAAGAAATGTCGAAGTATACGTTGATGATATGCTCGTCAAAAGCAGAAAAGAAGAGGACCATTTGGACGATCTCAGAGAGACGTTCAACACCCTCAGACAGTATCACATGAAGTTGAACCCCTCGAAATGTGCCTTCGGGGTTTCCTCAGGGAAATTTCTCGGGTTCATCGTCTCACAGAGGGGAATTGAGGCAAACCCCGAGAAAGTCAGAGCTATCCTCGAGATGAGCTCACCCAGGACGATTAAAGAAGTACAATCTCTGACTGGTAGAGTAGCAGCCCTTAATAGGTTCGTCTCTAAAGCGACGGACAAATGTCTCCCATTCTTCAAGACCCTGAAGAAGGCATTTGCGTGGACGGACGAGTGTGAGGTAGCATTCCAGGAATTGAAGCACTATTTGAGCAATCCGCCACTATTGAGCCCGTCCAAGGAAGGCGAAGATCTATTCTTGTACTTGGCCGTATCGGTTACAGCAGTGAGCGCAGCGTTAATAAGGGAGGAAAATAGGGTGCAACTTCCGGTGTATTATGTCAGCCAGGCCTTCCAGGGTGCAGAAGCGCGATATCCACCCATAGAGAAGATCACCTTCGCCCTGATAGTAGCTTCAAGGAAGCTTCGTCCATACTTCCAGGCGAATCCCATCATAGTCATGACCGACCAACCAGTCAGGAAAGCAATGAGCAAACCCGAAGCCGCCGGACGAATGGTTCAGTGGGCGATTGAGCTTAGCCAGTTCGACGTAGAATACCGTCCTCGGACGGCTATAAAGGCTCAGGCATTGGCGGACTTTATAGCCGAGTTTACCACCTCCGAGGAAGCAAGTCATCCTGAAGAAATCTGGACGATACATACAGATGGATCGTCGGCGCAGCATGGAGGTGGGGCTGGGATCGTCATCACTTCCCCTGAAAACGATGTTCTCGAATATGGCGTCCAGCTCAAGTTCCCAATAACCAATAACGAAGCGGAATACGACGCTTTACTGGCAGGTTTGAGAATTGCGAGAGCACTAGGGGCTCAAAGGATCGTGTTGAAGAGCGATTCACAGCTCGTCATAGGACAGGTCAGAGGAAATTTTGAAGCAAAAGAAACAAGAATGCAGAAATACCTTAAACTGGTAAACCAGCTAGTAGGTACTTTTCTTCATACAGAGTTCGTTCAAATCCCACGAGATCAAAACACAGAAGCCGACAAAATAGCACGAAGCGCCTCGGCACATAGCCCGAGCGATGTGAACGAATGGAAGATAGAGGAACAGAACTCCCCTAGCATTAAGGAGTTTCAGACTTTTTCCATACTGAGTGGCCTTGGATGGACGAGCCCCATACTTTCCTTCCTTCGTGATGGACGACTGCCCGAAGACCCCGAAGAAGCTAGGAAAATCCGGAAGCATGCTGCCAGATTTACGGTATTGAATGACGAGCTGTACAAAAGGGGATACTCCCAGCCCTACTTAAGATGCATAGAGGAAGAAGAGGCCAAGTACGTCCTGGAAGAAATACACGAAGGGGTTTGCGGAGATCACATGGGGGCAAAGTCATTGGTCAGGAAGATCATGAGGACGGGATATTTCTGGCCCACGATGCAACAAGACGCAGCAGAATTCGTGAGGAAATGTGACAGCTGCCAGAGATATGGGAACATACAGCGAGTTCCAGGAGAACAGATGACGACCATTTCCTCGCCTTGGCCATTCGCGCAATGAGGGATTGACATTATGGGTCCCCTGCCACAGGGAAAAAGGCAGATGAAGTTTCTGCTCGTCGCAATTGACTATTTCACGAAGTGGGTGGAAGCAGAAGCCCTTGCAACGATTACAGAAGCAAAGGTACAAAATTTTGTGTGGAAAAACATTGTTTGCAGGTTTGGGATTCCAAGGACGATCATCTCAGACAACGGCCGTCAGTTCGACAGCCAGGCATTCAGGTCCTTTTGTTCGAACTTAGGCATCAAGAATAAATACTCGTCACCAGGGCACCCACAGGCCAACGGTCAGACAGAAGTAACTAACCGGTCCTTGCTCAGGCTTATCAAGTCCCGATTAGTGGGGGCAAAGGGAGCATGGCCTGAAGAATTACCAAATGTACTATGGGCATATAGGACGACGACGCGAACACCCACAGGGGAGACACCGTTAAACCTGACCTACGGCGCAGAAGCAGTCATCCCGGTCGAAGTAGGACTCACCAGCTTCAGGAGGGAGTTTTTCGACGAACAAGACAACAACGACCAGCTGAAGCAAAACCTGGACCTTCTGGACGAAGTAAGAGATCAAGCTGCACAGAGGATGGCCAAGTACAAGCAGAAGATAGCTGAATACTACAATCGAAGGGTGAAGCTGAAGAAATTTAACATCGGTGACCTCGTCCTCCGAAAGGTAACTCCAGCAACGAAGGATCCAGCCCAAGGCAAGCTCGGTCCAAATTGGGAGGGACCGTATAGGGTCGTCCACTACTCACGCCAGGGAAGCTACCACCTGGAAGACGCAGAAGGAAAAAGACTCCCTCGTCCATGGAACGTCGAACATCTCAAAAGGTACTTCCAGAAGGAACCATAGACTGACGATAGAATGTAATTTTATTCATTGTCTCTTTGATTAGAAATAAATAATTATCCAGTTCCAAGTATTACCCAGCGTTTCCAAAGCATTGATCTCCTATATATATATACAAATAAGAAACGGTGATACACCTTAACGTGTGAAAGCAAACTTGCAAACAAGAGTTGCAAGTGTAAAAGCTATCCACGACTAAAGTCCACCCATGGACGAACGAAAACAAACTTGCAAACAAGAGTTGCAAGTGTAAAAGCTATCCACGGCTAAAGCATACCCATGGACGAACGAAAGCAAACTTGCAAACAAGAGTTGCAAGTGTAAAAGCTATCCACGGCTAAAGTATACCCATGGACGAACGAAAGCAAACTTGCAAACAAGAGTTGCAAGTGTAAAAGCTATCCACGACTAAAGTCCACCCATGGACGAACGAAAGAAAACTTGCAAACAAGAGTTGCAAGTGTAAAAGCTATCCACGTCTAAAGTCCACTCATGGACAGATGAAAGCAAACTTGCAAACAAAAATTGCAAGTGTAAAAGCTACCCATGTTTTAAGTCCACTCATGGACGAAAGAAAACAAGCTTGCACACAAGAATTGCAAGTGTAAAAGCTTCCTATACTTAAAACCCTCCTAAGGATGAAGGAAAGTAAGACTTGCAAACAAAAGTTGCAAGTGTTAAAACTATCCATGCATAAGTCCACCAGAGGGATGAAAGGGAACCTGTGAACATAGATTCTGAACATCCAAGCATTGAAGGATGACAAAAAAAAAAAAAACAATACTTACAAAAGTATTAAGTACAAATATCCAAAGGCAAGAAAAGAATACCAAGCAAAAAGCATATCATATAAAAAAGTGATTGTTCAAAAGAAAAGCCCCAAAAACAAGAGGGGCACCACCAAAAAAAAAAAAAAAAAAAACTTCTGTTATTCTAAGCTTCAGCTGCACCACCCTCGTCCCTCTCAGCCTGAACGGGTTCAACGCCAGTGGACGCCGCTGTCTGTGCCGATGCCTGGGCAGCCTCATCCTCCTCCATTTCCTTGTCAACGGCTTCAAAGTCCAGGTTCTCGAGATCCACGCCCGAGCCATGCTTAATCATATACCTCCTCAAAAGCTCAAAACCCTTGAAGTACCACTGAAAAAGTATAGTGTTGTACTCTTCAGTGGTCTGGAAGGCAGTAACGGCCTTGGCAACAGCAATCTTCATCCTTTGACCAGCGTTTACCAGGAGGTCGTCCTTCTGCTTTATTACCAGCTTCTCAGACTCCAACTGCTCGGACAAAGTCTTGACTTGCTCCTTGGAGGCATTAAGGGCGTCCATGGCGACACCAAGGTCGTTGCGCAAACCCGAAACTTCAACCTCCAGCACCTCAACTTTGGAGTTGGCCACAACGGCCTTCTCTTCGTTTGCCAGGTACTGGGTCGTAATATGCATCGTCTCGCCCAACACCTAACCAACAGGAAACCGCCCTGGGAGTCAAAAAAAAAAGAAAAAAAAAGAAAAAGAAAAAACAACACAAAACAAAGGTGACACAAGGGCAGGAAAGATTACCTGCACGAGCTTATGGACATGACGGCTGACCATCTCGTGAGAAGGTGTGCTGGAAATCTCCTTCATCTCCCCAAGGGTAAAGAACTCATTAACACGATCTACGGCCGTTTCTGCATCAGACCAGATGCTAGACCCGACCTTCTCTTTCCCCTTGCCTCCTACCTTCAGCCGTTTGAGGGGACGAGCTACCTCCTCGATTGAAACACCTGGCGAGGCCTCCTGACCGTCCAACTCCAAGATAGGTGTGGACGAACCCCTCTCCACAAGTTCCTTCTCCTTCTCCTTCTCCTTCTCCTTGTCTGTAAACCTCAGCTTTTTCTGCCCGATACGGGAGAGAGGTTCATTCTTCTTCTCCTTAATCTTCCTGTACATCTCCTTGTTAAACTTGGACGTCATTTCTGCACCAAAGAAAACAGGAAGCTCAAAAAATAATAAACAAATAAACTTTTTGAGAAGAAACACGGTCTAAACGCTAAGGCAACTTACATTTTTTCTCTTCCCGGTCGAGGGCACTAAGGACGTAGAGTGAAGGCTCCGGCCCTAAGCAGTGACGAGCAAGTGATCGAGGATCAATAAGCTCGTTAAAATCCTCGATCGTCGCTGCGTGTTTAACTGCTGCCTGAACCCGTCCGATGAACTTGTTGTCAAGGTCTGGACGTTCCTTTACTGTAAGAAGCAAGACACAAGAATCAGAATAATGACCAGGAGTAAAGAAAGAAAGGAGAAGGGAAGAGGAGCATCTCTTGAAGAGCAAACGCACCAAGCAACGGGGTCTCCCACCGGCGCAGCAACCTAGGGACATCCCCCCAAAGGTCGTCAGAAAGTGTCTCCCAACCGTCGCCCGACACGAAAAAATATCTGGACTTCCAGTAACGGAAGGACGACGGGAGATCAGCGACGAGACGAGACTTTCTGTCCCAAGGGACGAACTCGTAATACCCAAACTCTCTGGATTCTTTCAAACGATAAAGGTGGACGAACTCGTTCACCGTCAGCATATCCCCATCTGAAATGGTCGTCCAGATGACCATACAGCTTATGACTATTCTCCAGGAATTAGGCATAAGTTGCCCCGGTGCGAGGTTTAGGTGATGAAGAAGCTTCATGATGAAAGGATGGACGGGAAATCTGAAGCCACACGAAAACGCAGCCTCATAAAAGCAAACTTCTCCATGGGCGAAGGCACAAGCCCTCTCGTCCTTCCTAGGGAGACGAGCCCTAATCCCCTCAGGAAATTGAAACCTATCCTTGAACTTGCTAAAAACCTCAGCCTTCAAGGAACACCTCTCCTTAAGGGCGTGAAACGGACGAACGACGGCGGTGGACGATGGCGCCGAAGTAGCCGTATCTGCCCCGGTCCCTTCCCCGCGAAGGTTAGATGATGCTCCCCTCTCCAGGTCACCTGACCCCACATCAGACCCCATAACTTCCCTCCTCAAAACCTCTCGAACAGATTTAAACCAAACCTGAGATTTGTACAGCAAAGGGTATAAATCACCCAATACTAGGCCTAAACCACCACTACCAAAAACAAAATTCCCAATCGGTGGGTAAATGCCAACAGGTGGAGGCACACCTAAAGACTCAACTGAAGATTCTAGTAAGGCCCCTAAACGGGCGAAAAGAAAAGCAACAGAAGGAGAGGTCCGTTGAATTTCAGAATAACCCACCATGAAACACTATTCACCAAACGAAAATGCAGGAAAAAAAGAAGAGAGGAATTCAAAAAGACAGAAAGTAGGAAAGGAAATAAAGTTTAAATAAGGAACATACCTTAAAATCAGGGGGAAACTGAGGAGGCAAAGGGCATAATATGCAACACAGGTAATTGGAAGCACCACACGCAGAAGGAAAGTGACAGAATAGCAAGAGAAAAAAAGGAACAAAAATGAGAAGTTAAAGGAACTTTCTTTTTTGCCTTGAAAAATGCGGGAAACTGAAAAGTTCCCACCGGAAACGAGGCCTCCTGTCCAGTCGGAGCCAAACACGTGGCTACCACGTGTGCCACGCCGCCAGAGGACATAAATACAGAACAGAGTCCCAAGCGTCAAAAAAAAAAAAAAAAAAAATCTCGCCACATCCAACCAAAGCATGTGCATCCGTGACAAAAGAAAAACGAAACTCCTCATATTCCTGCGCCCGTCTGAAGTATGGACGACCCCACGAATAGGGGGGCAACTGATGGGTCCAGCCAAAACCCCGGAATCGTCCAGAGTCGCATCGAAGGACGATTGACTCATTGGGATCGTCATCCCAATAATGGTCGTCGGTCCAAGATAAGCAGTATCACCCCCATCCATCTCGGGGCCGTTACGGAACATTTACTCCCCTTTACTGCCGTTGAAAGAATAGCTCACCAGTAGCCCATCGCCGAGACGTTACAAAGAGGGAATGAATACCACCTTTAATGCTCCAACGGACAAAAGAGAAGAACGCCTGTAGGTATATATATAAACGAAAGGCCCGGAAGGAAAAAAAGGTAAGAAACATACAAACACACAAACACACAGACACACTGACACCTACCAAGCACAGCTTTTCTTGAGTTACTCATTCTAACTTTGGCATCGGAGGCTCTGTGGCAGGCACCACACCGGTGCAAGATAGCTCCTTTTTGACTATTCTCAAGATCAGGAGATAGGAGGACGATTTCACTCTGGACGATCTTATTCGACTGACGATCTGAACATCATCAGTAGGTATTGGTTTGAATTAGATTAGTTAAATACACCACAAAAGTTGAGATTTTACCTATGAAATAAAAACCCACACCAAACTGAAGGGATTGTTACTTGACAAATTTGACCAAATCTAGATTATGATAAAAACATATTTAGCAAACCTCTAATCACATTAATGGCCACTTTGAGCTTTGTTGGTCTAATAAGATGATCTATAGCAGGAAGTTTGAGCTAGTAAGAGTATGAAGATAATGTTTATTTATATTATGGTTTGAATAAGGCAATAGAGGTTACAAAAAGCAAATATAGGGTTACAACTCAGGTTCAAACAATTTTTCTATGCCTACTTTGGTAACCTATACAAATTGGTCTTATCCGAGACATTTCCTAATAAATATTAAGTATATCAAATTTCAATGTGTTACCAAAGTTGGCATAATAAAATGGTTCAAAACACCAATTATTATTTATTATTTATTTTATTGAAATTGTTCAAAACACCAACCTTGTAAGGAGAGTCTTGATATCTCATTTCATTATGTATTGGCCTAAAATTTAATAACGTCTAATCGAACATTTTACCGAGGAAGAAAAGTTATAAAAGACTTGTTAAGTGCTCAATTCTCGTTAAGCTTTTTTCTTAATTTATTCAATAATTTGATAAGTGAGGGAGCTGGAGAGAGGACATTTGAGTTTTGCACATGTATCTTGGAAATACGAAGAGCTATCGGTTGGATTAGAATGACAAATTTTAGTTACGAAATTTGTTGTAACCTTAGATGTAAATTTTTACAAATTCACCATTGAATTATATCTTCTTCTAATATCCTCAATACTTGAAAAAATTATAGAAAATTAAAGATTAATAATTATATCATTAATAGATTGTTTAAATTACAAGTTTGCGTAACTTAAAATTATGCATAAAATATAAACTTATAGATTGTATAGTAAATAATATCTTATTGACATTTAACATGTGTATTAAGAGTATAAATAACATATAATTCAATAGTTAGATTTTCAAAATATATAATAATATTTATTTATTACCTATGATTATATCATTAAGTTACAATTTTATACTTAAATTTTGTCCGACTTCTCAACTTTATTTGGTTTATTTTTAAACTTTTAAATTTTATTTTTTAATTGCAGCTATATTTGTAAATTATTCTTGTTAGCTTAAAAAAGGAAAATGAAAAGTCTGTACACAAAATGTGGGACCCAAAATTTCAAATTCCAACCCGAAAGAAAAACAAAAGAAAAAAACAGAAAGGCATGGTCATATTCGACATTCCACCCCAATTGAAAAAAACAAAAGAAGAAGCAAAACTAGAGTGGCCAGAGAGAGAGAGAGCAGACAAAATTCAAAGCACCAATAGTAAAATTAGAGGCCGCTCGCATTGGTTTTGGAGGGAGCCACTAGTCACTAGTTAGCTGCTGCTGCTGCCTGCCTTCATCACTGTCCCAAGCAGCATTTCCTTGGCCGGCATGTGACTCTTCTCTTCACTCCTTTCTTATACTCTCTCTCTCTCTCTCTCTCTCTACAGTTCCAATGTCCGCCGCCTCTAGCTCCACCACCAGGTCCCAGAGATCCACCTCCTCCATCTCCCCCTTCCGCTCCCGAAAATCTCCGGCGCCACCGCCTCCTTATACTAAGCCCACCGCTGCACGACCCGTCACTCCCTCCTCCTCCACCTCGTCTCGGCCGCCTTCCAAGCTCTCGGTTTCTCCGGCGGCCTCGGCTAGCCAGAACCCGAATCCGAGCCCGCCCACTCCCACACTTGAACGCCCCATCGATGTAAACAAGTCCAAGGAGAATGTCACCGTCACAGTCAGGTTTCGACCCCTCAGGTAGTTTACATTACTTGCAACCTTTTTCTTTTCTCTTGATTGGTCTGTTACCGAGTTGCTAGGTGACAGCCAGGGAGCTTAGTTTTGTAAATTTTTGGTTCTGAACAGTACTAGGGAGATTAACAAAGGGGACGAGATAGCTTGGTACGCAGATGGGGATTATACAGTGCGGAACGAGTACAATTCATCCATTACTTATGGTTTTGGTCAGTACCATAAATAACCATTTATTATTTCTCTGTCACTTTTTGTCTCTCTAATTAATGTCTTAAGTTTGAAAAGGCACAAACATATTTTGGTACTTAGAAATTTGGGTTATAGGTTTAGTCTTGAAATTTGAAAAGTTCAATTTAGTCCTCAAAAAATCATAAAGGCACCAAATTAGCCTTATGGTAGCTTTACTGTTATAATTCTTGCTTACGTGGCAAAATTCAACAAAATCACACGACCCTTTGTTATTACAATATGTGCATTTGCATCAGCTCGTGCAAAACACCCCACGTCTATGATTTTTTAGGACTAAAATAGAACCTGACCCAAAGTTCAGTGACCATACGCACGTGCGCGCACACACTCACATATATGTATGTATGTATGTTGCATTGGACTTGTTCCTGCCTTTTGAGTGTTGGAACTATGTGTCTGTTTCCAAGTTATATGCTGCATTGGTTATAAATATCCAAAAAGAGAAGAAGAAGAGTGTATTATTTGGTAAATGCCATATTTCTAAGAAAACTTGTTTTGTAAGGTTTGCTATATATTGCTTGCTTATTTTAAAAGTGCTTAGAGTTTGTAGGGATGTGCATAATCGGGAATTGGAAGCTTTCAGGAGCTTCATCAATACCATTTATAGCACTCCTGTAAGGGGGATCGGAGAGGATAAGAGATGTTGGCTGTCTTGTAAGAGTAAGGGGTTCACGGTTGCATACTACCATCTTTTAGTTGGCCATAGTGAGCAGTTTTTCCCTTGGAAAAACATTTGGAAGTAGAAGATTTCCTCTAGAGTAGCTTTCTTTGTTTGGACCGCTGTCTTGGGGAAATGTCTGACAATTGACAATTTAAGGAAAAGAAAGGTTTGCATTTTGGATTGGTGTTATATGTGCAAGTGTAATTGTGAAACTGTTGACCATCTTTTCCTTCATTACTTGGTTGCTTTGGAGTTGTGGGATATGGTGTTTGGTTTATTTGGAGTTTATTGGGTTATGCCAATGTCTGTTGTTGGGCTATTTGCTTGTTGGCAAGGTCAATTTGGTCCCCATCGTAATGGAGATATATGGATGGTTGTTCCTCATTGTTTGATGTGATGCATTTGGAACGAGAGAAATAGTAGGTGTTTTGAAAACAATGAGCGTTCTATGCTTGACCTCAAGCTTCTATTTTTCAGAACTTTATTGGACTGGTTCTCTGTGTGGAGGAACCATCCTTTTTCTTCCATTTCGGATTTACTTGATTTTTGTAATGTTCGTTCTTGATTTGTTCACCCCTGTATACTCCCTGTGTACTTGGGTGTCTCTCTTTTTTTATTATCATTGAAGCTTTATTACCTATAAAAAAAAAAGTGCTTAGAGTTAGTGGTTTCCTATATTCATTTTTTGGAAATTTATTTTCTGCATGCTGCAGATAGGGTGTTTGGTCCAGCAACAACAACACGCCATGTTTACGATGTTGCTGCTCAGCAAGTTGTTAGTGGTGTAATGCAAGGGATTAACGGTAAGTACTTGACGTCATTGACTTTAAAAGAATGTACTGTGAAGTATGTTATGTATGTCTTTGGAAAGTTATCATTAACGGTAAGTACTTGACGTCATTGACTTCTACGCTTTTTTTTTTTTTTTTGCTGCTAAATATTAGAGTTGTTTCTCCTTTGAGCTATTGGCTGGCAGGACCCATTTATTTAATATCGGACGTTTTCTGCAAAAATAGGATCAATTATCATTGTTGGGGAACTAGATTTTGGTCCCAGCATTGCCTAACTTACTTAGGAAGAGTTATGATTTTAAGCCAATGTTGTATTGTAGGTTGGGTTATATTGAATCACAGTAACATTTCGTTTCATATTTTAAGAAGTAAATGAGTTTACTTTGAAAATTTTGTATATTTCATGATGTACTCGGTGGTTGGCTGATAATTGTGCTCTTTTTACACAGGTACAGTGTTTGCCTATGGTGTTACTAGTAGTGGCAAGACTCACACTATGCATGTAAGTTATTGAGTGTCTCTCATCTGTAGTGTCTGGCCCCAACATGTTCATTGCCCTGTTTTTGTGAGCTTCGTGAGAGCCAGATGTTTCTTGATTGTATGTCCTGCAAACTATGGTTGCCCTTAGATTGACATATTGATATCCACTCACATATGAATTCAGTGTTTCCATGTTTTGCGTAGCTTGCTTAGTTGGACAACTGTTTTCCTCCAAACTAACCTTTTACTTTCCATCAAATCCTTATTTATTAAAAAAAGAAGAGAATTTCCATCAAATTCTATATTGCCCTAAGTAACAAGCATGATCCATTGGTGATTGCAAGAAATTTGATAAAGAATACTTGACAAAGGTAAAATTAAAAAGTTTTTTTTGATAAATTAATTAGTATTGTCTGACTGCAATCGTTTAGGTAGCACTACAGGTTATTCTTCCTCAAGAGCTTTCAAGATGCACCCTTACTTTAGTGCACCTAAATAGTCCCTCAATATAAAGCGAAGATCATGATCTTGAAAATTATTAATAAAAGTAGAAATGAGTTCCTTTGATCTTTGTGATAGGAATTTTGTTCTTTGTACAAATCCTTCTTCCAATTTTGTTTAAGCATATGTGTCTGGATGATGTGTGATTGAAAATAGTTTAAATCTCTAATCTAATTAGTTCAAGATCATTCAAATATAATTTAAAGTCTTACTATTTCTCAGTGCTTGCAAGTATAAAGTACAAACTTGTACATTTCTTTTTGTATTTAGGGGGAGCAAAAGTCACCTGGAATTATTCCATTGGCAGTGAAGGATGTCTTCGGAATTATACAAGAGGTAATGCATTAGGTTGTAGTAAGGTTAATATGAAATGATATTATCTATTTGCTTCTAAAGAAAACCCTGATCATTATATTTCAGACACCTGGACGTGAGTTTCTTCTCCGAGTCTCGTATCTCGAAATTTACAATGAGGTCAGCCTTATCTCCCATTTAATAAGAATTGTGTGACTTTTTGAATGTTCTCATAGCTATGTTTGTAAAGATTCTTCATTGGGAGAGATTCAAGTGTTGTAGAACCTTCAAAGTTGAGGATTTAGATTGACAAATGAAAGAAGAAGTCAAACATTTTTATGACATATTTAATCTATCATGTTGAAGATGCTGTTCATTCTTCTTAGGGAATATGGCACAAGGAATTATGTTCCTTTATTTATATCATGGGTAATTGAGCCTTAATTAATGAATAGTTGGTAATCATATGATAATCTTGAAAAGTGTATTTTTTAAGGTTAGTCAATTTAACCTAATACATTGACTCAAGACAAAACCAAAATGGATGTAACAACAAAATTGAAAGAACATAAAATAAAAAGATATATAACCCGGGAATCAGCACTTTAGGTTGGCTGGATTCACCACAAAGCTATTGGAAAAATTCCATGAGAATTGTTATTAATCAATCTAACTGTGTAACAAAATTTAACCCTCTGTTCCTTGAACAGATTACCAAACTTATTATCCTAGTAGGAATAGAAAATAACTTTACTACCCTAGTAGGAAAAGATTTGAACTCCTAAATCAAATGGGAGAAGAAAACAACCAATTACACAAATAAATCCCAAACATTAAGTGTTTGGGCTTAGGTCTTTAGGACAAATTAATAGTAAGCTCCATCCATAAGGCTACAAGTTGGGCTGTCTTCTTTTTATGTCTATACTTATAGAATTCCGTAATTGGGGTCCTATATCTTGTGTCCGCACAAACTCCCCTATGGTAGGAAGAACTTGACTATGTCAAGTGTGACTCTTGGTAGCCTAAGAAGCACGTACATGGCAAAATGGGTTGTGTCTTCTTGTTGGACATGAACATGCCTTAGACCTGGCTGCTTACATGTTTGTGGAGTGTTCAAAAAAACAGAACTTTGATTTAATAATTGGGACATGACATGGACATGTCATGATCATGATGCAGTTGACAAAAAAAGAAAAAAAATTGATTGACTAAAAACTTCAAGCATGTTTATCTCTCTCACTTAGTCCATATGTGCTGTGCACTTTAGTGTTCTCTCTCTCTCTCCCCTCTGTTTCACATTGGCACCATTACCTGACCCATCAGCCGCTCTTAGCCATAGATCTGTTTTCTCTTTGTTAGATCGTACCAACTCCCTTGTGGTTGGAAGTAGGGGTGTTTATTAGCTGGTGCAGGGCGGGTTATTGGCCTTTTTTTTTTTCACTGAACCATAGTGGTCGGTTTCCCCTCTCACCGGCACTGTTGAAGACCGCTTGAGGTCGATTCTCCGGCAATATGGGTGGCAGTTTTCACTGGATCGGAAGTCGGTTGCATTGGCTTCTGCCACGAGAGAGAGAGATCTAAATTCTAAACCCAGAAATCTAAGATCTAAATCCACATATTGAAGATCTCAACCCAAAAATCCAAGATCTAAACTCCAAAATCTAAGTTTTTTAAAACAAAACCCTAGATCTATACACCAAAACCCACATCAGATTTGCTTTGATTACAACGAGGCAATGATAGAGAGATGAACCACTGGTTGAACTCCGACAGAGAGATTTGGCACCTTGGGCAGTGATAAAGGTTAGGGTTTTTTTGTGGGTTCTTAACACCTAGATTGCTGGACTCACCAGTCGCCACTGAGTTGAGAATTTTGAATCCAAAAATGCCACTAAGAGAGTTGAGAGTTTTGAATCCAAAAATGAAAATGAGAGGGTAGAGAGATAGAAATCTAATAATATAAATGTATAGGTTGGTTGGTTTGGTGGATGTGGGAATCCACGAACTATTATTGATGAGCTCACCGAATTGGCGTTGAAGCGACCAGACTTCTTTGATCACTAGCAGTGGCTTTGTTGGCTGGCCTGGGTAGTGGTGCAAGCGGTTTGGTTGCGGCTCGGAGGGTCGGGGCGAATTGTTTACTGAACAACCCTAATGGGAACAACCCTAATTGTTTACTGAACAACCCTAATGGCAAAATGGGTTGTGTCTTTGTGTTGGACATGGACATGCCTCAAACACGGTTGATTGCATGTTCGTGGAGTGTTTGAATAAAAGGACTTTTATTTAATAATTGGGACATGACATGGACATGTCTTTTAGACAAGATTGTGATATGGTAGACAATGATCGAATTTAGGACCTCCTGCTCTGATGCATGTTAAATTAGCGATTGTTCCAAAAGTTTAAGCTATTGGGATATGTTAATCATTTAACCACATACTTTTAACACTCCCCCTTACATGTTAAATTACCAATTGTCCCAAAAGCTTGATATAATGTTAAATTACCGATTCTCCCAAAAACTTAAGTTATTAGGAGATGATAAATTTAATCATTTAGCATATCTGCTTTCTCTTTGTTAGATTGGTGACCTATCAACCCCATCATGCCTAATTGCCAATCAAGTAAAGACTAGTTGGATTCTCAAGATTAGAAAGCTAACCTAGGGTACTAGTCATATGATTAGTTGCTCTTGAGTCAATGACCCAAGGTTCCTAGGTGTCAAAACAAACAATGGGAGTAGCTGTCTGAACTAGAGTAGCAGTAGAAGATGTAGTGGAATAAGTCTACAAAGACATAAGGCGATGGTACTATTCCCAACGAATTGGAGTTGCCCAAGTAGTGGAGTTTCGCTTAAGAGATTGTGAAGCATTTTCCTACTTTGAAGATTGATTGGATGACCTGTAGATTTCCTATGAAGATCCCAACAAAAGTCCTGCATGACATGGACACGTGTCACACCAGGGGTTTTGAAGTGTGCTTCTTAGGCTTTGACACACTCTGGATGATCAATTGAAATTGGAGTCATTTAATTAGTCAAATTTGACCAAGAATGTATGACACTTGTAAGTTGTAAGGGTGGTTTTGTGGCTATGCATTCAAAACTTCTTATAAACAACTTAATTAGTCAAATTTGACCAAGCATATACGATGGTTGCAAGTAGCAAGAGTGGTTTTGTGACTCTGCATTAAAACTTCTTATACTCAACTGCATCATTCTTCTGCATATAGTATAAACATTTGTCATCACTGATTCAACAACCACCTAGCCTTAGACTTAAAATTTTGGGATCGGTTATGGATCCTCAACAGACTACTTAGGGTGGCTATATGTATTCTTTTCTGCCATTTTATTCTATCCAAAGTCATTCTTTTATTACTTTTTTAATTGATATATCCTTTTACTTCTATTAATGATATTTTTGGTCTTCCTTTACCTTTTTTTGTTCCCTCAACTTGAAGCAACTCACTCTTTCTCGCTGGTGCATTAATCGTTGTCCTATAAACATGAACAAACCATCTAATGTTACTCTTTCTCATCTTTTCATCAATAGGGGCCACCCTTATTTTTAAAGGAATTTTCTCATATCAAATCCTACCTTTCCATATATTTTCCCTTATCTATCTAAAATTCTCATTTTAACTACACTCATTTTATGGATTATTGATCCAAGATATCGAAAATTCTTGCACTCAGGTATCTCTTGACCATAAAGTCTTATAGCCCCTTCAAGGAAAGAAATAGTTCTTTATTTGGAGCTTTGTTGTTGATATGACATCTCCTCCTTTTATAAGTGCAAATTGGAGTGTGGGTTCAAGACCTACTGAGTGTGTGTGTAACTTGCCAATAATTTTTTAAAAATAATTAATAATGATATCTGTTAAATTACAGATTGTCCAAAATCTTAAGATATTAGGATATGATGAATTTAATCACTTAATCATAATTCTAACACTCCCCCTAATGTGTGGGCCCAAACTCCCACCCTAATAAATGGGGCCCAACATGTGAGAATTTTTTAAACATTTTTAGTGGGAGGTAGAGTGGAGACAATGATCAACCTTAGGACATTCTGGCTCTAATACCGTTATGAATTACCGATTGTCCTAATAACTTAAGCTTTTGGGAGAATCAGCAATTTATCAATTTCATCAATTTTGCTAGAATGTTTAGTTTTTAAAATATCTATTGGCTGTAGAATTTTTATTGAATAGATCAATTATAGTCAAAGCTCATCATTATGAAGTTTGAAGTCTCAAGTCAAAATGGTTTTGTGTTTTCACGATTATTATTTATTGTTTTTTTTTTTTTTTTTACTGTTACCTTTCTTTACAGGTTATCAATGACTTGCTTGATCCTACAGGGCAGAACCTACGAATACGGGAGGATGCTCAGGTGCTTATAATAGAGTAGGAAGAATAATGATTGTGAGCTTCTATGTGATTCTCTGCACATTTCACAACTTTGTTGTCAAACATGATAGCTGCTTCAAGAATCAATTCCCCCCCCCCCCCCTCTTGCTTGTTACCTGAATGGTTTTTTTCCACTAGAGTCCATATATGAAATCTTTGAATGCTACTGATATATTATAATTTTGGATGTGATATTCCATTATATTTTTGCGTGCCAATTGAGCCATATCCCAGAGCTTAGGGTTCTATTTTCGTATGTAGTCAACTCATTGCAGAAATTGGCTAGAGGATTCTCTTAACTTTTACACCTATTGAAAAGCAAGAAAATATTTCAAATTAGAATTAGATGCATAATGAGTTGACTTGAAGGTGAAGATATTTCTAATGGTCCTTCACATTTATTTATGTGGAAAAGTATTTGGCATGTGAAGGTTTCCACCAAAGTAGTTTTTTTTTCACGTGGACAGCTGCCAGAGGTAAGAGATTCTTACAATGGATAATCTTCGTTGGAAATATCTGTATTGAAGAGTGGTGTTGCATGCATGTGCAAGAGATGCGGGGAGTCTGCATGTCATTTTCTCCTTCATTGTGAGTTTGCATCGCATCTGTGGTCACTGGTGTTTTGTTTGTTTGGACTTCACTGGGCTATGCCCAAGAGGGTGATGGGGTTATTGGCTGGTTGGAAAGGAAGCTTTGGTAGACCCCGAAGTGCTGATCTATAGGGGGCAGTTCCTTTGTGCCTTACGTGGACTTTTTGGCGAGAATGCAACCAACATGTATTCGAAGGGGTTGGATGCTCGTCGGATTTGAAATTGCTTTTCTTATATACTATGTATGATTGGATGGCTGCATTTTGTGGCCATTTGTTTTCCAATTTGGAGGAGTTTTTAGACATTTGTAATTTTCAGTGATTCTGTAGCCATCCTAGTATGCTTGTGTACATTGGGTGCATTTGTTTTTCTTTTTGCAATAAAGTTTTACTTATTTTTAAAAAAGGATTCTCCTGAGCTTCCTGGAGTTCTAACCACAGTAACTTTTGTCAAGGTGTGACTGAGAACATGGCTTTTGGAAATAGGATGTATTTTGTTTGTTTATTTTACACAGCCATGTAGTGAGCACAGAGTAAACTATTCTCTCTCTCTCTCTATATATATATAGGGCTTGTTTAAGTGATAAATGCTAGAAATCTATGAATTGATCGATTCTTAAAATATTAATGTAAGTATGGTGTTAAAAATAGTAACCCTGACTCAGATTTGAACTTGCACCATCTATCTACTAAATGTTGAATCTTGTCAATTGAATGCATGTGTTTTTGGGCAGGGAACTTATGTTGAGGGAATCAAAGAAGAAGTTGTTCTATCCCCTGCTCATGCGCTTTCCTTGATAGCATCTGGGGAAGGTCTAATAATTGTACCTCTGCTTTCTTCTTTTCCATATGTTCTGTACCTGCAGTTGCCATTAGTATATTCAGTTTTCTCACCATGCACTCTGTGATTTCCTCATTGACACATCTTTGTTTATATATGTGCACATATTTTTTGTCTAGAAGTAATCTCTATGCTATCCCTGTATATGTCATGTATTTGATATACATGTGTTGATGTGTTTCTTTTTATTGGATTGGGTGGCTGCTTTTCCCTCTTCCCACCACCTATTTTATCTTCATCAGTTAGCCTTGAGGGGTAGCAAAATTGGCTAGGGACCATACTTCATGAAGCGGTGGTCACTACTTTGAATCTTCCCTTCGCCTCCTCTTGGGGCCTAACTCACTTTTCAAAATACCTGTATTTATCTTCATAAAGTGCTTGTTATTTGTGCATTTGAGCACCTTTTGACATATTGTTTTGAAATTGCAGAGCACAGGCATGTAGGTTCTAATAATGTCAATCTACTTAGCAGTCGGAGCCACACCATATTTACCTTGGTAAATTTGTCTTTTAACTTCAAATATGATTTAAGTTTGAATGTGTACTTCTCCATATATTTGGCTATCTTTAGAAGTGAAGCTCTGCTTGAACCAAACTAGTAAGTGCAAACAAAGAAAAGTTGATTTTATCTATACTTGTTCCCTTCAATCATAATTAAAAAGTTGTAGTAGCCCATCTGGTAATTTACTCAGAATTCATTTAGAAGCATTGAATTATATAATGGGAGAAGTGGTTTTGGATTTTTTTTTCATTATATTTGAGAGATATATCAAGTTGTTCCTTTCAGTGCTGGGTATATCATAGTAGTTGAGAATAGTATTGTAGCATATAGAGGAGAAAGGGGATGATTATATTGTCAAAGTCCAAATGTCCAATTATGGAATTTTACTACTGGTTTGGAAGAAGATGGGATTTCCTTTTTTTTTTCTTTGGTTTTTTTTTTTTTTTGGGGGGGGGGGGTGGTGAGTTGGGGCTGTGGAAGGAACTGTTATCAGCTGAACAATTTCTACCACCCATGAACAAAGGACTGCCTGGTCGATAAAATATCTTTAGTACAGAATAAATTCATGCAGGTTGGGTCTTCATTTCACTTAAAATCTTCAGAGGAATTGATAATCTAGAGAGACGAAGCTGGAGTGAGTCACTCAACCAGTAACTTAACCACTTAAAGCAACTCAAAATTGAATTGGCTCCACTATGGAGGAAACTTGACTGGGCCTTTAATTAAATAAAATAACATATTTCCAAGTATATTTTTCTTCGGACTCCCTCATTCCTTCTGTAGTTCAGACCAATGATTCATAATGTTGACGGCTTTTGTGAATCATATTTAACACTCTTGGTAAACAAAATTTGTTAGGCTTATTAAGTTGGATAAGCTTATATGGTGTTGCACGTTGAGAAATTTGGAATTTTTTTGTTACACTCTGATAGTCTACATCTTTAACCAATTAGGCTTTCTTGCAGTTGCTTCGTACTTAAATCATATGTATATATAAATAAATATTTCATTTATAATCTCATAGTTTGAGATTCTAATAACTTATTGTTTTATCAGACTATTGAAAGCAGTCCACGTGGTGAAAATCATGGTGAAGAAGATGTGTCCTTGTCCCAATTGGTAATATCTTGTTCATCTTAACTATTTAAAAATGACTTGTCAACAGATATATACTTGATCGGACTCCCATGTGCAATGACGTATTTAAATACATTTTTAACTTTCTGTTACAATCTGGCACTGAGCTCTACATTAACTCAAGTTTCCCATGCAGCACTTAATTGATCTTGCAGGATCTGAAAGTTCTAAAACTGAAACTACTGGGTTGCGAAGGAAAGAGGGCTCATACATTAATAAAAGCCTACTAACTCTTGGAACTGTAAGATATTGCTGTTTTGCCTCTTGTTCATTTTCAGTGTTGTATGGTTTACAGCCAGTGTTTTTCCTGTTAGCATGATTGTTCCTTTTGGTCTTAAATAGTTTTTACTTAAAATTTTTCTAAATTAAAGCTCGATATTTTTCTCGTTGCAGGTGATTTCTAAACTAACAGATGAAAAGGCAACTCATATTCCCTATCGAGATTCAAAACTCACCCGTTTGTTGCAGACATCCCTTAGTGGCCATGGACGGATCTCTGTAAGTTCGTACTTAATGTCTAGTATTTGCATAATTAGAACTTTTCTTTGTAACTATTAAATCACATTTATGTTAATTCAGGTATGCATATACTAATTTTGTGAGATGCTTTTATGTTATTTTAGCTCATTTGCACGGTGACTCCTGCCTCTAGTAATAGCGAGGAAACACACAACACATTAAAGTTTGCACATCGTAGCAAGCGTGTTGAAATTAAGGCTTCTCAAAATAAGGTTAATTTGATATTCACTTTTTATGTCAAGTATTATCGATTAAAATTGAACACTGGCTCTTACTTCAATTTTTCTTCTCCCCCTTCCCTGTCTTTCTTAGATTATAGATGAGAAATCTCTCATCAAAAAGTATCAGAAGGAGATCTCCAGTTTAAAGCAGGAGCTTCAGCAGTTAAAGTGTGGCATGATGCAAAATCCTGATATGGCTGCATTGACTCAGGAAGATTTGGTTACTCTGAAGCGTCAGGTTTGTGATGTTACATGAGGACAGATAGTAATAATTGATAGCATGCATTCTTGTTAAATTGTTACTGGGCTCTGTGCAAACATCAGCTCTACCATGACTCTTAACAAGTGAGCATGTACAATTTTGTTACTGAAGTTTGAGATCATGTATTACATTTTGCTAGAATATTACCAGTATCTATCTTATGGAATTTTTCTCCAATTAAAAATAATCATGCTTCGTTCTTTAAACAGAGTTGGCTAAATTTCATTTTGGGTTCCATTATTTGTGCTGTTAGTTGCTCTCCTTCTGATATCTATTGTTTGTTGATGCCAAAGCTGGAAGCTGGTCAGGTAAAATTACAGTCAAGATTGGAAGAGGAGGAAGAAGCCAAGGCTGCTTTGATGGGAAGAATTCAGAGATTGACTAAACTAATCTTGGTTTCCACAAAGAATGCTTTGCCATCAAGCATTCCGGAAAGGCCTGGCAATAGACGGAGACATTCCTTTGGGGAAGATGAGGTATGTAATTTTGCAAATTTGTTTTGTGTGACAAACAGTTTCTTGATGGTCCAGAAGTATAGATCACTTGCAGATGTCAAATTGTAGTTTTATGATTTTATCAATAACTTATTAAATTATTGAAGAAGTGAACTAATATGTTACCATTATCCTTGATCCATTGTTTTTGCAGCTAGCATATTTGCCAGATAGAAAACGGGAATACATGATTGATGATGATACTGGCAGCCATGCTTCTGAGGTTTCACTGGAAGAAAGGGGTGATGTCACTAATATAGATGAGTTGGTTAAAGATTACAAGAGCAACAGAAAGCGTGGAATGCTTGGCTGGTTTAAACTGAGAGTAAGTTCCCCAATTCCTTCTGGTGTGAAGTTGATTTTTTTATGGCAGCTAAAAAAAAGATGAATAAAGGATTTTAACTGATGTCTCAACATCCATGCTTCCTTTGTTAAATAAAGGCTCTTCCTCTGTTTTCTTTAGCCACCTTCTTCTTCAACTTCTCAATAGTGTTTGTAAAATGTAGCAACCATATAATTTTCTGTTCTCTCTTAATTCTTAGTAAAATGTATGTGCCATTGATCATGTTTTTTGTTGGGCTCCAACTTGCTTGATTTGTTCAATATATTTATGCAATTAGATCTTGGGATTTTGCGTATTAAGCATTTATTATTGTAGTGGTATTCCAAGTAAGTGTACACTGCAAGTGAAGATGCTAATGGATTGTAGTTTGACTATTTAAGTGAACTTTATCCCTATTTTTTTGGGTTAGTTAATCATGGTGAAGGCTTCTAAGACTTAAGCATACATTCCTTTTGGATGCTTGATGTTTTAAAATCAAATTATCCATTTGTCAAGAGCTTTGTAGCTCAACTAGCACCTCCTAGTGTTTCAAAGGGAGAAATCCAACGTTCAAATCCCCCATCTCCCCATTATTGAATTGTTTAAAAAAAAAAAAAAATTCATATTATCCATATGAAGGGTTCATGGGGCATACTTTAGATTGACATGATCACTATTTACACTTCATCTCCATACCTTATTGTTAATTGGCATTTTCCATGTTTATAGTAGCCATTTTAATAAGTAGAAAGGGTTAATAATTGGTCTCTTTTTTTATCACACGGTTTTTGATTTTCGATGTTTGAAGTTGTCCATCTGCTCAAAGAATAGGGTGGTGGACATTATCTCTCTTGTCCTACTCCTATGGTTGCCATGCATGATGTACAACAATAACAAAATATTAGTCCCTAAAACTTTTGGGATTGACCTCTCCTATTAGACCGTCACATCTGGCTTAACTATTCTCCAATAAGTTTGGTAAAAAGCCATAGTAAAACTATCTGGCCTGGAGCTTTCTCACCATTCATATGGCAAATAGCTTCCAACACCTCCTCTTCCTCAAAAGGCCTCTCCAAACCTGCAGCTTCCTCTCCTATTTGTATTCATAAAAAGGAGTCACCTAAGTATGCATGAAGTATACAGCTGGGGACCAAAACAATTAAACTCACAAATTACAAGCATCCATTTAATCATAAATTGAAGAAATAGAATGACTTCCTATGATCGACATCCAATCTGATAGCGTTTTAAAGAAGAAAAGTTTTAAGTCTGCTACTATTCTTTCATATTCTTCAAAACACTGGTTATTTCTCTCTTGCCAAATGCACCACATCAAACAATGAGGGACAACCATCCAAATAACACCATTACGATGACAACCAAACTTTCCTTGCCAGCATGCTAGGAGCTCAACCATTACGATTGGGAGCTCTTCTTTGTTTTGCCATTTGATTTGGAATCTGAGCCAGCAATGAATAGACTATGCTGCTAGTACTTGGTATCATTATAAATAAATTTGTTTGTTGGGTTCTAGTTTTTTTGATTTGTCTTTTGTTTGGAGTGTTTTCAAGTTGGGAAATGACTCTTTGATAAATTTTGGCATGATACATGGTGTAGGAGGCTTCCATTGAGGGTGCATTTTCCAAAGCTTTTTTGTATTGCAAGTCATAAGGATGCTTCTATGGCGGACATTCTGTCCTTTGAAGGGGTGTTACCGTGATGTCAATTTGATTTGCCTGCTCCAAGATTGGAAATTGGAGTTGGTTGCTTCTTTTATGGATCTTATTTATTCTCGGCAAATGAGATGAAGTGGGATGCATACACTTTGTTGAACTCCATCCTCTCGGAATGTCTTTGAAGTTGGGTCCTATTATAGAGTGTTACACTTGACATCTCATCAATCTTTTCCCTGGAAGAGTTTGCAGAAGCCAAAATTTCCTACAAAGGTTAGCCTTTTTCCTTTGGGCAACAGCTTTGGGGAAAATCCTCACTACAAATAACCTGTGCCAGCTAACATTAGTTGTAATAGATTGGCGCTGCATGTGCAAGAGGGATAGAGAAACTATTGATCATCTATTTCTCCAATGCATGGTGGCTATAGAGCTTTGAACCATGGTTTTTTCATGTTTGGGGTGTATTAGGTCATGCCAAAAGGTGTTGTGGAGCTCTTAGCAATTTGGAAATGTAAGTTTAGCAGGTGAGTAATGCTGAGATTTGGAGCATGAACCCTTAGTGCCTCATGTGGGGTCCTTGGTGAGAGGAATTCTCAGAATTTTAGGGGTAGTGAGAGACCAGTCCATGACCTAAAGCTTTTCTTTCTCAAGACTTTGCTTTAGTTGATAAATGCTTCAAGATTGTTTCCTTAGCATGAACCCTTAGTGCCTCATGTGGGGTCCTTGGTGAGAGGAATTCTCAGAATTTTAGGGGTAGTGAGAGACCAGTCCATGACCTAAAGCTTTTCTTTCTCAAGACTTTGCTTTAGTTGATAAATGCTTCAAGATTGTTTCCTTTTACTGCTTTGAATGATTTGCTTGATCGTTGTACTTTTAGCACTTAATTTTGGTGTATCTATTGTATACTTCCTGTGTACATGGGTGGCTTGTTATTTTATTTTTTTAAAAATTTACTTTTAACTTATAAAATGTTAACAACTTTTGATTTGAATTGAGATGAACACAATAAGAGAGGTTTGGATAAGGCAAAAAGCTTTGCAATGAGCTGATGATGGAAAAAGAGTCCGAGTTTTATAACTCTTAATGAATTTTCTTTAAATGCTTGAATTATAAGTCACTCATATTGTACTTACCTTTTCTTTTCTCCCCACCCCCCAACTAAGCATGGATTTTTCCTAAAAGTATTTATTAATCACCATGTTCCCACAATGTTGAGTTTTTTTTATATATTTTAAATTACTATATCTCGTATTGTGTCGTGTCCATGTTCGTGTCTATGCTTAGCAAGTAATAGATTATTCTTAGAGGCAGTGGAGTTATACTTTTACGATGGAACTTGCTAAACCAAGCCTTAAATTTTTCCTATGCAGAAGCCTGAGAATCTGGTAGGATTGTCACCAAGTGCTGATAGTGAAAGCTCTGCTAGTGGGTCACCTGCATCTTGTTCAAAGTCATCTCAAAGTAGAGTCATGTTTAATGAAATGAAGGATGGACGGAGAAAATCAGTCAGTAGAAGGGGAGATGAATCTGCTGTTGTTGACTCATTTCCAGAGAGAACCCAAGCAGGTGACTTGTTTAGTGTGACTGTTGGAGGACGCCGCCTGCCGCCGGTAAGAGGAATCCTGACCACTACTTTTTTATGCTTAATTTTGCTTCCTATGTGTGTGTGTGTGTGTGTCCAAAGGAATCTTATAATAATTTGTGGGCCGTTGCATCACATTTTCTTGGGACAAGTTTTATTCCTAATTATTGAAGTATAACATAGCCTTGCCCATGTATATAAAAAGAGCAATTCAATATTGCTTGCATGTTCTCTTTTGTGCACTGATCTAATTTCAGTCTGCCTACGGATGCACCCTGCTTATGTATCAAAATGTGATTGGATTTTAGCACTTCCATGTAGGTCCACCATAGGTACCTGAGCATGTTATGTCAACTTATGCACCAACCACAAGTTGACAATTAAGTAGGGTGTGGAATTGAGTGTGGGAAGGGGTGTGTCCCTAGCATTATTCGTCTAATTTTGTAATAGTATTATAATCGTTTGAATGCGTTAGTTAAATGAAAATTATTTTATTCACATAAGCTTATGTTTATGCTTTCCCTTCATGTACATCTTTAAAAATGTTTCAATAAGAACATTGCATAGTCATATCATGTTTTTATTGTCAGTTCATAGGAAATTTATTCCTTCCTGGAATAGCATTTGGGGAGCTCTGAAGACAAGATCAATCTTTGTGAGGTCATATGGACTAAAACTATCCCCCTCCATTTTTTCCCCCTCTGGCTAAGCGGGAAATATCCACTTAATTTCTTGTTCCCAACTAGAAATTCCTCGTGATATGAACTCATAGGTCTGCTGAACTCTTAAATTGATACCATTGCAGAGTCATGTTCTGCTAAGTACCTTAAACATTTATGGAAAATATTGTAGATGTGTTTCTACTAAAGTGAATTCTATTCAACATTTCAAATAAACTTAACTGTAGCGAATTGGGGTCAGCTCTTTTGTAATGAATTTATGATAGAAAATAATCCTTGGGTTGTTCTGAATACCAATTCATGGTATGCATACAGGGTATACAACAACCAAGCTTTAGTCCCAAAAATTTTGGTGTCGGCTATAGATCCTTAGTAGACTTGTTAGGGTCGATCACATGTATTTTTTCCGCTCCCTCAAACAAAAGGAAAAATAAAATAAAATAAAAAAGCAGATGGGTTTTCCAAACACAAGGAGATAGGGTTCATAAATGAATCTTGTGTTACTTTATTTCTAAAAACATCAATCCATGCATGTGTGTGTGTGTGCACACTAGTGTCAAGTTTGGAAGTTTTAACACTGAAAATAATGAAGAAAACATAATTTAATTTGCTAAAGACTAGCCTTATAGCTGTCATATGGGAATAGCCCTTGAACTTACGTAGTGCTGTTAACCAACTCTAAAATGAACTCTTATCATATCTGATGCTTTTAATCCCATGATCTCTTAAAAAATTGAACATGTGGTCCAAAGTCGTTCAGAATTTTCCAGAGAATAAGTAAACTGATGTAGTGCTGTCATAGAACATTGACTTGCTCTGTAATTTAATGCAGGCTTATATTGTTATATCATGGAACACAACGAGCGTCTGTTTGTCCTTTGAACTTGATAACTAAAATATGGTTCTCCGTTAATCATCAGAAATATCCAGTGAATTGTTGATATGAAAAACTTTGACTATGAGCTTGATGATGTGTACTCTTAAAAAAATTAGTGCATAGGGATTAATAGCAAGTTGGCAATGTTTTTAATTTTAATTGGGGATTCATAGCAAGTTGGTGATGTTTATAATTTTAATTGGGAATTGTTGGATGACTTTTTCAGACTGGGACCACTATTACAGATCAAATGGATCTTCTTTGTGAGCAAGTTAAAATGTTGGCTGGAGAGGTGGCATTGTGTACCAGTTCTCTGAAAAGACTCTCAGAGCAAGCAACTAGCAACCCTGGAGATTCACAAATGATGGTGAGCTACCTCTTGATGTTTTTTTTTCCCCTCATTAAGAACAAATTCAATTGGTTATCTTGGGTGACTTCTAATGGTTATATTGGATATTTTAGGAACAAATGCAGAAGTTAAAGGATGAAATTAGAGAAAAAAAGCGTCAAATACGTCTTTTGGAGCAACGTATGATTGGATCTGTTGAGACAACTACACATGCATCAAACAGCATTGAGGTGTCTCAGGTAAGTACGCACCTAGTGGCACAGGTAGAAATTTACAGTAATGGAAGGAACTGTTTTAGCCATATATGTGTGTGTGAGAGAGAGAGAGAGAAAACAAAAGGAGTTTCAATATCAGGTGGATAAATTAATCTCATAAAAAAGTTTTCTATGGCACTACAGAAGTGAAAAGCACTAATTTTAACCCAAAAAAGAAGAGAAGCACTCATGTTTTTCTTTTTCTTTTTATAAGTAAATTTATTGACTAAAAGAAGAAAAAGAGGCACCTCCAAGTACACAAGTTGTGTTGTAGAGGTAGGTCACAATTCAGTTAAAATTTCAGCAATCAATAAAATCCAGAAAATTAGAGAAAGAGTGACCACTTAAGGCAGCCATCCAATCATATAGAGTGCATAAAAAACCATCTTCACATTCATTGTAGATCATTTAAGACCTTTGAATGTCTGATTATTCTGTTCTTTCCAAATAATCCACATGATGCACAATGGGACTGCATTACAAATATCACCACTACCTTGTCTGGCAAACTGCCCTTTCCAACAGGCCAACAGATCAACTACCTTTTTAGGATAACCCAAAGCACCCAAAATAGGAATAATACTAAAGACCATAGATCTCTACCATTATAACAACGTAATAGTAAATGGTCAACTGACTCCCCATTCTTCTTGCACGTACAACACCAATCCACAATAATAATGTTTCTTTTTCGTAAGTATCTATTGTAAGGATTTTCCCCAAAGTAGCCGCCCAAGCAAAAAAAAGATACTTCAACAGGAATTTTTACCCTCCAAATACTTTTCAATGTACTTGGAGCTATTATTATCAAATTAAACTATCAAAACGGTACTTACCAAAAGGAAAAAAATTCTCAAACGCTGGTAAATTAGAAAGTCTATCCTGGCTTTGTAATGTTATTTATAATTATAGAGACTGAAATTTGTTTTATTTTTTTCTTTAGTTTGTTTGCTGTTAAGGGTGCTAAACCTACTAGTAAGTGAAATCAATAGTTCCAGAATATGTAGGGGACCTTGGTTTGGGGTATTTTATTTCTTTCAAGATTCTGGGAATTACTTTCAGTATATAGTCATTGTTTGTTTTAATGTTGTCTACAATGCTGTATGCTGTATATGACAACAATGATGACAGTGATATCTATCAATCTATATATATATATACATAGATAGGGTTGAGTTCGAGTTACACTTAGTGAAACTTTTAAGTAATGTTACACAACTCAATATTTTTTTTACTTGGTGCAAATTTTGACTCAACATTGGATTAGATTTTCTTCTTATACACTCCATGCTTCCACCAAAGCAAAGTTTGCTTTTATGCCAAATGATTATTTCATCGAGTATGCCAATGACGTAAATGCATTTGTTAATTATCTATAGGTGTACACTATATATATATATATATTTTGGGTGAAATATCATTTTCGTCCCCAAACTTTCACAAAGTTTGTTTTTTATCCCTAAACTTTTAAAAGTTTGTTTTTCGTTCCTAAACTTTGTAAAACGTTCTACTTTACGTTCTTCCGTCTATATCCATTAGTTTATGTCCTATATGGCCTAACAAAGTGTTGATGTGGCATTTGACTTGGACAAAAACTATTTTATTTAAAAAGTTTTGGACATGTGGCACAAAGTTATTAGCACACATGGAAAAAGAAATGTGATGAAATTATCTCTACTTAGAGTCTGTTTGGGATTCGCTTATTTTGCTGAAATTGAGAACTTTTTGTTAAAAGTACTGTAGATAAAGGTAAAAGTTAGCTAAAATAGTACAGTGAGACTCATAAATAGTACCAAAAAGTACGGTGGGGTCCATAAATAGTAGCAAAAATAAGTTGAATAGTAAAATAAGCTGGTTTTTTAATTTGGAGTCAGACGCACACTTAGAGTAGAACCTAACCTTATTTTAGAACCACGAAACCCAACACCCAAACCCCTATAGTGGCAGCCTCAACTGGTGACCCCAATTAGAGACTCTAAGGCGGCGACCTAGTCAGCTATTCCAAGGCGGTGACCCTAGACTGGCGACATTAATTTTTGGGTAGTTGGTATGAATCTTTATGTCATTGTGAAAGGTTTGCGTGAAGCTTTAGGAAATTTGTATTTGGACTTAGCGTGATTTTTTTTTTTTGAAAACTGAGTTAGTAACTGAGATGCCATCACTGTAGGTTGGTATGGGGTTGATTTTGTTGAATCTTGTTTCTGCTAGTCCACAGGCGCCATCAAAGCATCATAAAGTCTTCTTTGTCCTATTTGCACACTTCAAGGACATAATGTATTAAGTCAAAAGAATTGGAGAACCTGCAAGGCTGCGATTACTTAGATTTGAACTGATTTCAGTTTTTCCTAGTCTTCTTTGATAGATTGACAGTCCCAAACAACATGAATACCATCTTCCAATTCCATTGAACATGCTTTGCACCATGGAGAGTCAAACCACCTGATGGCTTGGGGTCGCCGGTCGCCGATTTGGGATGGGATTTCACGGTTGGGATTGCCGATTTGGCTCACCGGTTAAGGCTGTTGCCATGGGGTTTGGGCATGGGTTTTTGTGGTTATCGTCATATTATTATCGTTTCCACATGTCCCAATAACTTTGTGCCACATGTACAAAATTTAAAAATAAAATAATCTAGTCCAAGTTTGATACCATGTCAATCCACGTAGGACATAAACTAATGGTTATAGACAGATAAACTAACAGTTATAGACGGAGGATGTAAAGTAGAATGTTTTGCAAAGTTTAGGGATGAAAAATGAACTTTTGAAAGTTTAGGGATGAAAAAAGAATTTTTGTGAAAGTTTAGGAACGAAAATGAATTTTATCCAAATTTTTATATGTAAATAAACTTATTTAATAAAATCAATCAAGTACATGGGAATCTATAGGTGTGCACTAATTATTTATATAGAAATAATTTATTTGGTTGTTTTTATAAATTTTATATGAGAAACTATTTTTATTTGGAGTACTTATTATCCAAATAATAATAGATTTAGTTTATGACATTCTTCCTCAGTTCAGTTGCTTTGGAAACAACCGTAACAAAAACCATCAAGAGGTAAAAGCAAATTTAATGACACATGCAATTAAGAATATAAAAAAAATAATTATGCGTTTAAATTAGTTAAAATAATTAAATATTTATGAATTCACTAAAATAATATGTTCATATTTTTAATTTTATTAATCTTAATTGTGAATTCACTAAGGTGCTGCAGTGTGGTACATTCTTTTTGATAAATAATAAAACTTCATTGAATGAAAATAATCAACTACAAAGAGCTGAAGCACATAGGAAGTGTGCTGAGGTAAACATGAAAACAAATGAAACTAAGATGCATGAAAGTACAACTATTTTTTTTAATTTTTTTATAAGTAAGAAAGATGTATATTCAAAAAACTACTAAATGCAAAGTAGCACAAAGCATATCAAAAAGTACAAAAAATGAAAACACTCAAAAAGTACAACTATCAAGCAAAGCAGATATGAAAGTAAAAGTGAAAACACTCAAAGCCGTTGTCCACCCAAACAAAGTATGGAAAAAAGCTAGTTTCAGGTCTTAAGTTGAAATTTCGGTTCTTTCAAAAATCCGAGCATTCCTCTCCCGCCAAATACCCTACATTAGGCAATGAGGGATCGTGTTTCAAATAACCCTATTTCTATGTTTATTGAACTTCCTCGGCCAACTAGATAAAAGCTCCATTACAACACTGGGCACAACCCAATGTACCCCAAAAAGTGTGAACACCATTCACCACAACTCTCTAGCTACTGGGCAGTGTAAAATTAAGTGATTAATAGTCTCCCCAGCCCTCTTACACATATAGCAGGAAATAGAATTCTCTTCATTTGGCCTTCAACCTCATCAAAGCTTTAAATTATTTCTCTGTGATTGGTGAGACATCAGTATTAACCCTTATATAGTAAAATTTGTAGCATCCCTAGCATCACTCATAGGTGATACACTAATTATTTATGTCTAAGGAATTTATATGGTTCTCTCTCTCTTTATATATATATATATATATAATATGATCAGGTGGTGTAATTTTTAATTTATTTAATATATTCAAAATTGCAGTATTGGATTATATACATTTTCATTGTCCTTGACACGCTTGTCAAATTTTATGTTAATCGGATGTTATTTACTATTTGATTAGTAAACTTATTATTATTTTTTAATAATAATAATAATAATTAAAGATGCAATGTGATCTTTGAACAACAATTTACATCTTTTACCTTCTTTTGATGACATTTAATATATAAAGCAAGAACCAAGGCTGCAGCATCTAAAATTTGTAATATATATATATATATATAAAGCAAGAATCCAGGAGGAAAGCAAAGTTTGTGTGATGGAGGGAGTCATCATCATTGTTAAAATTTAATTTATTTGCTATGATCGCTAATTCTTTGTACTTTATTAATATTTTCTAATTATTCTATCACACTCCCATGTAGGCTCTTTCCAAGCTTGCTTCTCAGCTAAATGAAAAAACTTTTGAACTTGAGGTTTGTTATCCTATTTGCTTTGTAGCTGTAAGGATGGTATTTCAATCTCAATTTCTAAAGATATTTTACTGAGTTGATCACTTTGTTTTGGGATGTGTATCCAAGATTAAATCAGCAGACAATAGGATACTTCAGGAACAGCTACATATGAAGGTAAAATTCAAAATCTGTGAGATTTCATTTTCTGTACTTACAATTTTAATGTTATATATATATATTTATTTATTTTTTCTTATTGCAAGGTATCGGAGAATGATGAGATGCAAGAAACAATTCTTCTTCTAAGGCGACAGCTCAACTCGTTATCAGATAGAAGCTCCGGTGATTCACAACAAATTTCTGAGGCTGGGGCTACACCAGTCAGAACTTGTCCTGAAGGGTTCTTAGAAAAGAATGTTGAAGAGGGGAAAGGGATTAGTTCATATGAAGAAAATTATGTTGATGAAAATACTCCGACAAGTGTCATGAGCTTGAATAGGATTTTTAATCTGGAGGACTCAAAAGAGAGCAACAATGATTTGAAAAACCAAGTCCATATGCAGGTTACCCTTTTCTTTTTCATGTTTGGCATATTCTAAAATAGAAATTCAATGCCATCTTTGTTCTAACATCTTGACTTTTTGAATATTAAGATTTAAATAATAAAAATTTTGTTGTTAAATTGTTCTGTTGGTGTACTTTAATTATTTTATCTTACTTAGGCTGCTGAGATAGAGAATTTGAAGCAAGAGAAAGTGAGATTGATTGAAGAAAAGGATGGGCTTGAAATTCAGACTCAAAAGCTGGCAGAAGAAGCTTCATATGCAAAAGAGTTGGCTGGGGCTGCAGCAATTGAACTCCGAAACTTGGCTGAAGAAGTAACTAAGCTGTCTTACGATAATGCAAAGCTGACTGGTGACCTGGCTGCCACAAGAGAGGCTCATTGCAGATCTATCTGTTGTCAGAGGTCTGTTTCTTATGATTTAAAACATGCTCGACCTGATGGGCGCCCTAGAAAGCCAGACGATGGAGTTTTGGTTGAAGAGTTGCAGAAGGAACTTAATGCAAGATATCAGAGAGAAGCTGTGCTGGAAACCACACTATCTGAGAAAGGTCAAATAGAAGTTGAGCTACGAACAAGACTTGATGAAGCTAAACAGCGTGAAGAAGATTTGGAAAATGAACTTGCCAATATGTGGGTGCTTGTTGCAAAGTTAAGGATGTCTGGCACTAATGCTGATGACATTTCATCTGAAGGGTTGCATGCATTAAATATATCACAAACCAGAGTTAGGAATGGATATCTTCAATCTAATGGTCTCTCAAATAAAATGTTTGAAGAAGATGAAGTATATGAAAACATGGATAAGATGAGTACATTAGAAGAATCAAGAGCTAGCTATCTGAAAGAAAGGAGAAGATGCAAAGAACTAGAGAGCCTTGTTTCCAGGTTGAAGGTATGCATGTTACAGACCAAACTTTTGAACATGTTACACTCTATGTGCAGCCTTAATGTAGGTTGAACTTATAAATTTTGTATTAATTAGTAATTTCTCAATCATATGTAATTGTTTGCTGGTTGGTTGACTCTTGTGGCTAGACTAGAATAAATAGAACTGCATAACTCTATTTCTTCTTTTGTCTCCAAGCATACATCCATGGTTTGACATTATTCCTTAATCATTCCAGAAAGGAATTGGACCCTCGCTGTCTCCTGCTATGTACAATTTTTAAATCATAGAATATTAAATTTGTTCTATACTGGATTTAGAGATTGAATTCCTGTCTTGTTTTTTTTTTTTTTTTTTTTTTTTTTTTTTTTTTTTTGTTTTATTTATTTAATTCAAATTGCTTCCCCCACCCCCCTCCCCCTTCTCTTATGAACCGTGTTTAATGCCTTTTAAAAAAAGAAAAAAGAAAATGTGCCTGGATTTGAAACACATTGCACTTATATTGATTCTGTCCAGTTTTGAGAGGATATGCATCTGCTATATTTTACAAATGGAAACCCATTTTTAGTGTGGGGTCTGTGTAACACCCACCTCGCTTAAATTTAATTTAATTGCTTCTAGAGTGAAATTGATGAATTATTTAATTTATTTTGAAGGTGATATTATTTTATATTATGATCACTACAAAGAAAATAAATAAAAGAAGATGTAACGTGGAGAGTTATCTTGTGGATTATTCATATTAAACTTTTAGTCTCCTTATTAGTTGAGGAAAATGATAAGAGATTAAAACCTATTTGGATTAGGAGTTTAAGTGTTATTGGAATCCTTTAGAGTTCTAGCCCATCTAAACAACCTTAATTTGAGTTTAATTGGAAATAAAGTCTTGGAAGCTTCTTTAAGTTTTAGTGGGTCTTAAAGTGTAAAGCTGAATTTATTTAAGAGTACTAATTAGAGTGGGATTGGTCTTCCTAGACTTTTGGAGGTGTATATATATATATATAAAGAAAAAAGAAAAAGAGAAGAAGTTAGTGCTTAGCGTGTAAAGGTTTAAGAGCAGAGAATTAGGGTTTCTCTACATTGAAAAGAATAGAATAATGTGGTACTACTGGAGCAGCCAGCAAGTTCATATTGTACTGAGGTAAACATTTAACTATACATGCTTTATTGGAATCATTAAACGCATCTTTGACTTAGGATTCATCATCTCGTAGTCGCATGGAAGTCTTAGAAATTATATTGATATATTCAAGGGAAAATAGGCTATCATGGAAGTATCTATATAAATATAAATTAGTTTATTGATTTTGAAAGAGATCCTAATATATATGTGGAGTAGTGTCATCATTCTTTATAAGTTAAGCCTATATAGACATTCATAGGTGGTGTTCAATGGTATATATATAGGAATAGCAGATTGTAGTATTAGGGATTACACTACAATTATATACAATATGGTATAGACATGATGTATATTAGAAAGCTATGTTAGATTTAAAATTGCGAAATCTTAACCGTGGCTAAGGAAAAGTTTTATAAGAGGACTTTTTGGTTATTCAAAACCTGCCTTTATTGAGTTATTTGATCCTTAATTAGGTTCTAGTTAACATTGTTCTAGACAATTGAAGTGAAGCTTGGTTTAGCAACTAGAGGTAAGTAGACTTCAGGTCATGACGTCTCTCAAGACGTGTATATTTATATTTATACATATTTACAAAAGTGAAGTTTCCAAAAACTTATACCATTGTCAATACTTTATACATACTTGAATTTTAAGAATGACTCAAAACTATATTTTTTTGAGAAAGTATTTATTATATGATATATGATTGGTATTGACAATATTGTAATAAAGTAAGAATGTTTTCAAACGGTCAGCTAAACAGTCTGTAACCTTTGCCAACACAGGGTTAAGTGTTGGTCTTTGGCTGAATAGTGCTATTGTGGTATGGTGCAGTGTTATCGTTTGCTCTTCGGAGCCAGTGTTATTGTTTGCTCTTTAGAGCCAATGTTGACTCTTTGAGGTTACTGTTATTGTTTCCCACGAGAATCACCCATCGAGTGTTTAGCAATTTATGTCTTTGTCTGGCTAATGTTTAATGTTGGTTTTCCATATCAAACTATTATTTTATTGTTATTGACCTTTATAAGTGGAAAAATTGTTTATTACTATATTATATTGTTTCTACCTATTTGATGTCTTACTGATTACAGTGTTATAGTTAAATTTTTTCTTTCTAACAGTTTTATAGAATATATTATATTACTGTTAAAACTATTTGTAAATGTTTTGTAAAGATTATATTTTTTCAATGATACTATTGTTTTGTTTTGAAAGACATCCTCATGTTATGTAGTCTCTTATTGAGCTTCTATCTCACCTCCCTTTCTCCACCCTTTTAGATTAGAGCGGTGGAATCTCTTTTGGTGGTAGATCATTGGAGCCATAGATTGAAGACATCTTTTGGAGCTATACTAGTTGATGGACTGTTATTATGTTTTATTGGGATAGTGAGCTTAGCATTCTTGAAACTATTTGGGATTGTATTTGGAGACTTTATGGTTAAAGTTTTAGTTTGATGGATTTTATAAGAAAGATTTGATGGTTTGATTCTTATTTGTGAATATTTAATTATGCTCTGTTCCATTATAGCAAATGTTGAATATTTATAAAATAGGTCATGCATCTAAATCCTTGGTATGGGTTTGGGGTGTTACACAGTCTGTTACCTAAATGTCTCTGATTATGAATCACATAGTTTGCATTTCAAATTCAGTGGTTAAATGTTGTTGATGAAGATTATCTTTTGCCTGCTGCTGCACTAGAGGGCTATTGTTCATAACTTCAATGGCATAAATCTGCGCAACAATACAAACATTTGATGACAAACATGTATGTTTGCGACATGATTTAGGTTATATATCTATCCATTTATTTCATGGTCTGTTCAATAGTCTTCTCTATGGTTGCACTTAGAAATTAAATGCATCATAGAATTTGTAAATTGCAAAGTTGATAAAGGATCTAGCTTTGTTGCATTTCATCTAAAATCTTCAACTTTGTCTGTGCAATTGAAATGCTTATCAAGTAATATCACCTCTGAAATTTAATTCCAATGTATCATATCAGGGTGAAGATGTTGCTGGTTTGGATGTTACTGCTCTTGAAGAACTACAGAACCTTCATGTTGAAGCTATAACAAAGATTTGCCATGCAAAGGTGATTGCTTTATTTTCTTTCTTTCTCATTAGCTTGTTTGAATTTACTAATTTGCCTCTTTGTGGCTTGCCTTAATTACTCTCTCTCAGCTGGATTTCATTGATTAACATTTTATGTTGTTAATGGATAAGTATTTGGAGTCGCTTTTTGCTTAGCTTGGATGGTGTACATATGAGGTCTGACAATGTACGATTCTCAGAGTTTCTTTCCTCAAAATTTCCAGAATTTGTGTGGAGATTTTGAAAATTTATGACATATTCTAATCATTAAATTGGTAAAAGTTATATAGTGATGATCTTGTTATGGAAGTTATTTTCTAAAATTCTTTATCTCTTCAAAAATCTATACTAATAATTAATAATTAGATTATAATTGAATTATATTATTTGAGTTGATTAGATAGAATGGTTTTGGTTTATAAACTTATAAAAATTAGATTAACCAACCTTGTATTGTTAAAAATAACATATAACTTTTAATATGAAATAGACTATTAGTAAATTACAAATAATAATTTTTTATAATATTAATATAATTTTGTCAAATAAAAATGAGCCCCTTGGTGCACAAGAAATATACCAAGCAACAGAGTTTAGATAATGAATAACTATCAATGAAAGCAAGCAAAGTAGAAGATGAATGGTTAGATACAACCATCCACTCATGCAAAGGACACATAAGGAATAGTTTCGATCCTGTTGAATGCCACTCTAAACCTTCAAATGCTCTACGATTGCGCTCCCTCCATACCATCCACAGAAGACACAAGGGTATTGCACACCAAACAACACCAACACCTCATCTAACAATTCTCCTCTTCTTACATACCAACACTTCAAGGATTTGATGAGGCATAACCCACTGTAAAAAAGCCAATGACCATAGTTCACTGGCATAATCACAATTGAGGACAAGATGGTCAACCATCTCTCTAGTTTTCTTACAAATGTAACATCACTTGATCACATAGACCTTATGGCGGTGAAGGTTAGCAATTGTGGGAATCTTACCCAGGGCAGCAATCCATATAAAAAGGCGACCTTAAGTGGAACTTTGACCCTTCATATGCTTTTCCAGGGAAATGATATGACGCCTCCATAAAAAATAATTCTATAGAAGGATTTAGTGTTTGTTTGGTAGCCCGTAAGTTTTGGTAGCTTAAATAAACCCCTCTTAGTAGGGACCAGTACAACTGGTCTTCAACATCCCTCTTAATCTTGGTGGAGTAGTGAAGATCCATAAACCTGATCATTGCTTTCAATAATAATTTGATATCTTATGAACAGGGGTGGCTTGATACATTTGGGGGCTTAAGGGAAAAATGAAATTGAGGCCTTTAATATATTTAAATATGACTTTAAAAAATTAAAATATTATTGAAACTTTATTATCTTGTTTTAGATGCAAAATTATTACTAATTAATATGAACCATGTAGAATTTTTTTTTATAGAAAGTCTATAGACACAAAATTTGACAAAACTTTTCATACCTGTTGATGTGATAGAATGATAGTGGTAAGTAAAAGAGTGATGTTAGTGGTGGACCTAGATGAGAATTAGTAAAAATTTGTCAACTCAGCTATTGTGAAAAATGATGTGATTTTTTTTTTTTTTTTTTTTTTTTTTTTGTGTATTGCTCTTTTCTGCCATCACTGAAATTATTTTTTTGCCATCTATAACAGCTTGTAACTACTTGCTACTTAAGATTTTTTGTAAAAGTATTGTGAAAATTTTTGTGAAGGTAGCATTTTTATCTCTCTTTTTTCTTGTTTTTCAATTGATAAAAAAATTATTTTATTTATTGGCTAATATTTTGGCTTAATTAAATTAAAATTTGGGGCATTTTTTATACTTGGGGCCTTTGTCGATTGCATCAATTGCATTTAGTGTTAAGCCGGCACTGCTTATGGACTTGTTTACAAACTTGTACGTTTTAATCTCAAGCCTATGTAAGTGTATTTTAATATATGTAAAAAAAAAAAAAAAAAAACCGAATAGTATTATATATACTTAAATTGAGTCTTCATTCATGAGCTTGTTTATGAACACATTATTATGTTTGAGCTTGGTTTGTTTAATAGTTGAATTTAAACCTAAGCTTGTGCTTGGCTCATTTGCTAAATGAGCATAAATAAGGTTTTTCCCAGAGTGAGCCCAAGTTGTTCATAAGCATCTCACTTCATTTATTGCCCTAATCATAAACATATGTTTTTTGGAAGTTCTCTTTGGCTGGATAGCTGTTCACCAGTTCGTTGTTTCCATCCTTTTGGGGCTTGGATACGTTAGGCATCTATATTCAGGGTTTTTCTTTTTTCTTATATTTCCCTCTTTAGAGGACCTATCATGTAGTTAGTCACCTTTGTGCTTTGAATAGTTTCTTTAAAATCTATGAAAAATGCAGACTGCCTCCAACATAGCCAATTAGAGGCACCAAGAAAGTTTAGTGAATCCTACAATTTAGGCATAGCATTTGTTTTCTATATTTAGGGCCTCTTTGTTAACTGAAATTTGGGTGTTAAACTGTAATTTTCATGAAACGTAGGGGTTCAAATGATAACCCTGTGGTAATAGCATGCTTTGTAGTGCCCTTATGTTTGTTGTTTGAACCTCACCTCCCTCTCCACCACTATCTACCTATCAAAGGAATAAAAATAAAAATAAAAATATCTAGGAATGTATAAGTGTGGTTATTTAATATTTAGTTGACTAGCAATTGACAAGTACGAATTACTGAGTTATTTTTTCCTTCCTCTGTTGTTTGGAGATTTCAATTCGTGCTAGTCTTAAATTATGTTAGATTTTTTTTTTTTGGTTTATGAAGAAAAAAGGTCAGAATTGTTTTTCTTTTATTTGGACAATCTGGAGAGGGAGGAATAGTTGGACGCTTGAAGATGTTGAACGTCCCTTACATGTCATAAAGCAGTTCTCTATGTGTTGTCTACCCATCCTTGTCCTTTTTAGAAATATAGATTGTAATTTTTAGGAGTAGCTTGAGTTTTTCTGTATATTTGAGTTTTTGTCCTCTTTTCATTACATAAATCTTTATTAAAAAATGGACTGATTTTAGTTATTTTACTCTATGCAGTGTACAAACCATGGCTTATAGTGTCTTTAGATCAACCCATGATGGGCTCTCCCACACATGGAGTTTCTCATCTTTAAGGTTAGTCTTGATCCAAAATTCTTCCGGAACTGGCATTGAGTATAATGCATTTATGGTGAATGATTTATTGTGAAATTATGGGGAAGAAATGGTATTGCTGTCAACATATTCCATATAGGAAAGGAATGGACATTCAAGATGAACCATAAAATGAGTTTCCTTCTTGAGCATTCTTTTCCTCATATTTCTACTACTCAAAACACCATGCTGAGATGTAAACTGTTATATATTTTTAGAGGAAGTAGAAATATTCAAATTCCATTTCATTGTATCTAGCTAAGTATGTTTTTGTTGGCTCATAAATCTAAACTAATGGAAGATTATGTCTGTTTATATGCTGTATGATGGCATTTGCCAATCTGCCTATGAGCGAGTTTACTTCATTTCCCCCACAATGAATAATATATGAATTTAGTCTTGTCAGTGAAAGAAACCACAACCTTGAATTTGCAGTTTGATGCCTCTTTCTGATGTAATGTTAGAGCACTCGCATCAATGCATGTATATTACCACATTTTAGCCAAGTCCAATATTCACCCACATCAGACCATGCAAAGTTCTGTAAAAATTCAGGATTGCTATAATAACCGTGTAAATTTACACTGCACTATTCATTTTTGCATTTATTTTTTTATTCTTTCTTTTCGTATTCTGAGGATGAAGAAAAAAAGTGGATGGTGGTTGTTGTGTGTGAAGAAAGAGAAATAATAAAAAAAAAAAAAATTAATATTTTAATAAAATGTAGTATAAAATAGATAATATAATGTGGGGTGTTTTGAAAAGTATGTAAAAATAAAAAAAGTTGGTTCTTATACTAAAGTAGGTTATTAGAGTATTCACAGCAGTGGATCTATAATTTTAGCTATTTAACCTACACATGCTGCAGTAGTGGATCTATTTTAGCTTTTCACATAATAAAATAATATAAACATCACAATAAAATAATATATCTACTACAATAAAATAATACATACTACTACTACAAAAAAACACCACAAACGGCACAATTCACAACCACTGCCAAAGAACAACCACCCAACAACAACTACACAAACGGCACAATCCACTTTTCCACTACCAAAGAACAACCACCCACCAACAACTACACAAACCTAGACCGCCATCAAACCCACCATCTGAGCTTGATTGAGAGAGAGAAGACTAGCCATTGCCATCGTCATCGCCGATCACGCCATTGCCAACCCACTATTTATCTTATGCTCCAGACCAGCCATCGCTGACCCACTAACCCACGCCGTCCATGAAACCCACCAACCCACGCCATCACCGATCATGCCATCCATGAAACCCACCGACCCAATCGCTGATCACGCAAAAAGAAGAGAGAAAAGATAGCGAAGAGGTAGAGAAGGAAGAGAGAGTCTCTTGAGTTTGAGACGAAAAGAAAGAGAAGGCAGAGAGAGAGAGAGAGAGAGAGAGAGAGAATATTTTAATGGAAAAGGGGGAGAGAAGTTAAATAAAAAATATATATATATATATTTTTTTAGCTTTGCGCTACAGTGCACATCTATAGGTAGATGTGCACTGTAGCTGAACATCTAAATTTTTTGCTTATGCCTCCACTGCTGCAGCGTGATTTTTGTGATCAGTGGTGTTAAAAAATAGCAATATAGCTATTTAGCACCATTGCTGTGAGTGCTCTTACTGAAAAAGATGTACTTTTATCTGCATAATATTTGTTGGATACAGATTCCTTGTCATGTATTACCAAATACAAGTTACAGGTGATGATATTCGGTTAAATCAGTTACTTCATAGTTGATCCTTATATGGTCATTATAGATGCAGAAATGGACATTGACTAGACCGCTGAGGCAGGATAGTCTAAGCAATCCTTTTCTGGTAATGTCCAAGTGTTGACCAAAGGTTTACTTGCCGAACCTCAAAGATGGAAATATCTTATGGTATATTTTAAAACAACTAAATTTCATCACAAGAAATTGTTGTGTTTTGCATTTAACGAACTACAGGGAACTAAGTGACCATTTATAGAATGAAAAAAGCACTTGTTGTAGGTGGTCAACTAATTCAGCTAGTTCAGTCTCTAATGTGGTATAAGGGAAGGAAAGACGAGATCATTTTTTCTTTCATTGTGTAGTTCACAAGACCAAATACAAAAGCAGCACTTATTTACAGCCCGGAGTTAATTGTTGATCGCAGATGAAGGCAAACCTGTTTCTGATGCAGTTTTGGAATTCAGTGTATTTCAAACTGCACCTCCCTCTGTCGCACATTATACCTTTTTTTCTTATATATTTTCTCCCAAAGTGCATCCACATGATGCATTCACTTCTCACTGAGCTGGTGAAGGCTATGGTTTTGGATTTCAACCTCTAAGGGCAGATTTTATTTATTTATTTATTTATTTTGGTGCTTAAAACAAGTGGGGAGGGGTTTTTGAACTCAGTTCTCTACATGGAAATAACTTGACAATGTCACTGAACCACAAGACTCTTAATTAAATCAGACCTCAATAATTGCAAGTTCCTGAATTGACTGTAATTAAGGAAATTAAAGAATTCAGGGTATCTTATTTTATCATACTAAGCAAGAATGAATCAGATATGACCGCCAAGAAATTTCAATGTGCTATTTCTATGTGATTTGGGACCCATCCACTGTACTTGCTTGACATCTCCACTTAAGTTAGATAGGCAATCAGAGATGCTCAACTTTTATCTTTACAAATAAATCCTATACGTTGTTTCACACCTGTTTTGTATTGAGGAACTCAACTTCTTGTTAATGGGCGGCATCCTTGGTCTATATGCATTTAGAATTGCAACTAAGTACTTCTGGAAATTGCATTGGTCTCCAGGTAATCAGTAGGCTATTTATTCAAGTTCAGTCTCATTAGGAAGATGTTTAATTTTGAAGAGTTTCTTGCGTGACCTCATGTCACAATGTCATGAGGAAATTGAAGAATATACTTTAGTGTACTTATAGTTGAAAATCATTTTACTTGTAAAAAAAATAGTTGAAAATCTTTTCAAGTTCTTATGCATTCTGTCTCCCTTTTGAGGAAGACCTTTTGTAAAAGATTAACTATTGTTTTAGATTTGTATACTTAATCTGATGAATTTTGATGTTGCAAATCTTGCAGGTATTAAGCAGGCATAATGTATTTTGTACAGATGAAATCGACATTGTACTCAATGAGTCAACTTTCGCAACTCATATACAAGCACCAATGGAGATGCATTTTTCTCTTAATTGAAGTTCTCATGGGTAACATGCAGCAGAGATGGATCACAGATTGTTATAACATGCTTTTCTTTTGTAACATAAACTTCATATTAATAGTTTTATGTATGGGACATACCCATCTACATTTCCTACCCTGTAGGTGATATAAAAGAAAAAGAACTATTGTAAACCCTTTGCCTAACACATATACCATGTCCTGATGCTACTTTTGCCTTACTTCTGTTTTGGAACCTTTTGGGCTAGGCTTATTGATCTTCTCAGGAAGCAAAAAATGCAAGATAATTCTCTACTAAGCTATCCAAGTTGGCTGCATGAGGTCCAGAAAAACCTTCATTATAATCACGATCAATGCTGTCAATGAACATGAAAAAAAAAAAAAAAAAACCTCTGAGAAAGCTCAGTAGAATTATAGTAATGGAAGACAATTACAAGAGAATGGTTCAGGACTTAGGAAGCCTGTTGCAATTTGCAGGAGCCCATCCAATCTGCCGCTTCTCGTTATCATAAACCACCATTTTATCTTGCATAGAAATGTCTGAACAAGAAGAGAGTAAATTAGTGGAAATTGCACTGGGTGTGTGTAACAAGAGGTTTTAGATTTCCCGGGATTACCTCCAATTATGTTAAGATTTCCTAGTCCAACTTCCTGGCCGTTTAAAATTCCCAAGCACACATTTCCATGTCTCTGAAAGGGAAGTGATATACATGTTTCATAAGATTTTTCTTTGTTCGCTTTTCTTATCGCAGGAATAAAAATTGTAGGATTTGCAAAAAAAAAATGTAGGATTTGCAGATGTGCTTACAGTAACAATTAGATAAGCTTCAGGTGATAGTTGCAGCTGAACATTCTTGGCATTTGTAAAGCTCAGTGCTAAAGGCTTGAAGTAGTTCTTGGCATCACCAACAGATTTGAAAGGCTTTTTGCCTTTCCAGCATATTGATAGTGATTTGTCCTCAGCAGCATCTGTTAATGGCTTTCCATTTAAATCCTTTTTTATCTGAGACATGGGTTACTGGTCAGGTTTTGAGGTTTTGCATATAAGTTTGAACTTGCAGAAGAATGATCTGCGTGTTTAGCTTCTCACCAGATTGACTGTAGCTTGGTAAGCTTGGGAATTGAAGTAAGTGTAAGAACTTCCACTATCAAAGATCATAGTGAGGCCCTTTACACCAGTAGACGTTCCACCAAAAACAAGTTCAGCAGGGCCTGATGAATAGTGTTTGCTGAAAACAGAGCATCTAGCATAAGTTGTTTGAAAGTGACAAGATATTATATGCATTGCACAAAATATGCTACTACCTCTACCACAATAGACAAAAGTTTGTTATGACATTTATTTCAATAAATTGTTAGGTTATTTTGTTTAATTAAAATACTGCTATTTTGTGAACTATTATTGTGAGATGAAAGGATATAGAACTTTGAAGAAGCATACTCCGTTGGATTGCTTGAAATTGGTGTCCATACGATTCCAGAAGAAGGGACAAGATCATCTCCAAAAAATAAAAATCCTCCCCCTCGTCCACTTAAACAGTGGCCTAACACATTCTTTGCTATGCCTATGTTACGCAATTGTGACACTATGTTTACTTTGCCATTTCCAAGGCCTAGGACTCCGGCTGTTGATGGTGGAGAGTGTGACCCAGAAAATTTTTGGTTATATCCACACCTGCAACAAAGAGGAACCATAAGTGTAGTTACATGTAGTAACAAACATTGATCTCAAGGGTAAGTTATCATAGATAATCACCTCATCAAGATTGATAGGGTGTCACTCATTTTACATGTAGAAATCAGTTTTCATAACTATTTAGTACATTAAGGACTTAAATAAAAGATAACAATGACAAATTTTGAAGTCTAATACTTTTTCGACAAACAAAAGGCAAATTAACTTGAACAGTCAATGTTTTTCTCTGTTCAAATATATCAATCATTTGACCCTATTAATCCTGTAAAAGGTAAAAGATTCTCACTTATATGGTTGTTTGCTGATCTCTTTTAATGGATCAATCAATTTGCATCCTATGAAGATATTTGAAAATAGCAGACACTCAATCAATCTCAATAGATGAACAACTTATCATAACTTGGAACTAGGAAAACATGTCAAAATTTTCACTTCCAAGCTCTAGCCATGCAAAAATTTGGTCAACTTTCATTTCAATATAAATGGAAAACAAAACATTTAGGATTTACATCATGTTCAAAACTATCACCTAATTGAAATTTCAACGTTTGCCCACTTTGATGAAGAGAAACTGATACTCACCCAAAGGCCAAACGGGGGGCAATATTGGAGCCATTAATAAGTCGAAGGGGAAAGTTGTCCTTGACGATCACACCTAAAGAAGAACCCTGATCTGCATAGTTGACCTTATAATCACATTGCTCTTTTGGATCCTTGCACTGCGGTTTTCCCGGCAAGTGCATGGCAGCACATACAGGGTCCACACAATTGACAAGGTTGTTTTGCTTGGGTTTATAAAGAAGATGTCGGGGCTGCACGAGAACATGGAGACACACAAACACCTTAGTTACTAAGGTTGGACATTATTAGAACTAATTATCGAATTTTTCATGTAATCAAAGCAAAGATTAACCTTAGTGCAACCAGTACAAGGTGCATCACATTGGACCCAAGTGAAGTCACTCCCAGTATCGATATCAAGGTCATAAACCTTGGGTGGATTGCCTATTTTAAGGTGCACAGAGTAGTACCTGTCAGATTGAAAGAACAAGAAAATTTCATCAAGTTTTTACTTTTTAGTAATCATTGGTTAACACTCAACAGGTATACAAAAACACAAACATAAAATCATATCTAGATTGCAATTTAAGGCAAATAGTCAACAAATTTAGACAATAGAATAGTGATCATATAATCAGGGAAACAAAATGTAAGGAAAATTAAAATAAAAAAAAAAAAAATTATAAGAAACATGGGTTTTGACCCTTGTGGTTTCCCGGGAGATTAAAAATCATTAAAATGAAGTCATTCAAAACGAAAGTGTAGGGAAATCTTAATGATTATGTGTATATATTCAACAGATTAAACAAATCCCAAAAACACCCAGGAATCTAAAATAGAGCAAGAGACCCAAAATTTTAGCAAAATGATCAAAAGCAGACGCAGATGAAAGAAGATTGCAGAGTAATAACTTATGAAACAATGGGCCCAGCAATTCTTCAAGAAGTTGTAACTTGTAAGTACCCAAAAAACTCCATATAAGGAATATACTAAAAACTCAGTTAAGTCAACAAAAATTACACACACACCCAAAAATTCAAACAAACAGATACCATTCAAGAAACAAGAAAAACCAAAAACAGAACAAAAAATTAGATAATGCAAGAAATAACAATTCCCAAAATAAAAGAGAAAAAAAAAAAAAAACATCAACAGCAATATAAAAAAAAAAAATAGTTCCAATGGATTTCTAAAAGATCGATTGGATGCTAAAAACACAAACTTTCTTAAAGTTTTGATCCTTCAGGTTAAACTCAACATTTAGAGAATCCATTTAAGACCCCCCCCCCCCCAAAAAAAAAAACTAATTAATGCAATATAATAAAAAAAAAAAATCATACCCAAGAGGATAAACATTGCCCTGGACTAGAAAAATAGCTGAGGAGCCAAAGCGATTACTGGTTGACTTTGTCAAAACATGGGCAAACTGACTGTCTTGTGAGAAACAGGCTGGGAAAGTTGCAAACAAAACCAGAAAGATAAAGCCCATCAATGCTTTCATTCTCTGCGTTGCCTTTGTCATCTCTGAGTCTTTCTTTGTTTCTCGGATCAGTAGCCAAAAGGTCTTTGGAGAAGAAAAAGAACAGAGAGAAAGAAGCTAGGGAGAGACTACAAGGAGTCCACTCTACGTGTCTAAATTTCGAAATCTATGCCTTCGCATATAAAGGTCACAGATTCACGTGTTTTTTTGTCTGAAAATTACAGTTTAACAGTGCAAGGTGAATCTACTGCGCACACGAAGCAATGAAAAAAAAAAAAAAAAAAAGCTTTAAGAATTTTTGTGCCGCAACTTTGTCATAATTCTGACGCGGCATAGTAGAAATGGTGAAAAGAAAAGTTATATATCAATGTAAAAATGACAAAATATCAATTACAATTGGTTAAGGAGCCGACTTGGGTACCGTGCATATTGACACAATTTTGACGTGGCACGTTATAAGCAGTGGAAAAAAATGATGGATTAATATCAAAATGACAAATAATTAATTACAATTGGTCAACGAATCGGCCTAGATTCAGTGCAAATTGTCACAACTTTGATGTAGCATGCTATAAATGGTAAAAAAAAAGAAATGATAAATGTAAAAGTAACGTATAATCAATCACAGTTTGCCAAAAAATCGGCTTAGTCCAATAGGAACCAACCCATTTACCGCGTAAGATATCAACCCATTTACCGCGTAGGATAATGAATTGGTATGAAAATAGCCTTTGTAATAAAGGGTATATTCCAAGAATCAGTCATCCAAAAATTTTTTTTTTCTCAACTTGGTAAAAGTTGTCAAATTTACTAGTGTGTATCCTCAACATTGCTCTTATTTAATTTAATTTAATTTTTTTGGTAGGATCAACGTTGCTCTTATTATACAAGAGAGAGGTTGGACTTTTGAATTCGGAAATTTCACCGTGCCAGCATTAAGCGCCGTGTATAGAACGCGGATAATGGTCAAAGGTCTAAATTGCCCTTTTTATTTGTTAACGGGAAGAGTGGTTTCTCAAGGGTAAACTTGTATATTTCAATGAGGGTCCTACTATATTTATATGCTTTGAACGAGTCTATGGTCTATTACTTGTGGATTAAGGATTTTGGCATTCCCATAGTTTATCATATGTTCTTTGTTTCTTTTGTACATGTTTGAATTTTTTGGTTTGGGTTTGGTTTGCCATTGCTTATCTTCCATTTTTTTTAAACTATATATATATATATATATATATATATATGAGTTTTACTAATGTGTACCTTTAGAATATATATTAATAAATCATTTTAGAAAATTTTAATAAAAAAATAAAAAAGTGATAAAATTTTTTATCAGCCTTTTTAATTTTCCATAAAATGTTTTCTAAAATTAATGGTTAATGTATGCCCTAAGAACATATATTAACTGAACCCTATATATATTTCCACAAGATTTTTTAATTAACCACTAGTCCATCATATGTTGATTGGGTCTTCACACTGAGACTTTGATTTAACTGGGTTAGGTTATGTATGTATGCAGTAATAATTAGAGCCTTTAAGTGTTTGGTATAACATTTCCAAAAGAAAAAAAAAAGTTTTTGGTATACCAACTTCCTTAGGTGACATTCAAAAAGGAAATTCTTCTAATGCAGATATTGACAATTATTACCCAATCAAATTGCTATTTACTAATTCTATCTCCATTCTCAATAATCATGTCGAAGATATATTAAATTATAGATGGGCATCTTTGAATTTTAGGAACCCCTAATTAATTGGGTTATCTACTTCATTAAAAATGGAAGTTCACATATAATCCTACACCAGTACGATTTTCCTCGATTGTCTTAAACTAGAAATTCAATTACCTTTCAATTTTGTTATTAGGAATAGGAAGGCATTTATGCGATGGAGTGGGATTGCATCAATTTTGTTTAGAGATTGTCATTAGTGGCAAGCGCATGTGAATTATATTAGGTGAATAGAGACTTTTAGGCTATGTTTGGTTTGTGGGCGGAAAGGGAGAGAAGGAAAGAGAAAGTATCTATTGTCATTTGTTTGATTGAATAATGCTAGAGATATAAATTTTTTTATAAAAAAAATTGCAAACTAGTGATGTGTTGAGTGGTTTTTGGTAAATGAAAAAATGATGTTAATAGTAGGCCTAAGTGAAAATTAATAAGAAGTTGGTCACGTTAACTATTTGTAAATATATTGTAAAATAGTTTGTGGTGGCTATAATATTACTCTTGTTTGATTAGAAGCAAATAGAGGGGAGAAATAAAATGTGGGGAGAAATGATTGCTATAGGTACCACCAATTTTTTACTTTTAACTTTCCCTCCATGTCTATAAAATTACTCTTATACTTAGAGGTAGCAAAATTTGACACGACTCACAACACGACGCGAAATTAACAGGTTATGAGTTGAAACTTAATGGGTTAGTATCATATTTGAGTTGATATGACTGACCCATTTAATAAAATTATTGTGTTCGAGTCTAACTCACAGAGCCTGTTTGACTCATCTAACTCATTTAACAAAATGTCATTTTACTAATATTCCCTTCAAAACCATAGGTATATAAATTTATTAGTTGTTGTAGTTTTTTTTTTTTTTTTTTGTTGACATATTATGATTTATTATTTGTGATATTGAGATATGCTTTACTTTTGAATGATTATTTGTGATGCAGTTACTCACAAGTTTTAAATTTTATATTAAAAAATATATTTGTTTGGTTTTTCATAGTTCAAATTAATTGGGTTAATACTAAAATTTGTTTTTTTTTTTTTTTTTTCGCTTTAATAAAATTTGACAAATGGGTCGACACCACTAATCAATTTAATAAATATGTTGCGTTAGGGTTAAAGATTCTTAACCTGTTTAATAAATATGTTGGATTAGAGATGACTTATGACTCATATAATCGAATACTTATGAGTCAACACGATACAAACTTGGCACGTGAATAAGAATTGCCACTCTTACTTGTACCTTTAAAAAGTTTTGACTTTATGTGTGAAATTACATTTACATCCTTATTTCTTTATAAATTTAAATGATAAAAGTGTAAAATATATTCTTTTTCTTTCATTTCTCTTTTCCTTTACATCCAAACACATTATCTTTTCTCTTTATTTTTCATTTGTCTTCCCTTATACTTTTCTCTTCTCTTGCCATCCCTTTCCTTCTCTTTCCTCTAACCAAACACAGCCTAAGATTAGAGCACGAGCTGTAATAAAAAAAAAACTAGGATCAATCATAAAAGGGAAGAAGAAGAAGACGATTACATCATCATCTTTTGGGTGGTTGATGGTACGGTACATATCTAGTCTTTCCGAAGCTTCTAAACTGTAAAGTATTACTACATCTACTTTATAGCCACCAGTGTGAAAAGCAAATAAATATAATTCTTTTCTGTCTTTCAGTCATTCGTATTTTTTTTATAACATTGGGAGAAGAGAGATTTAAAATTTGGATATCTTTATTAAAAATATTAGGACGTGTCAGTTAAAATTCTTAGCTTGATAGGTATAATTAGTGAAGTATAGAATGAAGTGTACATATTGGGACAAAGAATTTTTATTAATAGATAGGTTTTAGAATCCGGTAATGTTTTTAAAATTTGGTTGGGCTACTAATGAAATAAGTTCAAGACAATGAGAACATTTGTAGGATGTAATATGTATAGAAATTGTCCTGTAACTTGTAACAACGAAAATGACCAACAATGGTGTTTCCATAAGAAGAGCACCATTCATTTCAAGCCAATATTTCATGAGATAGGGGACAATCAAAACGATCATTTAGCAATTGTTTTCTGTTTTCTATTTTTTTTTTAAAATTAAAAACTATTTTAAAACTTGCTATCAATCAGGTCCATTAAATTGGGCTTTGAGGCTTCTCTTGAGGATGGGAGATTGCTTTGATTTCTTGGGGCTGTTTGGTTGGTGAGTTTAAACAATAGTTTTTAATGTTTAAACAACATTATACGTATTTTCATTTACTTTTTTACTCACACATATTTTCAAAAAATACAAATAACCTTACTAGAACAACATTACCAAACGGGTTGATTTTATTGATTAATCTTGGGTTGTCTTTAGCATTTGGGGTTCAGTTCTCAGTGGAAATTGGTGGATTGGTTTTGATTTATTTTAGTGTACGTACTATTTTGGATTAATCCAGTAAAAGAAATAAGTATCTCATAAGTACTCGCTTGAAAATTTTAAACTACATGGCGACGAGCATTTGTGTAAATAGTTATATTTATGGAAATTTGAAACTGCTTTTCATTCAAAAGTGGGAGAAGAAGAAGATGAAGATGAAGATGAAGTTGGCAACTTGGCATTAAGAAGCTGGCATTAAGGCGTTTTGTATTGTGTTAAATGTTAATTCCTTAGTCTAGGATTTCTCTCACCATAATAAAAGAATGTGTGGGGGAGTAAAATATGGGCCCATGATCTAGGCCCAAGAACGACGTTTCATCAACAATACGCCCGAGGAGAAGAAGTCACAGAGGACCGTTGTAACTAACAGTAGAGCGCATAAGGATCCAAAGAGGCTGGTCCGAGAGGAATACGCTCCTCGGACATGACGTCTGATGGTGAGAGGAACCTCGGCTTTCCCTTAGTCCACCCTCCAGGAAGTTCCAGAGGTAAGGATAGATTACCAATGCATATGGAAGGGATAAGGATGTAGAAATATCTTGAGAAAAAGCTGCTACGACCGCATTAAATGCATCACAGCTGCTTTCCTGGCCGCATTTTATGTGGAGAAGACCCCTGAACAGTGTTGAAAGTGATCTTTATCCCCAGGAAGTCAAAAAGCTGTAAGAAAGGAAATGGAAACTCAAGTACCGTGCTAGATGACAGACAAGTGGACGATGAGATCGGGCAATGAAGGACTATATAATGGAATAAACCCTTCATAAGAAGGGGGGAGGAAGAAAAAGAAAAAGGAAGGAAAAAGAAGAACATCAAGAAACAACTACTGTAGCACCGGGAAAAAGGCAACCTAAAAGAAAGCATCTTATCCAAGATCATACCCCTCGGATTTGATTATAACCCATGAAAATTACCCAAACCTTACTCCTCGGACGTAAAATCTTAACTCGATTATGTGTTTTAGCCCACTCGGCCAAGTACCCAAATCCCAGTAACTGTTGTAAAAATCGCTGCTAGCCCAATTCTTTAACCCACTCTCTCACAAATTTATTGTATTGGGCTTGTTGGGCCCATTTCCTGTTTCTATTAAGGTGTGGGCTACAATTTGTGACCCTACAGAATGCAATACCCACAAGAAAAGAAAATAAATTAATTGTTCAGAGAACACCAGTGTGCATAAATCCAAACAATAACAACGTGCTTAATTTTTTCGATTCTTACCAGGTTGCCAGCTGTTTTAATGCAAATATGTTAGTCATGATGCCAGCTAACTTTAGCATCCAAATCATTCTCTACATTTATGTTGTTCATGGATTAGGTTGGATTGGGTATTTTTAATCGGACGTGACTTTTTCGGATTGAAATTTTTTTAACCCAACTTAGCCCATGAGAAATCTAGACACCAATCCAATCCAACCTGTAGGAATCAGGTTGGGTTGAATCATCGAGTTGGAGCCATTTTGTCAAACCTGAAAAAAAAATGAGATTATTCAATATTTAGGCATTAATCAATAAATTTTTATAATTTATACGGTTTAGTCTAATATTCCAATTTCATCAAAACTAAGTTTCAAAATACCAAACAAAATAATTCAAAATGAGTCTGAAAATTCAAAATAATATAGTTAAAATAAATATGTTTTTTAAATTATGGGAAATTACCGTAAACGCATTTGTGCTTTGGTCCGTTTTCACTTTGCCCACCTTTGTTTAGCTTTGTTTGGTCTCTGTAATCTACCTTTGATTTTTTCCGTTAAAAAACAACTTTTACCACCAAAATATAACATAACACGAATCAAAAAGTTAGGATTTGAATTTTTTTAAAGAGCTCGAGTTACTGTTAGGAAGATCTCCTTGCCATAATAGAAAATGGTATAATGGCCCAAATTGATATCTCCAGTGTAACCAACTTTTTTGATTTATAAGACTGCTCCACAAAACAAAAGTAAAAATAAGTATCGTTCAATACAAAAGGCTGATTTTATTGTTCCATTCTTCAAGATTAAATGCAACCTTTATAAAAACGTTAGAAAACAAAAGGTGAAATTGTAAAAATAAAGAAATTAAAGAAAAAACTGGGTGAAATTGATAAACTTGCATTAGTTGACATACCTGAGACATGATTATTAAGCTCAAAAATTTTCATTGATTTGACATTACTAGAAATTCCCTCAACCTTTCTTTCTTTTTTTTTTTTTTTTTTTTTTTTGACAGTAAAAGATAGAATTTTATTGAACAATAGTATAGAGATTACAAACACCGGCCAACGCGGTACATCATTTTAATAATTGGCAAGGCATGGCTATCCACTCCCAGCATGGGCATGTGAAGGACTTTTGATACAAGCTCAGACTTGGAAATGAAAGAACCAAGTGCTAACAACCACGTGTGTATCTAGTCATTGATAGAGCCTCTGAAGCCACTGTGCAGAAATCTTGACCCTTTCCAACATATTGCAGCCAACAAATTTCAAAACTTCAAGGTGGGAAAATCTAGAAATATTGGATTGAAGAAACAGGTCTGTAATCCTCAAATTTCTCATGTATAATTTTTTCAAATTTTGACATGCAGTGAAGAGATGAGAGAATAAAATTTGAGATCTGAGTTTGAGAGAGAGAGAGAAAGAGAAAGAGAGAGAATAGGATGGGAGCTTGAGAGAGGATGAAGCATATGAAAATTGATACCCAACTCTATCTGTTTAATTTCTTTACAAATTCCCAGTTTAATATTGTTTCTTTCTATATTTTTATTATTTGTATGTTTTTGGAGGAGAAAGACATAAAATATAAGCAAAAAAACTTATTTACCCATAATTTAAGAAGATATGGGTAATGGAGACCAAACAGAGTTAAGTATAGGTGGGTAAAGTGTTAAGTTTTAAATCAAATGTAGGCAAAGTAAAAACGAACCAAACTACAGGTAAGTTTATTGTAATTTCCCCTTTAAATTAATAGCGTGGGCTGGGTCATGGGTGGAGCTACTCGAGTTGAAGATCAATCCATCAACTCATAAATAATAAATAAATAAATTGTCAAGTTGGATCAAATTCATGGAAGTAGTGATAGGTTAAATGCATCCCCTAATATTGTTAATGCTTCTAGTTTTTTAATTTACTAATAGTGGTCGTCTTATTGTGGATCTTTTCCAACGTATATTGTGCCTTTTCTTTTTCTTTTTTTTGGCTGAAAAATATGTTTTATTAACAAAAAGAGGGATTACTAAAGGCTTTTTTTTTTTTTTTTTGTGAAACTAGACCAAAAAGCCTAGGACTTTATTCCAAAACAAAACTTAATGAACGTCATGATACAAAAGCAAGGCAATATCAGCTGGCATATCACCTAACCAAACCAGATTCCCAACCACTGATTTTGCTTTATTAGCTAGAGCATCAGCAACAGAATTACAAATACAACTAACATGAGAGAAAGCTACAAACTGAAAAGCAGCAACTTGCAGTCTAATATCCTCTAAAATGTTACCATAACTGGCCACCTCACCATTTGCATGAATAAGAGCACTAATGATGACAGCAGAGTCTCCCTCAAAGACCACTCGGGTTAGACCAATCTCAAGAGCAAACTGAACAGCTCGCAAACAAGCTAATGCCTCTACATCGGCCACGGATTGGGCCAGAGGGATGGATGAAGACAAAGCTCCCAATGCAACACCTTCACTATCACGAGCAATAATACCTATACCCACCCTACTTGTAGCACAAAACACCGCGGCATCAAAATTCACCTTGTAGCATTGGGAATTAGGGGGACGCCACTGCTGCATCAGGGGTAGCCGAGGTGGTGCTGGTTCCTTGGTCTGGGCTTGAATAAATTCCTGCAAAAACAGTGGCGACTCTAGGAATTTTTTCTAAGGTGTTCCTCAACAAGTATAAATTACACAATCTAATAAAAAGAAAATTTTATATTTTGACAACAACAACAATTTTATATATTGCACAGGAGATGAATCTTGGGTACGTGCTTTTCTTATCAAATATTTGTCCATAATTCTAACAAAAAAATAAACAATAAATTATAAGTTTATTTGAAATATTAATAAAATTATTAATTAATTATTGTTGTTTAGTTGTTTCATTAATTTGTTTGTCTTTTATAAACTATAATTTGTTATATTATTGTTTCATTGATTATAAAATTATTAATTATTATTTAGCCTAACATAATTTAATTTGTTTGTCATTAATTATACTGTTTTAATTTGTTATATTGTTTAGCCCCATGTCCTGTGCACATTACACTAAAAGAGCCACTGATGTGCACATTATTTACACATCCCATGTGTAGCCCGGTCCCATGTGGCCATGTGGCCATCCCACCCCACCCCATTCAACAAACAAGCATGCCTAATGCCTTATGAGTGATGCCCCTGCCAATCAGAAAATTTCACAATCACACATTACATTAGTGTAAAAGATAATTAATATCTCACCAATCACCAACACCAACACCAACACGCTACACACACCAACACCAACGGATAAGATAAATTGATAAAGCCAAATTCAAAAAGTTATAAACAGACAAAATATTAATAAAGGTAAAGTTTAGTTCGGCCAATCAGAGAAAGAGAGAGTTAGGCTTTTTTTTTTAACCAAAGAGTTAGGCTTATTAGAGAGAGAGAGAGAGAGAGAGAGAAGTTAGCTTAGTAAAATAAAAAACGAAATACCTTGAGGGAGGGAGCATTGGAGCAGCTGAGCAGGGAGGCCTGAAGGCTGAGGCCGCTGAGGCAGTGACGAGGCAACGCCGCGACGAGCGATCTCCGATAAGGGTGAGCGACGAGCGACGACGACGACGATCTGGACTGGACCAATCCGATCTCCGTTTGTTGGCTTGAGGCTTAAGCGGCGTTGCTCTTGCTCTGAGGGACTGAGGCATTGTTGTACTTAGGTTTGCTTTAGGATTTTTTTTTTTTTTTTTTTGATAAAGCCTTAAGTGATTTCTGATTTAGAAGTGATTTGCTTTGTATTGGTTTTTGTTTTGTTTTTGGAGTATTTGTGGGTACCTCTGTAATCTGTTGACTGTTGGGCTTGCTGTGGGCTTTGTTGGGGGCTTGCTGTGGGCTTGGCTTTGTTACAATTTTTTTTTTTTTGGCTTTTTTTTTTGCTTGAAAGTAGAGCAAATAAATTTTATTTATTTATTTGAGGGTGTTCCTAATTTTGTGACTGAGGGTGTTCCTAAATACAGAGAAAATATAGAAAAAATTTAATTATTATATATAAATTTTTTTTTTCAGGTTTTTTTCAAGTCAAGGTGTTCCTAGGAACACCTTGAGCTACACGTGGCGTCGCCACTGAGCAAAAAGCGACCTGCTTTATTGCAAATGCTGGACACCGGAAGGGCAGGTGGCCAAAATGAAGGGCGTTGCACCTATTCCATATAAGCCAAATTGCAATTAGAAAGATCTTAGCTCAAAATTCATCTCGGCAAGAGAAAAACCTGGAGAGCAAGTCACTAAAACATGCAGGTGGAGATGGAACTGATTGGTGGAACCATTCTAGAGAGGTCCACACTCCAATAATATCCTTACAAAACCAGACAGCATGTAATGTATCTTCTCGGTGATCATTGCATAGTTTGCAGCTGACAGTTGAGACGATGTGGCACCGGTGGAGATTCACCATCGTTAGCAAAGCATTGTAGCAAGCTCTCCAAACAAAATGTTTAATTTTATGGGAAACCCAAAGCTGCCATATGCTCTTCCAGAATTTTCTCTGTACTTCCAAATTTGAGCTGCCTACATTAGACACAGATTCATAAGAGACAAGCAACTTATATACACTGCTAATAGTAAACATACTAGAAGGTGTATGAGCCCAAATAATGCGATCTACAGGGTGTCGAATGCTCAGAGAAATACCCATGATAATTTCAGCTTCATGGGGTAAAAAAAAAAGTTGTACCAACTCAGATTTCCACACGGCTCTGTCTTGATAAATCAGGACACTGACTTTCGAATCCACAGCGACCTGGGAGAGGGGAGAGATGACTACTCTGTTTGCTTGGCCAGGCAGCCGCTTATCCTCCTAAATCCGCATTGCATCCCTTGTTCCTATGTGCCATACCATACCTTTTCGAATCACATTCCTTGCACTGATGATACTCTTCCACGCATAAGACCCCGTAATTGAATCTTGTGCCTCTAAAATATTATACACCGGGAAAAATCTTGCCTTAAAGACATGGTGGCATAGGGAATTGGGATTGTTGATCATACGCCATACTTGTTTCGCCAACAAAGCCTCATTGAACTTCTCAATTTCTTTGAACCTCATCCCACCTACCTCCTTAGCTTCACATAAACGCTCCCATTTTTCCCAATGAGTTTTCCTGTTCTCACCATTATAGGCCCACCAAAATTTACGGATCAAGACTTCCAAATCCTTAATAAGCCCCTTAAGGAGTTTGAAGCAGCTCATAGTATATGTTGGAATCGACTAGATTACGGATTTGATCAAAACTTCCCTACCTGCCTGAGACAAAAGTTTTTCTTTCCACCCTTGGAGTTTTTTCCATACCCTTTCTTTAATGTAGATGAAACTTTGTTTCTTCGCTCCACCCACTAGCACCGGCAAACCCAAATATTTTTTAAAGTGATGAATAGATGGAACTCCCAAAATCTGTTGTATTCGAACCTGCACATCATGGGAGGTATTAGAGCTAAAGAAAACATTAGTTTTATCACGGTTTATCTTCTGCCCCAAGCCTCTCTCATAGATAGCCAAAATATCAAGGATTTTCTGGCATTCTTCATCTTTTGCACTTCAAAATAATACACTATCATCTACAAAAAATAAATGTGATACTTTTGGGCCATTTCAACAAATGGCCACCCCTTGGATATGCCCCTCTGATTCAACCTTATTCAATAAACTTTGCAACCCCATTGCACACATTAGGAAGAGGTAAGGCGACAAGTGGGTCACCTTGACGTAGACCATAATTAGGTTTGATATGGCCTATAGGTTTCCCATTCAAAATAACAGAATATGAGACAGATCTTATACATGACATCAGGAGACTAATTAACCTCTCCCCAAGCCCAAGATGCCGCATGGTTTTCTCCAAAAATTCTCATTCCACCTTGTCATAAGCTTTGCTTATATAAAGCTTGAGCGCCATATGGCCCACCTTCCCTTTTGTTTTTTACTTTAGATAATGAAGAGTTTCAAAAGCCACGAGTACAATGTCTAAAATAAGACGACCAAATAAGAATGCACTTTGAGATTCAGGAATAGCACTTCCTAGGAATTTTTTCAGCTGGTTCACCAACACCTTAGAGATCAGTTTGTAAACAACATTGCAAAGACTAATGGGTCAATTAGGAATGGCAACGGGTCAGGTTTGGGCCGGGTTTTTCCATACCCGAACCCGACCCGCGAGCCAAGACCCGCAGCCCGAACCCAGCCCGTTTACTAAACGGGTTTTTTTTTTCTTCTTTCGAGGCGTGGAGCCGCTCCACAGGCCCCGTCTAGCTAGGCCAAATTTGGGCCTAATTCTCGGACCAAATCATGGTCCAATCACAAATCAATTTGTTTTTAAGGCTCGGATGCCAAAAATAGTCCTAAAATAGGCCCAATCAGCTTAAAATATGAAAAAAAAAAAAAAGAAAAAAAAAGGGAAAAATCTTACACCAAATCAACTTGTCAAACACTTTTTTTTTTTTTTTTTCACTTCTTTGTTAATACAGATTTTTCACCATCAAAAAAATAAAAAATTCAAATCACAATCCCAAACATAAATAGCTTTTTTTTTTTTTTACTCTTCTCTGTTAATACAAATTTTTTACCCAAAAAAAAAAAAAAAAAACACAAATCACAAACATAAAACATAAATCACAAACACTAAAAAAAATATAAAAGTAAAATTTGGGTCTTTTGTTCAGAGCCACCCCTTTTCTTTAAACCCTAGAAATTTAGATCTCCATCTTTGTCTTCAACGTTCGATTAGGGTTTTGTGAGAAAGAGGGGGAAGGGAAAGACATGGACGATAGCTGTGCTGTGTGTGCCGATGCTCTTGAATGGGTTGCGTACGAAGCTTGTGGCCACAAAGAGGTTTGCTCCACCTGCGTCGCTGCACACACCGCTGGCATCGATCGTCAGAGGGTAGCACTGAATATGGCAAAAAGGATGCTTGTAAGCCCTCCAAGGATTCAGTCAAAATAGTCTACGACTGAGAGGGTGGTCGGCGGTGAGAGCTTGAGAGAGAGAGAGAGAGAGAGAGAGAGAGAGAGAGAGAGAGAGAGAGAGAAAGGGTGGCAGAGATCTTGAGAAAGAGAGAGAGGAGGCGGTTGAGAGGTGAGGCATGAGCATGACTATGGGTGTGCTTCTGTGTGAGGGAGGCGTGAGCTACTGGCTATTGCTGAGTGCTGAAGAAATGAGGGATTTTAGGGTTAGTTATAGCTATATATATATAGGGGTTTTTTGGTAATTTCAGGAAAACCGGGTTATATTCGGGTCGGGTTTCGGATTTTTTTATAAAACCTGGACCCGATTCGGGTTTTTTTTTTAAACCCATACCCGACCCTATTCCTAATTGGACCGGGTAAAATCTGGCCCCTTAGGGTTGGGTTGGGCCGGGCACCCGCGGGTTGGGCAAAAATTGCCATCCCTAGGGTCAATAATACTTTTGGGGTATTTTATTTTTGGAATCAGGGAAATAAATGTAGAGGCACCACACCGATATTAAGAGCATTAAGTACAACAAACGTTACATCATAACCCACAATATGCCAAAAAGATTTATAGAAAATAGGGGACATACCGTCGGGCCTTGGGGCAGTAAGGGGTGCATTTTGATTGAGAGCAATCCGAACCTCATCAACATGGAAGTCTCGACCAAGCATCACAGCTACCTCCTCGGATATGGTAGGTTGGATTCCATTAAGAATATCATTGAAACTTGAAGGATTTGAAGTGGTATAGATAGTTCGGAAATACTTTTCTATAATGCCACCCATGCGTGCTTCATCCTCCACCCACACACCCTCACCATCCTCTAACCCAACAATGAAGTTTCAACGGTTCCATTGATTTGTCCGACAATGAAAGTAACGAGTATTGCTTTCACCTTCCTTAAGCCATGCATTTCGAGATCGCTACTTCCATATACTTTCTTCCTTACTTTTGAACTTTTGAATCTCTTCTCTCAGTGCATAAGCTCTATTCGGGTTTGTTCTATAGTTGCCATCTTCTTCTGCTGTTTTCAAATCTTTAAGTTTTTTAGCCAATGTATTTTGAACATGATCGAAACAATTTTTATTCCACACCTTCAGATTGTCTTGACAGCCATGATCTTTTTATTAAACCCCTAAACCGAATCAAACACATGCAGCTCTCCCCAGGAATCTTTTATCACCGCTTCATAAGAAATGTCCTTTAACCACATCGATTCAAACTGGAATAGTTTACTTTTCCTATAGAATCGTTTAAATTCAAAATCTGAGCAAAGCAGGAGTGGTTTATGGTCCAAGTGGAAGGCTTCAAGATGATGTATTCAAGAAGTGGGGAAACGTAAAATCCACTCTACAGTTGCCACACTCCTTTCCAGATGAATCCAAGTGTTTTGGTCACTTGGTTTACAGTTGCACCAAGTGAAAGGGTACCCATTAAAACGAAGATCCTTTAGCTTGCAATAATCCAAAGCATCCCTGAAACCTTGCATTTGTCTCTCCGGTCTATCCAACCAACCCTGTTTCTCATCCGCAAACAAAAGTTCATTGAAGTCACCCATACACACCCAAGACAATGAGGAGCAGTGGCTCAAAGCTCGAAGGAGAACCCAGGAGTTTTTCTGGCTGGTTGTATCAGGATCTCCATAGAAACCCGTGAAACGCCAGGTGTCATCCCCTCCTTGGTTAATAATAACATCAATGTGGAGATTAGAGAAAGTTTGAACATCCACAACAATCTCAGACTTCCAGTACAGAGCAAGGCCACCACCTGTATTGACACGTGGAACAAAGAAAAGATTAGTAAAGTGAACCTTTCTACCAACTCTTTCCAAAATAGATTTATCAGCTTACTAAAAGGCTTCTTAGGCAACCCAATTCATCTCCATCTAATGGGAAAAAAACTTTAAAAAAAAATATATACATAAACAATCCATCAACCTATAAATAAATAAATAAATGATAAAATTTAGGTACAATATCTTATGTACTGTTCTTTAAGTTCCCCTCTTAAGATTCAGCCATATGATTACTTAACTAAAAATACACTTCTATTCCATGAGAAAAAATCTACATAGAAGAATTTTAAAAGGGGAACCTAAGGAACAGTACCTAAGTACTCTACCTAAATCTTGCTCAATAATAAATATATAAACTGTCGAGTTGATCATGTTCATGGCAAATAGTGATAGGTTGAATGCATACCCCTAATATTGTTAATGATTCTAGTTTTTTAATTTACTAATTATATTGTGCTTTCTTTCTTTTTTCGGCTGGAAAATATGTTTTATTAACAAAAAGAGGGATTGCTAAAGACTTCTCAGGCAACCCAATCCATCTCCATCCAGTGGGAAAAACCTAGCCTGGGATCGAGGAGATGTGCTGGGCTTGAGGGGCTTCCAAAAATAAACTGATGAAAGAGGCTTCCCAAAAAAGTATCATTTGTGGCACACAAACACTAAGGCAAACAAATTTTAGGTACCCATGGTCTGCATATATTATAGGAAAAAGTGTCTTTCATTTTTTTTTTTTTTTGTTTGAGAATAAACGGCCGAAGTGTCTTACATGTTAGTACTAGTTTATGAGATACCTTTGGTACTTGTATGCTTATTTAATAATGTTATGCCTCCGTTCTTTATAATTCAAACAATTGAGATGATTATTTTCAAGGTTAATACATGATTTTTTGTCTGGATAAACAATATGGACAATATGCAGGAATAGATCTAGAATTTAATCTTTAGGAGGTAAAAGCATGAAAAAAGAATCACCATTTTAAGAATGAAAACAAAGGATTCAATACTAAATTAATACATAAAAAATAGTGTTAGCAAAAATATAAGTAAAATAAAAGATACAATAATTTTTTAAAATATATTTCAACTTAATTATCCATCAAGATGTAAGTCAACATTCTTTTAAATTCCAAAAATCATCAATAATCGATTTTGTACTAAATTTCACATTAATTTATGTTGACTCTAAAGTCAAGTTCTACCCTAAATTCTCTACTCTAAACAAGATTATTTTATCATATTATTTTATTCTTATAACTAAAATTAGTAAATCAACGCAAAAAATAAAAGTAAAGAAAAGGTAAAGAAAGAACATATTTTCAAATTAAAATTTAACCATTTTATTGGGGAGAAAATTGATTTCTTAGTAAAGATCAATTCAAAAATATTCAATTTTTCATAATTAATTCTAAAGAGAGTGTGTGCGTGTGTGAATGGATGGGACAAGTGCCTTTTTCCCTGCCTTTTTCCCAACCAATAACATGGGTAATATTGAGAAACTATAGATACTGGCGGTCTATGCACGAGTTGACAATCCATTTTGAGGTGGTTAAGAGCGTTCATATTCAATTTTGCATTTCTTCTTTCTAAATTTTCTTTTTCTAAATCTCATTTCTTCTTCCTCTTTTTTATTTTTTATTTTATTATTTAGCTATCCACTTTAATAATACACCATACACCTTACTCTTCATTTTATAATACATCTTGTTAAAATAATCTAAAATCTCTTTTTTATGTAATTTTCTTTTACACAGAACCAATGAGCTACAACTCAAAACTCAGCACCCACCCCAGCCACATAACAATCTAGCATTTACCCTAGCCACTTAACAAAGCAGCACCCACTACAGCCATAGCAACACCATGTCCAAGCTTCAATCAACCACTCACGCCCAAATCGGCGACCTTAGCGCTCAATGACCACTCAAGCTCAGCATTGTTGACTTCTGGCCTACTTGATACGAGGCCCACCAACGGGCTCATGAGAGAGAGAGAGAGTTGCAATTAAAAAAAAAAAAAAAAACTAGAGAGAGACAAACGATTTATAAGAGCTACAATACTCATGTATCTTTTGAGAGTACTATAGTTGTGGGTCCATTTTTTACAGTTCCCAAGCTCAACGCTGATAAGGGATCTTGGACCACCAAAAAGGGTTAACGGATGTTGGTTGGATTGGGCTTGGCCCACCACGACTCTTTTGGGCAATTATACAAACCAATCTATGCACAAGACAAGTGAACTCCACAACACGTATATATATTGGTTGAGCAAATAATAAGGAACATCAAACACACAATGTAAAGTAAAACAATAAAGGGTGATGATTATGGATCCCTCAAAGAAGATTGTATTTCATTAAGTCAAGTCCTAGAGTACATTAGGTCCTACTTTATATGGATACTCCACAAGGCTTAATAAAACTCAAAAATCACAGATTTGAGCAATCCAACTTAGGCTCTCAAGACTTGCAAAATTTGAGTCTCTTTAAATCCAAGTGGCTCCCCAAATATTTGCTATTGGACCTTTTACAATGCCTCTTTTCTTTTAATAAACTTAGCTAATGGCTTAAGGAAAACTTCAGACTCTTTTTGGTATTTTTCTCTCTTGATTACATGTCCGAATCCCCCCTCTCCATCTCAGGCTCACCCCTTTTATAGTGTCCTTTGAAGGCTCTTTAAATTAATATTTTATCCCTTGATTCTTCTAGGTACCTAAGCCATTGATTTGTCTGAAATATTGGTGATTAGTCCTTTCCTTATTTCCTCTTATTTCACCTTCCTGGGAACTGACAGCTAAAATTTCTTCTACTGACTTTCTACTTGTAGGAGTTCCTTTGGGTAAACCCAAACTCCCTTTGGGGTCAATACTTCTGAGTGTTCTAGTGGTACACTACTCCCTTAGCTTCACAGCTTATAAGGCAGCAAGTGGGGGGGTTTTCTTTCGATGTGGGACTCCAAAGGATGCGATGTAAAAGACTACAAGGCAAAGCCCTTGGTCCGAAGATCCGTACATCCGAGGATCCTACACTTCTTATTCTTCTTCCAAGGCCTTAAAAGGGACACTTCAAAGGCCTTGAGACCTTGATGTTGACTTCTCACAATTTGGCCCTTTTCTGGAAATGGATGGATTCCTTCTTACATATGGTGTGCTTGAAAAGGTTTCTGATCACCTTCCTCTTATTCCACATCCTCTGCCTTACCTAAGGTCCCTTGGTCCTTCTTATTAGGTATTGATCCTGAAGCCATAATTTGTCCTTGTCGTTGCTTTTTGGATCACAGGGACTGGACCTGGACATGACCTCTTTCATTTCTTGTGCCCTTCTAAAATACGCATGCCTTGTTCCCATACCATCTCTTGAGCTGTCCACATCCTATTCAGCATCCTCCAGCCCCTCTTAAGGATCTACTATCTGGGATTGGGAAGACCAATGTACGGTCTGGGCCCGGATCCTCTCCTTTCCCAGGCTTCTTTGCTCTTTTATTCTTACTTTTCTTACTAGGCCTTCTTGGTTCATCATGTGTTCTTTGTCTTATTGGGCCGAGCTTCCCTTCCTTTTAGGGCCCAAGCCTTCTTTTCTTTTTCCCAAGGGTTGGGCATTCTTCATGTCCATGGGCCTGGCTTCTCATCACATTTTGGACTTCAACAATAGCTTTTTGTAAAATAAACAGGTGCAGGAGTTATTTTATTTTATTGGTCATTTTCAAACTCCATTTTGAAGATTTTTTTTAAAAGGAAAATTCCAGTGCAGTTCTATTCAATAATAGGAAGATCAAAGACAACAAAACAAGAAATGTATGGAGGAACAGACTCCATCTAGACTAACAAAGGAAAAGACAACCTAACCTCCTGGCTAAGACATGGGCTACTAAGTTGCCATGCCTCCTAATATGAGAGAAGGAATAAGTTTTTATTGAACTCACGATAGACACCGAGTCTTTTACAATATGGCCAATAGATAATGAGAAATCTATTGTAGAGAGAGCCTTGCATACAACTATCAGGTATTACAATATGACCATTTTGAAGAGCTGGATGTGCATGTTCTAACTTTTAACCCTTTCAATATAGTAACACTACTTAGGTTTAGATTTTATTAATTTAAAAGTATCATTTTAGGGAGGGTTTATATGTGTGGACCAATTAACTATTTCTATTTTTTATAGTCTCTTTGAGCCAACTTAATTCTTGAAAAAGAGATAAGTGTAACTCCTAAAAATTTAAAATTCAAATTTAACTATATATTATAAAAATAAAAATAAAAATAATGGCTCCGTTGGTCCCTAAATAGTTTCATCTTTAACAATATGTTGAATAGAGTTATGAATGAATCAAGTTGTTTATAAACAGTTCAAGCTTGACTTGATAAAAAAGTTTGTTTATGTTTGTTTGTTTATAAACAACTAAACAAGCTAAGCATGAGCCTTAGTTTTAGGCTTGTTTAATAAACAAATCGAGCCAAAAAAAAAATAATGTTCAAATAGGCTTGCCCTTGTGAACAATAGGAGTTGATAAAAAATAAGTCAAGCCTATGCTCGTTTATGGGCTTAGTAAAAAGCTTGATATGAGCTTGAAAAATAAACTCATATATTACTAAGTCTTTAATTAAGTGGGAGTTTGGATCATTCATCCAAACCGAATGAGCTTGATAATATTTTAATGAGCTTAATGATGTATTTGTGTTGGATGTCAGTCTCAAGAGCTTGATATTAAGCTTGAGTTTAAGCTTGACTCAAGCTGAGCTAAGCAAAACTTAAGTTTTAGGACTTTCTGACGAGCTCAAGTTTGAACATTGTTTGTAGGCTTGGTTCAAGCTTCCGTCAAGTGAACATTTTAATTTTTTGATTTTAAACATTCAATACTCAACTATGTTCAGCTTGTTTCAACCCTATATTGTTGTAGGAGGTATCTACCTTCTTTTCTTTTCTTTTTTTTTTTCTTTTTTTTTTTTCTCTTTTTGTTGTTGTTATTGTTGTTGTTGCATATAGAGAATCTTTCTACTTCAATTATACACGATTTATTGGGGTTGTCAGTCTAGGGATGGCCAAATCCATTGGGTAATGATTACCTAGCTTGACCCGACCTGAAACTGTCAGGTATTACTCAATATGTCATGTGGGAAAGGGAATCGGGCTAGATTTTCCCCAGAACCCAAAATTATCTAGTTGAGTTTGGTTATTATCCAAATCTAACCCTTATTATTATAAATTTAAAAAATAAAATTGAAGCTTGAAAAAAATGCCTAATTGGTTCAAGTTATATAATCAGATTGCCTTGGAGTGGCATTTGAACCTATAATTTTGATTTTAACCTCTTAAAAAATAGACAAATAGTTCATCCTTTATATGAGAGAGAGAGAGAGTATTATGACTAAAACTTGAAGCACAAAAATATACCCTGCAATTATGAGTTGACTAAAGTTAGTTAATGGAAAATAAATAAAAATAAATGTGAGCCATGTTATCAATATAGGCTATTTACTATCAATTGATTTTCATAGCATTATGACCCTGTACTCTGGTTATGTACTGTATTATAAACCCAGTTTAAAACACTATTATTATTTTCGTGTGTGTTCTAATAAGTATTACTGTTTACTCAAAAAAAAAAAAAAAATAGCATTATGACCCCATTAAAATGATGTTCAAATGCTATATACTATATATTAATATTTCCTTATTATAGGGTTTGTTTTCAAATGAGTCCTTAATTTGGAAATTGTTATTTAGAGATTAAATTCAATCAGGATGTGATGTAAAATCTAAGTTTTACCCCTCTAATCCCAACATACCACATTATCATATTACATATTAAATAATAGGCACAATCACACTCAATCCATTATAATATATATTTGAAATTCCAACTTAAATGTGAGTTTATTTAGATGTTATTATGTGTAATATGATGTATTAAGTTTTAAGTAAAAAGTTAATATGGCAATCTCTTATTTGATGGTGTAAAACATGAATTTTACATCCTATCCTTACCAAATTCGAACACTATTATTTATACTATCATGTATTACCAAGATTAACAAGCCAACTATCAAATTTATATTCAAAGTTGTTACCAAGTCTCCTTCGTGATTTTCCATATATTATTGCACATAATTTTTTTTTTTAAGAAAGCAATACGTAAACACTAAACATTCAAATTTGCTAAAAACTAATTAACGTGATTTTAAATTTACCATAACTGTTGACAACTACAGTTTGTTTAGGTAGGAACAATTAAAAGGCCCAAAAAGAGAAAGTGAATTTCCATTTAAAATGGAGTCTAATTTGTGGATCAACTTTTGGTAATAGAATAATAGTAATTGGCTATCAAGTATTTAATTTTAATTTGAAAAATAAAAAACTAATGTCAATGTAAAATCAAGTGGGTTCCAATTAACTCAACTTGTAAATTCTTTTCCTAAAAAAAAAAAAAAATTGTAAAATCTTTGATATTTGAATAAGAGATTTAAGATTCAATCTCCTCATAGATCAAAAACTGATTGGTGTCTTGATTTAATGATAAAAAGCACAATTATCAGGAAAAAAAAAAAAGAACTAAAAATATATATATATATATATATATATAAAAGTTTTGGGTTGGATATACCCAACAAACAAATGTTGATCGAACAAGTGTAACCCAAATAATCAGCAAGAATTGAAAATAAAGAAAAGTTTAGGAAGCTAATTACCAACGGGTTGAAATCAACGATCACTAACAGCTCTCAAACGCAAGACATGACAAAACTTATGACATGTATGATATAAATAAGACCCAAGTTTACATTAGGCTCTGTATCTTAAGATATCTAAAGAGGTTCACAATAGTTTATAAACACGAGAATGAGCTCACTCCAAACCAATACAAGACTCAACAAAAGTCAAAGTGGTTGGAACACACCTACACCATCATCAATGTCCCTATAGTAGGCTTGTGTTATTATTATTATTTTAATAACATTATGATGATATTTTGCCTCATCTATTGATGTGTTGACGCATTTATTTGCTAATATAAAAATTATAGGCTTTATGGGCATCCACGGAATCCATTACATGGCACAAATGGTAGTGAAAAAATTTCAGGTTTCAGTTTTTGTTTGACCAATACTTACGGTAGTCAATGTGAGATATATTTGTAGAATGATTAGAGGTAGCTAGGGAATGATTGTCCACGGACCGGGCTAGAATATGATAGTCACCAGAAAATAAATTTCTACATGCTAAAAATACAAATGATCACAGAACCATTTTGATATTAACTTTCTCCACAAGAGAGCCATTTAGATATACATTACACTGTGAATCATAGCTTTACACGACATAAATGTTAATAGTTATCGATGGCTGATGGAAAAAATTGTGAATTTTTGCACATCAGATCCCTGCCCCTAAATAAAAGAATGATGATTAAAACATAAAAATAAGACAACCTCTACATCTTTTTTTTAAACAGACTCTGCTAAAAAAAGGCCTTATAAAACGCTTCTTGTTTGGTTTACCATGCGTTCTTGTGTGGATATGGTCATACTCTTCCCTCCCTCTCTAATGGTGGATCTTCCTCAAGTTTTCGGCTTAACCTCCTTTCGAAACCTCTGTAAATTTTACAAATCTCTTATCAAAAAATGGGCTCGAAGCAAAAATTCATCTGCAAATGAGTCCCAAGTTGAACCCGATTTAGAAGCTCAAAAGGTATGCATTTAGCAAAAGAAAACTTTTACTTTCATAATTCTCAATTTTTGCAAGAATGTCTAATAAGAACAGGTCATAGCACAATACAAAATCCTAAAAGTTACATTTCCTTGGATAAATATTAACTCTCAATTGTATTGACCAAGACATCACCAAAAAAAATTTAAATTGTGAAGTAAATCAATATTTAGAGAGATGTTGGTTTTTCTTTTTGTCCCGAAAAAAAAATGTTGTATGTTATAATTATCACATGAAACATATATTCATGCATGGCAATTTTTTTTTTAAATGTCTCTCATGCATTCATGTATCTTTTTCCATTGTATCATGTGAACTTTCATTTTCAGGACCATGGAGGTGATAATAGACTAGAGGAAGAATCTATGAATGGAAACCACAATCATAGACACAAAGGAGAGGGCTTGGGAGGAAATGGCACTACCACTAGTCATAGGGGTTCCCACAAGCATAGAAGCTCTGACAATGGCTTTTCTTCCACACCTTCTTCTCTCTCAAGAAGTGCAAGCCGAAAGAGTAACTCTAACACCCCAATAAAAAGTAATCTGTTTAGAAGCTTGAACAAGAAAAGCACACAATCAATGCCCTCTTCTGCACATATGGGACGCAAAGGCAAAGACTCAACACCCTCTCCTCCTGTCCTGTCAAGAAATACAAGTCGCGGCTCTAACTCCTCACGCATCATGTATTCAAACTCATCTGGGATGTTAAAACCCCCACCAATCGAGAAGAAGCTCGAGTGCACGCTTGAGGAGTTGTGCTATGGAAGCACCAGGAAGGTCAAGATCACAAGAGAAGTCATTTCAGACACCGGGTTTGTAACCATGCTTGTTTATTTATATATTTCTTTTGAATAAATTCAATAATTACAACGAGAGAAGGGAGATGTTAATTCCTTACGTTTCCTTTAGAAACATTAGGAGGTGCTAATTGAAATACAATCGCTTGGCGTTCCAATTCTATTGTGTCAAGTATTATTATGATCAGTATTCCTCAACCTAGGATAGGAATGGTCTTCAAAAAGTAGTCAAAATTAACCAAACCTTGATTTGTTGAAGTCACACCAAATGTTATGAGATTTTTGAATACCTGCAAATTTAGAAGCTTCCTAACCGTCTAGTTTCTGCCATCAGCCTCCTTAGTTTTTCCATATAACTTATACTTTTGCTTATTTTAAATTCGATTTTAATCCCCCATATTCAAAGGTTCAATTGATTCCTCAAATATTTAACAGATGATAATTTAGTTTTTTTTCGTTAATCTTCCGTTCAATTTTTTTTGTTGGCATGGTTAATAGCATGCTTAATAGACTGCTGAAATGGCTAATTTATACATTTGATATTTGTGATATGAGGTAAGTTTGATTTTGATCCCTCAAATATTCAATTTTCGGTTACATGAATGCCCCAATTTTCTTTCTCTTGTTTCATTTCAAGATCTTTCTTCTTTCTCTCTTCCTTCCTTTCTTTTGTAGCTGCAAGCCACATCTCTTATAAGCACCCCAAACCATATTCACTTGCTGCAGGTGGGACTCAATGGCAGGGGATGAATGGGATGTTCCCAAATATATTCCCTTGTTAGGTACCCCTGAATCTGCTCTTTAATGACCTATGGACCATATATGCTCAGCTGGACCTTAGCACCCAATAGCCCCTTACACATATCAATTGATGTGGACCATGTGGTCTCTCTTGTGTCAAGATATCTTTCTTGAAAGCAAAAGTCTGATTGATGATCTTTTATTTAAGGTTGTATTAAAATAAAGAAGAATGTGACTAGAGGTTGGAGAAGAATTGATAGAGGAAGTAATTTACCGTCTTTTAAATATTCAAGGGAACAAAATCAAATTTATCTTATATTTAGGGATAAAAATATAATGTTTGAGGGATCAAAATCAAGCGTATATTATATTTTAGGGACCAAAAACATAATTTATCTTAGTTAATACAATCTTACTTGTCCATTGTGGTAGAAATAGAAACAAAAGTTCATATTCTTCTAGCTTTCTTTATTACTTTTTTATGTTTGTGAGTGAGTTTGGGCCCAGGAGAAGAGGGTTTTTTTTATTATTAAGATTTGAGACCTAAACATCTCCATTAGAAAATCAAAAAGTGTCGGTTGAGTTACATGGTAGGAGGAAGGATTCTTCAAGTCTATCAATATGTTTAGAAAATCATAAAGTATATATGTGCAAGTTGTTGCTTGAAATAGGTCAAAACTAAAAAAACTTTTCTTGGCAGGCAAATAACTCACGAAGAGGAATTGCTATCAATAAAAGTGAAGCCAGGATGGAAAAAAGGAACAAAGATCACATTTGAAGGAATGGGAAACGAGAGACCTGGGGCTCTTCCGGCGGACATAACTTTTGTGATTGCAGAGAAACGACACTCCATGTTTAGAAGAGAAGGTGACGATTTGGAGTTAGCCGTAAGGATCCCCTTAATAAAGGCACTTACAGGCTGCACAATCTCTATCCCTCTATTAGGTGGGGAGAAGATGTCAATGACAATTGATGATATCATATACCCTGGCTATGAAAAGATCATTGCTGGCAAGGGCATGCCCAACCCCAAAGATCATGGAAAGAGAGGAGACTTCAAAATTACATTCCTAGTTGACTTTCCAAAAGAACTAACAGATGAACAACGATCTGATATTCTTAGTATTCTACAGGACTCTTCTTGATCAATCATTTATAGTTTTTTCCCTATAGGAATCAAGGATCATGTTTGCCTTCATATGTTTTGTTTAAACAGTTATTTTCATGGGATATAGGTTGGCCATCAAGTATACCTCATTGTAAAATATACCTAGAAGCTTGACAATGTAATCATCCAATAAACACTAGATGTTCAGTTTTGCATCTCCCTGAGCCAACCTGGTTCTTGGTTAAAGAATTTGAGCGTTTTAATTTGAACTGAATTAGAATTCTGACGACAGAAATGTTCCCTTTATTTTTGGCCCAACAATAGGATTTTGTATCTTGAGAAATTAGTGTACCAAAATTGCAGTTAAAAGTTGTAGAGCCTTTTACATCTCAAAGCAAAAAGCTTCAGCATGAAGCATTCATACCACTTGGAAGGTCAAGATCCAAAATTGTCCACCAAAAAAAAAAAAAAAGTCCACAATGGGTTGGATTTTTTCCATATGATATAAATCAAAATATTAAATTCAAGTTGACCAGGTCAAAGAAATTCCCGAGAACATTTTTGGAAGAAGAAACAAATTATGTGTGAAAACTTGAGAAAGGAGACACACTAGTGCCCAAGGGAGGGCCTAGCCCGCCCTCTGAGTCGCAGAAATTATTTATTTTTAGATAGATTAAGGCCTAATTCAATATGAAACTTGACACCCCCTCCATAGATCAGCCCAAACAACCGCAGTTCAGACCTTTCCTAACTTGAAATCCTGGCTCGGCGTTGCAAGTGAGAGATAGAGAGAGAAAGAGAGCTCTGCATTTTAACATTGAAGAGCTCTCAAATTAATATGACTGGCAAGATTTTTATTTTATTTTATCAGCATTGGTCAAAACACAAGCACGTTTTGGTGGCCATAACTCCAACAGGAATTCGAACCTATAATAGCTGAGAACTGGAACAGATTATCTACAAAGAGAGCGACACTTCCAACTATCACCGAATATTTTTCAAACTACTCGTTTCAACTACGATCTTGGAAGTCCATTTTCATGATATTCCATCCGATCAAATATTTACATCAAATTTATAAAACTAAATCAAGAAAAGTAAAAACATATGATTAATACTCTCTGTGTTTTGGATGATTATTTAATACAACTTTTTCATGATATTTTCTACATCAATCCAACCCCACTAACAAGAAAATCACGTTCCTATAAAGAAATCAAACAGTACTGAATATTTTCATGTCATAATCAATCAATCTTGTAAAAATTAAAATAAGGGAAAAAAAATTTCTGTACTGAATTAAGTACCTTCAAAATACAAAGAAAGACAGAATGAAACGTACATTAAGCAAAGCCACATCAATTATCTTTTAATTCTTTGACCATCCGAACAGAGCACAGATCACACCAAGTATACTACCACTCATTAGAGCCTTCATAAATTTTAGCTTCCCATTTGTGTATGGTGGGTACCTCACAGGCGCATCGCCTGCAAAACTTCGATACAAAACTGCCTTCTTATGGCTAAAAGCATCAAACGAGAATTTCCCATGGTAGGCACCCATTCCACTCTCCTGAACTCCTCCAAATGGAAGAGCGTCAACCGTAAGCTGCACCATCAAATATGTATTTATATGTTCAGGTCCTAAAGATATTTGGAAAATGCAAAGAAGTTTATCTGTACATATAAGAACACCACATGTTTCTACTTGTTAATTGACATGTATGCCAATGTTGATTTTGACTAAGACAACCAGAAATATTATGGGGAAATGACCCGTGACATATATAAGCTCAAACCTTGCATCTCAATCTTGAGAGGCACATCAATATCCACATGTGGCCCAAAATGACAAATTAAAGTGACTTGTTTCTATTGCAATCCAAACCTAAAACTCAAAGAAATCCACATTTTTCTTTGACACTGTTTAGGAGACTAAGACAAGACAATTGTATCTTCTTCTTTTTTTCCTTTTTTACTCTTCGCTTTTGCAAGATGTGACCAATGGGCAATGGGCAAGCCCCACCACATATCTTTCAAGTCACGATACTACTCTTTTATATCAGGCAATAGTAAAAAAAAAACATACAAGTCTCTTCCTTAATTGCTCTATATTTATTTTCCTCAAATTTTGTTAATCTCCATATTGCTAAATTTTTTATTGATTTCCTTTTGTTTAAGGGGGGAATATATATATATATATATAATTCTTAATTCTCATTCATATTTGATTTCATTCAAAATAATGTTATTACTTCAATATATCAAGCTAAATTCATTATTTGTTAAATTTGATCATATTAAATCTAACTAATATTACCAAGAACTAGGATGATTTACTATTAATCCTTGTTATAATTTAAGTATGTCTAAATTGAGAACTATTGACACCTTATTTAATACAAAAGATGCTGACAATTTAGAAAGCAAAACATCTTTGGATTCTACTGCAGAGACTTCCAACTCCCCAAAAATGTCATAAGAATCTCTGAGTACAAGTTTTTTGTAGATAATTTGGTTGTTTATATTGAAAAGAAAATTGCTACAAAGTTTAGTACAAATTTGATACTTTATTATTTTAGTTATAGCTACAGTTTTTTAACTAGAGATATTTAGTTTTCATATTTTCATTTCCTTTTATACCTACATAATTCCTCCATGATAATTTACAAAGATAAGTAAAAAGTATATAATATCTTTTACCTAAGTTTCTCACATATTTATTAAATTTGATATTCACTTTTTGTTATAACTTAAATCTACTGCTTTATAAATACTTTATTTAAATCTTGAGCTATGTTTATAAATTTTTTATTCTATTATATATAACATAATATATGGTATGTAAAAAAAAAAATAATAATAATAATCATTATATTTTAATCGCACCACACCCCCCTCCCCCCCCCCCCCCCCCCCCCCAAAAAAAAAAAAAGACTGCCAATGACTACAATTTCTATATCTTTCTACCGTGCAACTTTTCTCCTCCTCATACTTATCCATGTTTTTTTTAACTGAAAAATCAATTGAGTTGTGATTAGTGAAGATCTGCCAATACTTCTTGGCCTTCCAAAAAGACACTCACCCAAAGAATTTCTCAAATTAAGAACCATTTTCAACACAACTTTTTTTAGCAAAAACTATATTTGGCACAATGGAGATTATCTTTAAAAATGTTCAACGTAGATATGCAACCACTGAGACCTAATGAAGTAACAATTTCACAAGAAATCTCATGTCCAGCAGCAGGCCTGAGGTTTCACATTAACTAATCACTGATAATATCACTTTTTCTTTATGTATATGTGCATGGAAAATTGTGCATGCAAGTGTTTGCAGCTAGATTCTAAAAGTTAAAAGAAAGAAGAATTACATGTATAACAGTGTCATTGATGAGCAATCCCCCCGCAGAGACAGCCATCACGAACTGCTCCTTGAGCTTCTTGTTGTCGGAAAATAAATATGCAGCAAGGGGCTTTGTTCCAGAATTTATAACATCAAAGCTGTTTTCAACTTTTTCAACCTGTTCAAGCAAAATATATATATCATTCTTGATCTCACCATATTTCGTAAAGAGAAGTTCAGAGAAAGCTTACTGAGTTCAAATACCTACTCATTAGCAAATTACTACAATGACTGATCTCTGCGTTTTATTAATGCTATTATTACATCAGAAATGCAAAAACAGATTGCTTCCTCATAAATCAGCTAACTTTAAGAACATGGTGTATGCAGCTTAAGCTATTTTCATTAACTAACCTTTCTGGGACGACAGTTATGACACTGTCACATTTTCTATTATCTTAGAAGAAACTACTAGTTTAGAAGAGGGGGCATTGCTCTGAATTCGAAATCAAATAATGTTGGTGATACATAAAGTCAATTATGTCACTCCTGTCCAGCTTGAAGAGAAACACATGCACTATTATTGCAAGAGTCACTTGAAATTAAGTTCAATTCTTCAGTATTTCTTTTTCTTTTTCTTTTTTTGGATAAATTCTATGCTTCAATATTTCTTTAAAATGCATCCTAAAGAAACAACAGATCTTTGAGCCATATCTCAATGTAGTCAATTATCTTGGTTCCTACCGTGAAAATGGGTAGCAAGGGTCCAAAAATCTCTTCATTCATTATCAAAGAGTCCCGTGGGACATCCAGCAAGATGGTGGGAGCAATCTTCCTGTGGTTGGAGGAAAGAAGCATCAACAGTATGAAATGCCCATTGCACTTAGCAAAACTATACCAATGAAACAACAGGAAAATACACACTGCCACTCACAAGTTTGCTTTATCCCTTTCACCTCCATGGACAATCTTGCCAGAAACCTTATCCTCATCCAAGAGCTTGGTCAAGCGAGCAAAGTGGTTTGAGTTCACAATGCGGGACTGGTCTTTTGACTCCAATTGATTCTTCCCATAAAAACCCTCCAGTTCATGTTTCAATGCATCTACCTGGAAAATTAGAGGCATTAGATGAAAACTAAATATGTATGAACCAATAAAGTAGTGTATCTAATGGCACATGTTGGCGAAATTACCAACTTCAGAGCAACATCTTTTGTTGTTAAAATGTAATCGACGGCAACGCAGGTTTGTCCATTATTACATCCCCACTTACCCGCAACTATCCTTCTAGCTGCAACCTAGGAAAGACAAATACAAATACGTTAGCATGTGAAAAACAAAATGGCAGTCAAGTTGCCATTATTAACAGTGAGGATAATGGATATGAAAAAAATCATGCTATGCAAGAATTAATAATGCTTTACTTTTAAATTGATGCTCGAGTCAACAACAGCCGGGCATTTTCCTCCAAGTTCTAAAAGAACTGGTGTAAGGTGCTTTGCAGCAGCTGCCATCACAATCCGTCCAATTCTACCGTTACCTGCAAAATCAAGGATTACTTGAGTAGAAGTACAAAAGGATTCACACCATTCAACATTCAGAAAATAAACCATCCAAAAATTAAAAACTTTTAGCTGCAAAAGGTTTCTTCCATTAGAAAATAGTGAATTTCATTTCCCATGACAACACAATGATCATCCTAAACGTGCTACAAAAGTTCATTTGAGACACACTCAAGGTGTCATTCTCTTCTCTTTTTCTTTTTTGTTAAGTAATTGTACCATCAATAGTGGGGCAAAATTTAGTAAAATAGATTTCATCCTTGCTCAAAAAACTGATAGTAGATGTTGTAAAGATTGTAAGTGATACCAAATGAGAGCTAACCACTCTACAAAAATTGGTGGTATCATATATTTGTAAAGATGGAAAATAAGAGATATTAAACAAAGAAACCCAATAATTAGTTGATGTGGTTTGAATGGAGAGAAACGATGTGTTTAAAAATAAAATGTTCAAAGAAGGAAAGTAGGATCTATACGAATACATTAAATAATAAGATGCGGAATGAAATGGCTAGTTGTAATAAAAGTGTAGCTAAAGAAGTGCTTGGAGAATCTAAAGGATGTGGGCAACTAACTAAGAAGACTTGGTGGTGCAATAAGGAGGTTCAAGCAACAGTTAACTTAAAGAGAGAAAGTGGCTAGTTGTAGTTGTAGACACAACGCCACTTATGAATTAAGTGACAAAGAGGGAAGCCAAAAAGGTTGTCCAAGAGGCTAAATTTTAGACTTCTGATGAATTATATGGCAAGTTGGGGACATAGAATGGAGAAAATAATATTTAGAAACATGCCGAGACAAATAACTAAAAGAGAGAGAGAGAGTTGAACTAAATCAAATGCATTAAAGATGAAGATCAAATAGTTTTATTAAAGGAAGAGGAGATTACAGAGAGATTGAAAGGTTATTTTGATTAGATAAACTTTTTAATTGAAGCAATACAGGAGATTGGAGTGAATTGAGAAACCCAATTGAGGATAGAAACCATAAGCTTATTCCAAGAATTAGGATGACAGAGGTACAATGTTGGTAAAAGCATCAAGCGCACTTAAGCACATAGACCTCTAGGAGCCTAGGTGCAAAGCGCAAGCTTGATTGAAATAAAGCACACAATTTTTAAATATAATACATCATAACTTCCCTCTAGGAGCCTAGGCGCAAAGCGCAAGCCTGATTGAAATAAAGCGCACAGTTTTTAAATATAATACATCATAACTTCTAATAGAAATATTTGTAACATATAATTAAAAATAATAATAACTTAAAATTTGTATATTTTACCTCTTAGGTAAGTGCAATTCTATAATGTTTGCAAGTTCAAATTTTACCTAAGTTATTTCAATTCTTAAAATTTTTATAGTAAATTGAAAACAATTATCAATGGTCAATATCATAATAATCTAGTCATAGAAACTTTAAACATAACATTTTATATAATTTCCTGTGCTTCATAAAAAGTAAATAACCATGATAGTTATGATCAAATGATGTATATGGTTCAATCAACATACATCTAAAAGTCAAAGACGAAAAAGCACAAGAATTGTAAATTAACCTTGTTCATATCTTATGAGATATAATAAAAAAAAATTATGTGTAATACAATACCCCAAGGATGGTGGTTGTGTAATAAATCATTGGTCCATGTCGATTCTTTAAAATCAAGCAATTAATTTTGATGATCCAATCCTTTTTAGCAATAAAATAAAAAACTGTGCCTAGGCATGCTTTGTGCTTCTTCAAAATTCTCCAAAATAGCATGCCTAAAGCGAGCTTCATTAAATGAGCTTTTTTTTGGCCTATTGAAGTGTTGAGGGCTTGGGGCTTCGAGCTTTGAGCTTAAGTGTGCATAAAGCTCACTTTTAACAACATTGCCGAGGTAGATGATGCATTGAGGATGAAAACAAGGAAAGTCTTGAGACATGATGAAATTCCCATTTAAGTTTGGGAGTGTTTGGGTGATGTGGGAGTATGATGGTTAAAACGATTTTATTTATTTATAATTATATAAGAATTGAAGTGTTAACATAATGCCTAATGAGTGAGGGAGAACACTACTACTTTTTTACAAGAGCAAGGGAGATGTTCAAAAATGTACAAATTATTGTGGAATTAAGTTTGAGACTACTATGATACTTTAGGAGAGAGTGATTGAATATAGGTAAAGACACCAAACAACAATATTGGGGAATCAATTTGGTTTCAATGTTTCATGTCAGGGAGATCTACAATGGAAGTTCTTTTAAGTTATTCTCTTACTTAGACGTCTAATGAAAATATATAGAGAATCCCCGTAAAGATTTCCATATGGTTTTTATTGACCTAGACAAAGTAGGGCACTAAGTGGTGGGTTTTTTTATTTTAAAAAAAAAAAAAAATTTGAGTTGCCCTAAAGTATATTAAGCTAATTAAGAATATGAATCACGGAGATGTAACTAGTGTAAAAATAAGTTGAGGCATCACAAGTGAGTTTCCTATCACTATAGGTTTGCATCAAGGATTAACATTAAGTCCAAATAACTTTGCACTAATGACGGACGAGCTCAAAAGATCGATTCAATATGAAGCCCCTTGGTGTATGCTTTTTGTAGAAATATAATTTTAGTGGATGAAACTAGACATGTAATTAATGTCAAGTTAAAATTTTTTGGAGAGATGATTTAGTGTTTAAAAGGCTTTCCATTAAGTAGGATAAAACAAAGTACATGAGATGGAAGTTCAGTAAAAGTAGAAACAAAGATGAAAGGTTGTAAAACTCTATGGTTAAGAGATACCAAAGAAATTTGAGCTTTTGGTATCTTGGATCAATAATTCATAAGGATTGAGAGATTGAAAATGATGTAAATCATAGGATGAGAGCAAGGTGGGTGAAAAAGATAAAGTTGAGAAACACGTATGGAATATTGTGTGATCATAGAATACTTATTAAGTTAAAAGGGAAAACTTTATAAGATCACTATAGCCTAGCTATGCACTATGGTACTGAATATTTGGTTGTTAAGAAGCAACATATTCATAAAATAGTTGTAATTGACATGAAAATGTTAAGATGGATAAGTAGAAATAGAAGGAAATATAGGATTCAAGATGAGAAAATTCACTTAAAGATAAGGATGACCCCTATTGATGAAAGATGGAAAGAAAGTTGTTTAAGATGGTTTGGTCTTGTGCACAGGAGAGAGAGATTACTACACCAGTGAGGAAAAGTGAGTTGGGTCAAGTTGAATGAATAAATGAAAATATGTAGAGGAAGGCCTAAAATAGCATTAGTAGAGGTAGTAGAAAATGACACGTCAATTAAAGAAATAACTGAGAATATAACTTCATATTAAATAGAATGGCCAAAAATATATATAAGGTCAAGTTAGATGCACGAACACGAACACAGACACAGGTACAGATACAAGTACAATACAATGAAACGAGCAATATTTGAAAAATTATAACATAATACGGCAGATAGGACACTGTTACAACACGAATATAAGACCCCAAATGAAGTGTTTGTGCTTCCTACCATGATTAGCATGTTAAGAACTCATAACCAATCCTAAAATGTTGGGACTAAGGCATGGTTTTTGTTGCTTTGTTAAGTGATAATCATACAATAAGCCTAACAGTTAGAGATTGGTAAATCGATAGCACATATAGGCATAGCAACACCACCAAAAATGAAAAAGAAAACATACAGGATGGTTGGTTTACACCACGTCTATACTACGATAGTTCAAAATTAGCCTGCCCCAATTAATTAAACATTCATAAGGAGTTCCTCTACCCCAAATACAAGTTGTTGACCTTAGCCATTAATGATTACAATATGTTATGTCTGAAAAGTAAATCAAAAGAGCAGAATCACTACACCATATATTCTATTTAGACAACACATCATCTCCTTATCAAATAGTATCACCGCAAAGAAATTAGTCAAACTACCTTCTCTTAAGAGAAAATATTCCCTTCAACCCACCAAGTGAAACTAGAACTCTACATATAAAAAGTCTCTTCATAAATAATCAACTCTTCACTGGGGAAGGAACAGTGAAGATTGGCATTAGATATGTAGCCAGAAAAGGTATTCATAATAGAAGCTAATCAAGCTATTTTACCACCCTCAAACAGATGGACCTATTTCACCCTGCCAATTTTTCTTGGAATGAAAATTTCTAAAACAAACACTGCCTTGGTTTGCAAGCCATATAAGATGGAGAAATCTACAGCGTAAGCATCCCAGTATAAATTCTAAAAGGCTAGCCTCATCAATTCATCTATCAGCACAATCTCACTCTTCCCTAAACTACCCATTCTTGCTGAAACGGCCTTAAAGCCCTGTAGAACACATTAAAGGCTTTAGAGTTTATCCCTCAACAAAAGAGTGTGCCATTTGGTAATAATAATTAACGTTCCGCCTTATCTCTCACCTGTGTCAATCTCAAAGCTAACACCTTTACTACGTTAGCAGCTTTTCAGTTATAGGCCATAGATATTCCATCACCACCTTTAAGTATTTTTTGTTCCTAAAATTTTCAGGGTTCATCAGGTACTTGCATTCATGCACACACATTGAGAGTTTTCCATATTAGGGTGGGTAATATTAGTTTATTCAACCATGCCAGCAAGTCAGCGTTTTAATCTTTTTCACCTTTTTTCCACCCCATGCCCACAACAGCTTCAACCAGCTAACTCAAATATTCCCAATAGTGGTTTGGTAGTTGCACATTAAACGTCAAAATCATTACCAATCCATGCTCCCTTATTCCAAATGTTTATCTAAACCAGAAGCATAAAGAATCAAATTTGAGGTGGACTCCAAAACATCCTGTAACATGAGGTATTCATAACCAAAGGGTTGGCTTTAAACTTCAAAAAAATTGCAACCTTGGGCTAAAAAAGTTCATTTTCACTCTTGCATTAAAAAATATATTTTTTCCATCATTATGTACTCTTTTAAGATCCGTATAATGCACACACAAGGAGAATACTGCAAAATACTTTTTATATAAAGAAATATCAATTGATCAAATTATTCAAGATTTTAAGATTATTCTAGAAGGAAAAGGCAAATGAATGACAAATGACTAAGAACCTGTATAAAATATTTTGTCCCACTTTTGCTCCAGTAGTGCAGATGTTTCAGCAACAGCCCCCTCAACAACCCTTATCAAAGAGTTATCCAAATATTCCCCGACTAATTTTGCGAGCAATGACGATGTGGCTGGAGCAATTTCTGATGGTTTTAAAACAACTGCATTACCAGCTGCAATAGCTCCAACAACTGGTTCAATTGACAACACTGGAAAAGATAAAACAATAATTATTATCATCAAATTGAGAAATTTAGACTGACAAATAATTTGTATGTTCAGCTCTGAAATTTATAAAAAATTCTAACAAGGATTGAACATACAGAAAGGATAATTCCATGGTGAAATGACCAAAACAACACCCAGAGGTTCTGACACTATTTCAGCTGATGAAGGAAATGAGGTTAATGAAGTTTTAACCTGAAGTAGAGGCAAAAAAAAAGTAAATAAATAACCCCGAATAATTAGTGTCATGAAAATATTGTACATATAAAATTTCATTCAGTGGTCAGGATCTGAAAAAAAAAATTACCTTTTCTGGCTTCATCCATTGTTTTAGTTTCTTAATTGCCAATGTGCATGCATTCTTTAACATAGATATCTGCATAAGAAGCCAAAGAAATCGTATTTAGAGGAAAGGCGATTTACTTCCTACAGAATTTCAATACAATATATATATATATATATATAATGCACAAGAACCATAAGAAGGCTAAACAATTGTTATTTTCCTATTTAAAATACTAATTGGTCCCCCAAAGATATTTAGAAAACCACAAAAAGATCTGCTACTCTGTTACATAACAATGATACACTCACAGACTATTTGCCCCCAAAAAATGCTACACAGAGATAGGCAGGCATCCATACACATCACTAAGTGAAAATGTTTACAATGACAGCAGTAATTCCCAGCATTTAAAAAAAATGTCATGACAAAGAATTATTTAGTTCTCTGAGTTATATCTTCAGTAAGTTTTTTTCTATAACCTTGACAATGCAAATGGAAAATGTCATCTTTAACCTCAATACCAATTGCAAACTTATCAACTCTAGTGTAAAAGAAATGATGAATTCTATAGGGGTTCCTAAACTCAAAAGGTTAAAGAGTTACACGGAATTCTTGTTTAAATTGATTATGCATAACCCTAAAACCAAAAATTGAACACATCTTTTCAAAACATTGACTCAAAGTGGCTGCAATTTCAAATGGTAAAGCAATATATCATGTATTCACGAACAACAATACAAATCATTATTCTTCAAATGTTCCTGAAACTTCCATATTTTAACCACACTGTTCTAATGAATTTGCTAGCACCAAATTTTGAAATGGCCCCCAACTTTCTATGCGATTCCCTATTTAATTACAAATGACTCTTAGCATGAAAAACCATTTGACTTCTTTTTGTAACAGGCATAGCTTCCCCATTCCCTAATTCACTCATCTATTCCCAAACTAGCTCTCATAACTTCTAAAGCAATTGGGTCTAAGTATTCGTCTCGTATCAAACTTCTATCTTGTCCTCAAGTTATTATATATTTTGAGATCATTTTCATAGTTTTTTTTTTTTTGGATAAGTAACAAAATTTATTAGTACCAGAAAAATATCCTTGTACACCGGCAGTGTACATAGGGAGGAGTACAATCAATCTCTCAAATTACAACGCTCAAGCATATCTAATAAAGAATGGAGGGGAGGAGATATATATAGTTATAACATGACTAAAGAGTTTTAAAGAATATTCTTTTGGCAATAAATATGGAAACCTGAGACCTTTCCATTTGCCCCAAGCCACATATCAGTATCTCTTTCAAGCTGGATTGAAAGGATTGCCAACTAAAAAGTCATGGGAAGCTATTCATGTGTGCCATTAATGCTCCTAAGTCCTACCACCCCACCCATACCCGTAACCATTTCATGTGCGCCATAAAAGAAGCCAAGTCCTATCAATTCCACAAAAATGTCCCCCTAATCCCATTTTGTCTGGGCCCTTAAAGTTATAGATTTAAAGAACACACCTATCAAATTTATATCAAAAGTGAAGACTGAAGAATCATACAAGTCCAAAAAAAAAAACAAAAGGGAATTAGTAGCTGATAACAAATCAATGTAAGTAAGAATTAGAACCCCTTAAACTAAACGTGTGGATCATGCTAAAAAAATTTATTAAAAAAAAAAAAAAGCCCAGAATGATAAATCAATATCAGAGTGATAGAAACATGTCCTCCACTTGAAATATTGACAGCTGCCAGTTCCAATCAGTACAATAAATTCTACAATCATTTTTATAGACTTATTGCAGATCTATAACATCTTTAAATTTTCTTACAGATGAACTGAACCTTAAAAAAAATATAAAAACATCCAAATTTTAAAGTAAGTCAACGAAAATCAATAAACAAATAATTAAAAAAAAAATCCCAGTTGACAAAAATCAATATCAAAAGACACAACAAAATAACATTGTAAAAGCAGAATCCAAACTCAACCACAAACAATAAACAGAGGAAACATAAAACGAACAGGGCATTCGTGGAATCATGAAACAACCTCGTAGATTGAGGACTCGAACTCGGGCTTGCCGAGGTCAGAGTGAAGAGCTTTGACGATATCTTGTTCACGATCCTCAGACATCTTGATAATGTTTTTCAACTGTGTCACTCTCCACTCATAGCTCCGAGTCTTACCACTCAGAAACTCGCCTCTCAACTCCTTCACCATCGACGACGCTGCTTCCGAGTCAAACACCTTCGTTTCTTTCTCCACAGACCCCATTTCCAATTCCTCTCTCTCTCTCTCTCTCTCTCTCTCTGATTTTTGGTTTTTTCTTTTTGTGTCTGTGTATATGTAATCTATATATCAAAGTATACGTTATGTATTGTAGCGATAATGGACGGAGATAGAGAGAGCTGGATGTGAATGTGAGATGGAGTAAAATTTAAAAAATAAGCAAACGAAAACAAAAAAAGTCTTTGGAATACGAATAATTTGAGTGGCGGAAAGAGAGAGACTGTGAGCTATTTAAATAGTTTTTTACTCTTTTTTGGAGTGCCTGTTTTTGACGTAATGTGTACAAGCGTTGGGGTTATGTGCTGGGTGGTTCTTAGCTTGTGCTTGTATCTTTCCTGGTTGATTGGTATTTGGTCACGCAAACCTTGAACTGCGTTTGGATGTCATTTTCAAGATGTCAATGGACTTGAGAATTATTGGTTTTTATAATTATTTGGATGACTTTTCTTTTTTTTGATTTTTTTACTCTCTTTTTTTTTTTCTTTTTGCATAATATGTTTTGGGCATTATCTCTGTACTATTTCCTTTTTAGCTCTTTGAGTCTTGGACTTTACTACATTAACACGGTCATGTTAGCTCAAAAATTTACATTAGATGTTCATGTTAGGCCTTGATTGCTTGAGGATGCCAAAACAAGAAGATAAAAAACTATTCAAAATGTGTTGTAGTTGCCTATAAGAGGACATTCACTTCATACAATCAAAAGCATTGTAATTCAATTGACACTTTTTAATGTTTTCAAAACTGGCATTTGACACTCAAATTTCCCACCCTTCAGCTATCAATGTATCAATCAAAAAAAGAGAGTAAGATTTCATTTGTTTTCCTATTTAACTAACTTATATATATAATATCTATTTATAACCTATATCTATCTATCTATCTATCTATAAAAAGCTGAATTTTTCATCACTTTTTTTATTTGCATAATTAAAATATCATTGAATTATTAGGAATTCTCTTTATTTAGTGTACCACATCATCTGACATTTACAGTTATATCAAAGTATTAATCTATTATCACGTGAAAATGAGTAAGTGCATTTACCACCACGCACTCTTAGCACAATAGTTACTCTATAAGTATAAGTGTTTGTGGGGTGTGGAGGGCAAAGATTGATGTTTATATGTTTAAGAGGGAGTTTTACACGCATGTACACTTAAATTAAGTTATAGTAGAATTTATATCTTGTATTAAAAAAATTTATTAAAAAAAAGAAAAAAAAAAAGAAGAAGAAGAAGAGTAAGTGCATTTATTTTTAAGCACTATTTGTGTCCAGTGAATTTATATGGTTCTCTCTCTCTCTCGTTAAGGATGCCATTTTCAAGGAACTATAATCTATTATCAAGTATTTTTTTTTCTTTGAAAACCTAATATCAAGTACTTATAACATAATAACATGGTGAAATATTTAACCAAAAAAAAAAATGGTGGAATAAATTTTGCAACAAATTTTTTTGAAGTGAAGTGCAATCCATCTCATATATACAAGATATAACAATGCATATTTATCGGATAAATTGTGGGTTTGATTTGATTACATACTACTACTACTACTACTACTACTACTACTACATCTTTTGGATCTGAGGTTCCTGTTTCCTATCCCTCCCTCCCAAGCAAGCCACCTCTAATTTCTAATTTTATTATATTGTTTTTTTATGCTGTTTCTTTTTAAGATGGTGAGGCTAAAGGTAGAAAACAATAAATAAGGAGAGAGGGAGAAAGAAAATGTTGTTTCTTTTGAAAACCCTACCGTTGAATTACACGATCTATATGTTCTTAACATTTATGCCGATTTTCATGTCAATTGAATTTTATTTACTATTCGATCGATAAATTAATATTTTATGCATTATTTTAAACTACAAAAATTTGAATTTAAATAATTGATTGATGACATTGCTATTAATCTTTAATCACTTTGAAATTTTGTAAGCGTGGAGAATATACAAAGATAATATAATCTAACAGTAGATTTATTAAAATTCACATCTAATTAAAAAATATCGGGTGGTGTGACATTGTTTAGAGTTACACTAAGTGTAACTTGAACCCAACCCATATATACGTGTGTGTGTGTGTGTATTCTCCTTCCTTACAAAATTTAAAGATGATCAAAGATCAATAGTCATGTCATCAATCAATTGTTTAAATTCAAGTTTTTGTAGTTTAAAATAATGCATAAAAGATGAGTTTACGAATCGAATGGTAAATTACATCCAATTGACATGAAAATTGACCTACATGTTAAGAACATAATTTAACAGTTGGATTTTCAAAATATGAATTTAATAATTTGATTATATATAGATTTTTTGAGTATGGAGGATATAAGGAGATATTATAATCCAAAAATGGATTATATATATATGGGTGAAATTTTCAATCCACTATATTGGAAAATTTCTTCTAAAGTAACTCTAGTTTTATCTTTTAAATATATTGACATTTGTACATATATATAGAGATGATCATACCATTAATCTAAGAAATCCTTGAAAAACAAAGGATATAACTAGATCATGAGCTTAATTAAATAATTCTTTTTACTCAAAAAATATATATTTTTTCTTAATTTACATAAAACGAGAAAATCAAATAATCAATGCTTAGTTGGTTCAATTGGTATGATTTTTGTAATTGAATAAGATAAAATAGGCGTGTTTGGTGGCTATATATTCAGTGCTATGCATGATTCCCTAATAATTTTTAGTTTTACCAGAGAAAGCACAAAGGGATGAATCAATTAATGAAGGTTATGAATTCGCCAAGAGGAAAATGGTTACTTTGGTGGAATATGGATCAAATACCATCTATACCATGGGAAAATAATTGAAGGAAAAATGAATGACTAATTTTTATTGTGTTGTTCATGAGCCAAATCTAATGGTTCTCCACTAGATATTACCCCCCAAAAAAAAAATCAATTTACATATTTAATATTAGATGGAAAAATCATATGTGAGGATTATGTGACTAAATTACATTCGACACAATATTAAATAAGATAGAGAAATTTTAAAATGACACTTGATTTTTGTTATTACATAGAAAAACATTTGAGTACAAACTGATTAAATTATATTAACCATAATTTTGAATTATATTATGTAGAATTTTCAAATGACACTAATGATATTTGATTTTAAATTTTAAATTTTTTATAAACTAAACCTTCCATTGAGACCAAATATAAGTTGATGGGAGCATGGGGCATGATAATTTAGTTGATCAATATTAGTTTTTATTAAATAACCTCTAAATAAATAAATAAATAAATAAAAAGTTAAAGAAAAAGAAATATCACTCGACTATTAAAACTCATGTGTCCACATTCTTTCTTAAAAGGGTAGTGTGGCAACACCAAACACTTGATTGTAACCTTCTCCAAGTTGTACTACATTTTTATGTTAAAAGTAGAATGGTCTTAAAGGGCTAATATCATTGGAAGGTTCATAAAAAAAAATAAAAAAAAATCATTGGAAGGACACAGAAGTGGTCCTCCCGATTCAAAGTATCCCTTCTTATTAATTAGATAAAGTGCATAATATTACTAAATTATTTTAGAAATTTTTTTATGAAAAAAAAACGTAAAAGTAATTAATTGCTTTAACAAATTTTTTAATTCTTCATAAAAAAAATTTCTAGAAATAAATAATTAATATGTATCCTTAACACTGTTTGGTTGGGTGAATTTTAGGAAGGATGGAAAATTGTAAGAAGGAAAATGGAGTGGAAAACTGAGTTTTCCTCTGTTTGAGAATAAGAAGAAAACAGGAGGAGTGGAAAACCAGGCCCACAAATTTTTTCCTCCCAAATCGGGAGGAAAAACAATGAGGGAAAATTGCCTCAGTGCAATTTTACCGTAATGCCCTCCCAATTTTTTTTTTCAACGTGACTTGAACCTTTTTTTTTTTTTTTTCAATGTGACCTGATCTAATTTTTACATTATAATAATATAAATTTATATATATGATGTGATAAATTTAATATTATGTAATAAGTACAAATAAATCTATTTCTTACATATTATGTAATAAATGTATAATAGTCAATTTATATAAATTACATTTTTCATCATTCTCTTTTTCTCTTGAACCAAACAAAAGAGTTTTCTACCCTTCCACTTTTCCACCCCTTCAACCAAACACACAAGAGGAAAAACTAAATATTTTCTATCCTCCCACTTTTTCACTCCTCCATCCAAACGGATCCTAAGAGATACATTGACCGGCCCCAACCCAAAGACAAAGCCACGCTCAATCAGGACTGTTTTATTACCGCACACGGCTTGCTCTCTATGATTGCGAAGTGCGAGACGTTCAACAAACGCAGACACCCTTTCTAAAACGGGATCTCATAAGTCAAGTTATTGTACTGTACACACCATATTAAAAAGAAGAAAGTAGCATTTGAAAGTGCCCTAGCTTGGCCGTTTATTTACAACAGTACCATTCACTCACCCTGCTTGTTCTTGTTCACCTTATCACGCAACACGTATTATGATTTATGAGGTTCTAGATTATAAGCAACCAAGTGAGACCTACGATTACGAAATCCAAGTTAGGTGATATTGTTGTGACTTGTGAATAGTCAAGCCGGTTGAACAAACTCTTCCCCCCTTCTTTGACACCCTATCAAAACCAGTCAAATTTCTTAGAGTTGAAAAGGAAGAAAAAAATACATTATACTAATTATTTAAGGGTAGTTTCAAATTAAACACATATTCAAATATTGCATTTGACTTTTGGACTTTCTCAACCGTTACAAAAATATCATTTCTCAACTCTTGGACTTTCTTAACCCTAACAAAACTCAACAACTAATATGCTATCAAAAAAAAAAAAAAAAACTCAACAACTAATATGATCAATTTCACCACTCAAATACTCAATCACAAAAATTCAAAAAAAATTTTAAAAAAAATTCTCAATTCACAATACCATAAACAATGAAGCCTTGAAACTTGAAAAAAAAAAAAAATTTAATTTTGATGTCTCAACTTAGGGTTTTGTGATGGATGGGTGACATTATTTTGGGCAACGGTACGTGTGATTTTGTTGTAACTCGAAAAGCCAAAATCTAAAATAGCAATGTCTCAACTTGGGAGTTTGTGATAAATGGGTAGCATTGGTTTGAGCAACGATGTAGGTGTGATTTCTTGGATGGTTGATGGAGTGGGCTTTATAGGCAATTGGGTCTTCTACAATCATAAGAATGATATGTGGTGGCAAGGTTTGAAATATGGCGGTCTTTTGTATCAATGCGTGTGTGGTGGCCTTTTGCAACCACCATTCCACACCCTTTTGCGGCCACCATTGTTAGCTTTGACAATCACCTATTGGTTAAACCACATCTCCCCAATCCCTTTTATTAACTTAATCTATATATATAATGTAATAGGTAAACCAGAGAAAAAATCCAATTAAATTTCAAATTGAAATTCAATTAGAGTCTAATTTTGTGCCACCCTATCTTATCTAATTTAAAATTTAGAATTTTGTGCCAAGTGAGTTAATTTAGTTTAAAAATTGAATTTCAATTAGAGTTTAATTTTGCGTCATGTGTCTCATCTAATCTAAATTTTTAAATTTTTTGTGCCAAATTAATGTAGAAAACGAGGAGTCTAATATAATAAATCATAAAAAACATAATCATATAACTAAAAAAAATTCAAATTTATAAGTCATCTATATGTATATTAATAGGTAAAACTTAGAGAAAGTTGAATTAGAATTTGAAATTATAATCCAATTTTGCACGTGTCTAAATTTATGTGGGGACTACACCATAATTATCCACTTAAGCATGTGTTATATGTCTACTTAAGTTTTTTAATCTTTGTGTCAAGTGAGTTAATAAATGCAAAATACTAAGAATTTAATATTAATGAACTATAAATTTCTTTCTTAAAAAAAATGAAATATAATTTTTTTAAATAATTATATATACTCAATAAAAATCACCACATGTTTCTCAAAAAATAAATAAAATAAAAATCACCACACGTTTTATCTTATTAAAAATTAGAAAGAAAAAAAACGATCATAAGTAGTATTAAATTTAGGTAAGAATTTTAATATGTGACTAATTATATTTACTTTTAAAAAATAATTTGACTAATTATCTATATTTTATGATTAAAAATGTGTTTTTTTTTAAAATGTATTTATATGTATCCATGTGCAGGGGCAAGGGCCCAGGACCATATGTTGGGCCTTAGGCTTTATCCAAGGACACAAATTGGTCCGAGGATAAAGAAGTGAATGGTGAAAGACCCCCAAACCAAACCCCATAAAAGAAAGCAAATGTCTGGTCGTCTGAGGAGTACAACTCCTCGGACTTAATGAGCATAGTGCAAAATATATATAACGCAATGTTTAAAGTGACTTTCCGAGAAGATTCAGTGACAGGAATGCGTTTTACGGACATGAGAAAAGGAGGAAGATCTAAAAATATCTAAGAGAAGACTGACACCACTGCATTAAATGCAGAAACAGCTACTTTACTGGCCGCATTTATGTGGAGAAGACGTCTAAACAGTATTACCTTGGCTAACGCAACTCACAGAGGGCCAGGGAAGGCGACTGATGGGACAAGTACTTAAGTGAGAGTTCAGATGATCAACAGGTGTAGGGTGAAGATGAATCATAAAGGACTATATAAGTTAGGGGACTTTCCACAAAAGGGGGGGATTTTTGGGAGTAATCTAAATAACCTTTGTAGCATTTGTATTCTGCTTAGGCAATTCATACGAACGAACGCCTCCACGATTATGAATACTTGTGTCCTCGAACAGTTAATTCATTCAGCTATATGATGCTTGTTCCTGCATAATCATCTTTCAGATTCGTATTAGCCGTTGTCCAATTCATCTGGGCCCAATTCTTTGACCTCATCTCTACAAATTCATTGTATTGGGCTCATAGGACCAAGACCCCGTATAATTTGGGCCTAGACCTCAAATCGTGACCTTACAATCGGTGCCATGTGTGGGAAAGAACATAGTCCTCAACGTGTACAATGGTTAAACATGGTGGGATCAGGTCCACACCAGGCAGAGCCTGCAGGTTCCCAACAGCAGGACAACTTTCTTAACCTTGAATGGAAAAAAGACCAGGACAGACATTGAAATGGTAGTGTACGAACCACCGACACAAGCAAAAGCCGTTCGAGGGTGAGGAGTCACGTGTCCTAAAGGCAAGATGACAACAAAGCCCTACAGCGGGAAATTGACGACCTAAAAAAGAAGCTACGACATGCGCAACGGAGGCGCTTTCCCTCTAGTTCAGATACCAGCGAGGAAAGTGACGACAATTACAGACGAATGTCAAGAACCCCACCAAGTGAGACCTTTTCTTACGAGGATGAACACCACCATAGGCGCAGACGCAAAAGTCCATCCCACAAAGGCCTGGTGAACCACACCATGAGCGAGGCCTTAAACCGAATCTCTAAATCACCCTTCACATGCAAGATAGAAGCGGTAGAACTCCCTCGGCGATTCCATCAACCTACTTTCACCATGTATAATGGCCGAACGGACCTCGTAAAGCACGTAAGCCAGTTCAACCAGAGGATGGCCGTCCATTTTAAAAATGAGGCTTTGATGTGCAAAGTATTCCCATCTAGCTTTGGGCCGATGGCGATGAGGTGGTTTTATGGCCTCAGGCTAAATTCTACAAATTCCTTTAAGCAACTGACACAAGCCTTTGGATCTCGTTTCATTACGAGTAGTAAGGTTCCTTGGCCCCTAGATTCCTTTCTGTCTTTGTCTATGCGAAAAGGGGAGACACTAAAAGTCTACTCAAATAGGTACTGGGAAATGTACAATGAGATAGAAGGTGACTATGATGATGTCGCCATCAGCACTTTCAAGAGCGGCCTCCCAACTGAGCATGGTTTAAGAAAATCCCTAACGAGGAAACCTATCACAAACCTGCGCCAGCTCATGGATCGTATCGACAAGTATAAAAGGGTTAAAGAAGACCAACAACTGGGAAAAGGTAAAGTGAAAATTGTCCCTCAGGAGAGAAGAGATTTACGATTAGACCGATTCAACAACAACAATCGACCAAGGGGAGACTTTGTAGGGCAATCCAGGCCCGTTAACGCGTAGGCAGTACATGTTATGTTCCGAGACCTAATACATCAGGTCTTGGAAAAGATCAAGAATGAGCCATTCTTCAAATGACCGAATAAGATGGCAGGAGATCCCGCGAAGCGTAACCAAAGCCTGCATTGCCAATACCACTAAGAACCAGGGCACACCACCAAGAACTGCAGGAACCTGAAGTACCACTTGGATCAGCTAGTTCGAGTGGGAAAATTGAGGCATCTCTTACACCATTCTAGCACCCAATAAGGGCAGGCGAACCCTGAGATGCGAAGGGATGCCTCCTTAAGACCTCCCATAGGCACGATAAATGTCATTCTTGCTACTCTAGGACGGACCGGCTCTTGCCCTTCCAGAGTGATGTTTGTGGCTCGACTCCCCGTCGAGAGCGATGATCAGGAATCCAAGAAAGGGGCTTCACCTGTACTGGGTTTCTTGGATGAAGATAAAATCGAAACCACCCAACCTCACGATGACGCCCTGGTAGTCACACTCAAGATTGGAGGATACGATGTGAAGAGAGCACTTGTAGATCAGGGCAATGTTGTGGAAGTAATGTACCCCGACCTGTATAAGGGGCTGAACTTGAAACTCGAGGACTTAACGTTGTATGATTCCCCTCTGGTGAGTTTTGAGGGAAAGACAGTTACCCCAATGGGCCAAATCAGATTGCCCATACAAACCGGCTCGGACGTGGTGGAGGTGGATTTCATCGTTGTTGACGCTTATTCGCCTTACATAGCTATTGTGGCCAGGCCCTGGCTTCACACCCTAAAGGTTGTCTCTTCTACATTACACTAGAAAGTGAAGTACTCGTCAGAAGGCCAGGTTAAGGAAATTATGGAGGACTAGACCATGGCCAGACAGTGCATGGTGGCTGCCATCTCGCGCCAACCTAGTGCCAGACCCTTGGCCTCTACTGAGAAGGGGTTATAGCAATCAACAACACATGCATTGCCCGGTAATGAACCGGCCGAGGAGATAAGATGCGAAGACCTAGAAAAGGTAGCCATCGGCACTGATCCGGAAAAGTTCTTTCAAGTCAGCTCGGAACTACCTCTTCAAGAGAAAGAAGAACTGGTTAAGTTTCTCAGAGAAAACGCGAACGTGTTTGCATGGGATGCCTACGAGGCCCCAGGTGTTGATCCAAACTTCATCTACCACCATTTAAACGTTAACCCATCCGTCACCCCTAAGAAACAACACCCGTCGAAAGAGCATGCCAACGCTGTTAGGGACGAGGTGATAAAGCTTAAAAAAGTGGGGGCAATCAAGGAAGTTTTTTATCCGGAGTGGCTGGCTAGCACTGTAATGGTAAAGAAGAAGAACGGAAAATGACAAGTACTGATCTAAATAAGGCCTGCCCGAAAAATCTGTTCCCAATGCCTCGAATAGATCAATTGGTAGACGCAACCGCAGGTAACCCTCGAATGAGCTTCTTGGATGCTTTCCAAGGATACCATCAAATAGCACTGGCTGCGGACGACCAAGAAAAAACAGCCTTTCTCACTCCCGTTGGGAACTACCATTACAAAGTCATGCCTTTCGACTTGAAGAATGCGAGATCCATATACCAGAGAATGATGACTAAAATGTTTAAGCCACAGCTCGGGAAGAGCATTGAGGTCTACATTGATGACATGGTAGTAAAGAGCAAGGTAGCATCCAAACACGTGAAAGACCTTGGGGACATTTTTAAAATTTTAAAGAGACACAAGCTGCGTCTAAACACGTCCAAATGTTCGTTTGGGGTAGGGTCAGGAAAATTCTTGGGCTATATGGTGACCCACAGGGGAATCGAAGTCAGTCCTGATCAGATTAGGGCTGTTAACAGCTTGCAACCCCTTCGGAATCCCAAGGAAGTCTAGAAACTTACCGGCATGATCGCTGCTCTAAACCATTTTATTTCTCAGTCAGTCGACAGGTGTAGGCCTTTCTTCCTCTTGCAAAATAAATGAAAGGGATTCGAATGGAAAAAAGAATGCATTTTGGCCTTCAAACAACTTAAAAAGTATCTATCTCAGCCGCCAATCATGTCCAGTCCAGAGGTCGACGAGGTTTTGTTCGCCTACATAGTTGTGGCCCCCCATGTAGTGTGCTTGGTGCTAATTTGGATGGACAATGGCATACAATGACCAGTCTATTACGTGAACAAAGCATTACAGGAAGTAGAGCTCCGCTACCTACCGCTAGAAAAGGCCATCCTAGTGGTGGTTCAAGCCATACGAAAGCTTCCCCATTACTTCCAGGCGCACACAGTTATCGTTCTAACGCAGCTCCCGCTCAGGTCCATACTTCGGAGTGCTGATTATATGGAGAGAATTGCTAAATGGGGCACGATCTTATGGGCTTTTGACATCAAGTACATGCCTCATATCTCTGTCAAGGGGCAAGTCCTCGCGGACCTGGTGGCTGAATTTGCCGAACCCCCACTAGAAGAAGCAAGAGCGCAAGGCATTGGTGAAAAATCAGTTGGCACAATCTCCCGGCAAGAGCCCACATGCTGGAGAGTATACATTGATGGCGTAGCAAACCAAAGAGGCTCCGGAGTGGGGCTAGTTCTGATCTCCCCTGAAAGGATTACTATAGAAAAGTCGCTGAGACTGGACTTCTTGGCCACGAACAACGAGGTCGAGTATGAAGCCCTGCTTGAAGGAATGTCCATGGTTCAGAAACTTGGCGAGAAGGCAGTAGACATGTTCTTGGTTCTGGCTATCCAAGGACCAGAAGCTGTACAAATGATCCTTTTCCGGACCATACTTGCTCTGCATGCACCCTAAGGCCTTAGAACTTATCCTGAAGGAGTTACACAAGGGAATTTGTGGAAGCCACATGGGAGGCAGATCCTTAGCCCATAGGGCCATTACCCAAGGCTACTGGTGGCCAAACATGCAAAGGGAAGCACGAGAATATGTAAAGAAGTGCGACAAGTGTCAAAGGTTCACGCTGAACATACACCAGCCGGGAGGGACCCTCAATCCACTGTCCAGTCCTTGGCTGTTCGCTCAGTGGGGCTTGGATATCATCGGACCCTTTCCCAAAGCAGCGAGGAACAAGAGGTACTTGGTCGTCAGCACTGACTATTTCACTAAATGGGTTGAGGCTGAACCCCTAGCGAACATCAGAGATGTGAATGTCAAGAGGTTTGTCTGGAAAAACATCATCACCCGATTCGGGATCCTCCATTCCCTCATTTCAGACAATGGCATCCAGTTTGATAGCAAAACCTTCAGGAGGTACTGTTGCGAGTTGGGAATTACGAATAGATATTCCCCCCCGACCTACCCCCAGGGGAATGGACAAGTCGAAGCTGTCAACAAGGTCATCGTGAGCGAACTTAAAAAGAGACTAGATGACGCGAAGAGAATGTGGGTAGAAGAGCTGCCACATGTCCTATGGACATATCGAACAACACCTCGCAGGTCAACCGGAGAGACCCCTTTCTCAATGACTTACGGAGCTGAGGCTGTTATCCCCCTAGAAGCGGGTTTTCCAACACTAAAAACTAGCTCATTCTGTCCAAGCAACAATGATGAGCTGCTAGGGAAAAGTTTAGACCTTATTGAAGAGAGAAGGGAGAAAGCAATGGTCCAACTAGGATACTATCAGCAGAAACTTAAGCGAGGCTATGATGCTAAAGTGAAGCTAAGGCCACTAGGGCCAGGAGATTTGGTGTTGAGAAAAGTTCTGGGCAATGCTAAAAACCCAGCATGGGGAAAGCTTGGACCGAATTGGGAAGGGCCATACCGTATCACCTCAGTGGCTGGTATTGGGGCATATTTTCTGGAAGATTTAGATGAGCATGTAATACCACGCCCTTGGAATGTAAACAACCTGAAAATGTACTATTATTAATGGAAATTTCCCTTCTCGACAAATACTTTTATATATATATATATATATCCATATGAATGCCTCGTTCAATATTTTCAAGTATTTAAACAGAACCTAAGTTCTGCCTGGATTCTCGGATCACAGGCTTAGGGGAAATTAACTACTTGTGCAATTTTCAAGTATTTAAACAAAACCTAAGTTCTGCCTAGAATCTCGGACCACAGGCTTAGGGGAAATTAATCACTTGTGCAATTTTCAAGTATTTAAACAAAACCTAAGTTCTGCGTGGATCCTCAGACCACAGGCTTAGGGGAAATTAACCACTTGTGCAGTTTTCAAGTATTTAAACAGAACCTAAGTTCTGCCTGGATCCTCGGACCACAGGCTTAGGGGAAATTAACCACTTGTGCAATTTTCAAGTATTTAAACAGAACCTAAGTTCTGCCTGGATCCTCGAACCACAAACTTAGGGGAAAATTAATCACTTGTGCAATTTTCAAGTATTTAAATAGAACCTAAGTTCTACCTGTCCTCGGACCATAGGCTTAAGGAAAATTAATTACTGTTAACACCCAAAAGCCCTTATATAAGTGTTAAGGAGAACTGGAGATACAATTTATACCACTGATCTCCTCTAAATCCAACACGTTATTAACATCATATGCAACAATAATGATAAGGTATGAGAGTGAAAAATAAAGATTCGGAGAATAAAAAAAGGATTCATTCATTAAACTTCAAAATATATTACAAATTTGACTAAATCCTACAAGTACAATGTTGAGAAAACAGAACAAGGAAAATAAAGCCCTACAACTACTTTTTCTTCAGGGGGGATCCTCTTTGGTAACGACAGTCTTGGCCGAATCCCCATCCTTATGCTTTTCAGCTACCTTGGCCTAGGAGATTACATCCCTAATTGTCAGGGCATCCTCGGACAGAGTGTCGCTGGCTAGGGGAGGGACCTCTTTACCTGTGCCAACTCCAGCAAAGGTCCCAAAGTCAACAAAAAGGTCCTGAACGCTAGGAACCTGCTCAAGAGTAGGAGAGGGCAAAACAGCTGAGGAAGGGTTGGTTGGGATCTCTTTGATATGCTCTGGATAAAACACCCTCTTCGCCTTCCTCAGCTTAGATTCTGCAAGGACACCTGCGCTATTAAGGGCCGCAACCCATGTCACAGAGCAGTAATCCCTGCACACCTCGGCCACCTCTTCGAACAGCCTTTGCTCCGTCTCGAGTATGCCCCGCTCATCGGCTACTCTCTTTGCAACCTGGGCAGCTTCTCGGATCACCTAGGCCTCTGCCTTGGCCTTCTCCAACTTAGCCTTTAAGCTCAGGACCGCAGCCTTTTCTGTGGCTAAGTCCAGCTCCGTGGTGTAGAGATGCTTGTGATGGTCCTCAGCCTGGGCCTCAGTAGTCTTAAGTCTCGTCAGGGCACTCTGACGACCCTGTTTAGAAGTTTTAAGCTTTTCGGCCAACTAGGCCTTCTCCTCCTTGATAGACCCAAGCGTATTCTCCACCTTGTGCCTGAAGTTAGACTCAGGCTCGAGCTTATTATGAGCGCTTCTAACGCACTCTTCGGCCATGAAAACCTGTTGGGTGACCTGCACAAAACGACATAAGGATTATGCACAAAATACATGCTAAGAGAATTGAAATACTGATGGAACTGCATTCACCATTGCGAGGTCCCACTTTAGAGACATGAATAGGTCGGGTTGCCTTATCCGCCTAAGCGCTTCCATGTCCTTTGGGAGAAGGAGGGGTTGCTCCAAGGCCTGAGCCAAGTACAAGTCCTTGGCTGGACTCCCTTATCGTGGAATCGTAAGGGATAGGGGCCCCTTCCATCTCTATCACAAGAGCCCACACGCGCTGCGGATGGCGGACCTCAACATCGTCTCGACTCTCCATAGACTTTGACCTCTTGTCACGATGGTCTTTTGCCTTCTATTGCTTTGCACCCTTCTGTGGGAGCATCTCCCCTCCTTCAACTCCTGAATTGGTCTTTTCTTCTTCAGGTCAGGATTGGCGCGCGGACCTTAGTCAACAGGAGAAAGAGGAGGAGAAGGAGGAAGGTTGACAGGAGTTTGGACCTTAGGAGCTTCTGGCGAAGTCGCTCATTTACCCCTGCTAGCCATCAAACCCCTCAGGCTCAGCCTTTTCTTAAGGTCCATGGCCTCTGCCTCCTCGGAGCTCGTTTCAATGAAAGCAACAGCTTGCCCTGGTTAGTGGGCTGTAGAAAGCCTGTTGGACTTAGTCTCGAAATTCGAGATCTCCACCAACCTCTCAGGAGTCCTCTCCTTGGCAAACTGAAATATATCTATCTCCTCTTCAAGTGACAAGTATGAAGAGGAGGCCACTCCTTCCGCTACAAGTACGGCTACAAGAGGGACCTGTTGAAGGGGTACTATAAATTGCGGAGGATTCAGCTGAGCAAGCAATACCACAGGAGGCAAACCCCACCTCGCAAGGAACCCTGGCTTAGAAACTTCTATTCGAGCAAGACGGGGATTGCCTGCTCCTAACGCTTAGCCTGCGTCCTGGTATATATGCGACAAGGGCTCGTAACCCAAGATAAGGTGAAGGCTCGCAGTTGCCTATCTTCGCTCACAAATATCTCCGACCTCAGCAAAAAGTTGAGCCCGGGGACATTAACACAACTTATCTTCGAAGAGACCGTGCTCCTTATCTGTAAAACATCCGAAATAGGCAAATGTTGTTAAACCAATGATGAACATTGTCTGAGAGGATGTACTATAGAAAATATATATAGAAATATCTCTTAAAACTGAAGTCTCGGCCGAGAGACTTGGTCCTAAGGAACCCCACCTAATGTTCTTGCCTTAACTGGGTAGGGAAGACCGTCATGCCATCCCTCGGAGACAATTAGGAAGTCGTCCTTCATGCCTTTGTTGGATTTAGGAAGGCAAGATATCAGTCTCACCTCGTCGGACCGAGATTTGAGGTAATATCCCCCCGAAAGGGAGTGACACACGTACAGATGGACAACATCATGCCAAGTAAGACAAAGGTTCATCTGATTGCATAGCACGTCTACGCATCCTAAAACTCTAAACACGTTAGGGGTGCACTGGTGTGGGCATAGCCTATGATTGCGCAAGTAGTCTCTTGTTATCCTACCCATGGGAAGCGTCATTCCTCCTTCTATGAAAGTGATCATCGGTATGACAACTTCACCTCCTCACCTATCTATGAGTATGCGATCTGGGGGACAATATTCTAAGCCTACTCCTAGGGGAATGTGGTACCTAGCCCTAAGACTCTCCATACTATCCGGAGAATCTACCAAATATTTGAATCTACCCATTTGAATGAATGGAAACAACTTAGAAAGAAGCTTCTAAAGGAAAGAGAGAAGGCCGAGGAGGAAAGCCAAAATTAGAATATATATATATATATATATATATATGAAGAAAGATAACTTACGCAGATGAATGTGTTTGTCTTTGTTGTTTCTAAAAGATTTATGAAGGAAAATTTTTTGGGAAACTCTGTAGACTAGAGAGCACTGCGATTTGGAGCGCTAGAAATCACTAGAAGAGTCTGAAATATTGGTAAAATAGAAGAGAATGCATCCCCTCAAGGCTTTATATAGGGAGCAAAAAGAGAGGGAGTTATCCCGCTCAAATTTCTAGGGGGAGTCTCAACTGTTAGATCTGAGCTCCACCATTGGATCTAGAGACAACACGCCGCCTGGAGCAATTAATGATGCTTCATGGGTTGCGAAATGTCAGAAGTAACCATAAATTGCATAGAAAACTGAGCCTCCACGCGCATGAACAACAAAATCAGATTGTCGCAGCAGTTAGAGGATTAAAACCTCACTTTTCTTCTCGGACGGAAGGAAACCCGAGGTTTGGAGGGGCTATTGTAGGGGCAAAGGCCCAGGAGCATATGTTGGGCCTTGGGCTTTATCCAAGGACACAAATTGGCCCGAGGATAAAGAAGTGAATGGTGAAAGACCCCCGAACCAAACCCCATAAAAGAAAGCAAAATGTCTGGTCGTCCGAGGAGTACATACTCCTCAGACTTAATAAGCATAGTGCAAAATATATATAACGCAGCGTTTAAAGTGACTTTCCAAGAAGATTCAGTGACAGGAATGCATTTCACGGACATGGGAAAAGGAGGAAGATTTGAAAATATCTAAGAGAAGACTGACACCACCACATTAAATCTAGAAACAGCTACTTTACTGGCCGCATTTATGTGGAGAAGACGTATGAACAGTGTTACCTTGGCTAACGCAACTCACAGAGGGCCAGGGAAGGTGGTTGATGGGACAAGTACTCAAGTGAGGGTTTAGATGATCAACGGGTGTAGGGTGAAGATGAATTATAAAGGACTATATAAGTTAGGGGACTCTCCACAAAAAGGGGGGGATTTTTGGGAGTAATCTAAATAACATTTGTAGCATTTGTATTCTGCTTAAGCAATTCATACGAACGAACACCTCCTCGGATATAAATACTTGTGTCATCGGACAATTAATTCATTCAGCTATATGATGCTTGTTCCTGCGTAATCATCTTTCAAATTCATATTAGCCGTTGTCCAATTCATCTGGGCCCAATTCTTTGACCCTCTCTCTACAAATTCATTGTATTGGGCTCATAGGACCAAGACCCCGTATAATTTAGACCTGGACCTCAAATCGTGACCCTACAACATGAATGCATGTGTTACATGTTTTTAAAAAAAAAAAAAAAATTGACTAATTATTTATATATTAATAATAATAATTTTGTTTAATTTTAAATGCATCTATGCGTTTGCATGGAGTGCTAGTATTCATAATTTTCCCAAAACTCATGGCTAAAATCAAAATTAAATGATTGACCAATCATAATGAAATCATTGCAGCACCCCATCATGAAATAATTAACTTCCAACAACCCACATGTAAGTTGAAAATGAACTTAAATCATTGCCCAAAAGATGAGATTGGATAATAAGGGAACAGGTAGCCCAAAAGGAGAGAGAGAGGGAATTAAAATTGAAGGTTTTGGAGGGTGTTGTATCCCTCCAAATCCCTTCAAATCATTTCCCCCACCATTTATAAAACATCCAAATAAGGTGAATTAAATTCTCCATCCCCTTTCCCTCCACTCCTCCCTCCTCTCAATTCATCAAAACATTTTTTTTTTAGTTACAATGAGGGAGGAGGAACTTGAACCTTAGACATTTTCATTGGAAATACTAGAAGATGCCAGTTAAGTTACATTGCTCTTGCATCCAAACATATTGTCAATTCCCCCAAATTGGAGGAATTTGGAGAGAGAAGGGTTCTACTTATATTTAAATTTTAAAATTAACAATTTAGCTCTAATGATGTAAATTTCTTGGTCTTTCTTTGAATTAAACAAAAGAGTGTATGATTGACAATTTATACATACCTCGTTTATTCTACTTCCCATTTTAATTTTTTAAACATCTAGACAAAGGGAAGCGATATATATTTTCCTACCCCTTCTTAATTTTAAATCAAACATCTAAAAAAGGAAAAAAAAAATCATTACTCTCTCTTCTCCTCTCATTCCCCCTCACATCCTCTACTCTTCTCTCCGCTCAAAAATTTGAAATAAACTATTTTAGGTTGTTGTGGAGAGAAAATGCTTTTTTATTTGAAATTTACTATTTTGCTCAATATTTTCAATCATTTCCTTATGTTATAAGGGTATAATAATAAAATTATTCAAATCGCATTTTTTATCCTTCCACATTTTCATTATCTCTATCAAACACATGAGGAAAAACTAAAATATTTATATTTTTTAATTTTATTATATTTTATGTTCTCTCACTTTTCTATAATCCCAATTGAATAGAGCTTAAGAACTTATCTTCTTTCATTTTTGCTAAGTATATTCTATGAACCTAGTTATTCTACCTCAAGGTCAGTTTTATGAAGACTTTTCATCTCCCTTTTTCTTTATTATGAAGATATCTTTTTCTTCTTCTTTTTTTAAAGAAGAGATCATGAAGTTAAAAGAAGAAGAAGAAGAACAAGATATTATGAAGGTATCTTTCCTTTTTGAGAAACTATTATGAAGGTATCTTCTTTTTTTTTAATGGGAATTATGAAGGTATCTTGAACGTACACTATCTACCAAAACAATTTAAGAGAGAAAAAAAATGGTATGATGTAAATTTTACCATTAAAAAATCACGTGTGCAAGCTTCATTTTAGTTTTTTATACTCGTGGCAGCACGATTCAATGTTTCATATTGTTACTACCGTGCACCCTTGGTGCGGTGGTCACTCCACAAGTATAAATGCTTGTAAGATGTTGGAGGTAAGAGCCAGAGTTCAAGTCTCCAAGAGGGAGTTTCACACACATATACACTTAGATTAGTCTAGAGTAGAAATTCTATCTTGTTAAAAAAAAAAAAGTTTCATATTTTTTTATATAATTGCATATCTTAATAAGAATAAGTTATCCCATAAAAAAAAAAAAAAAAAATATATATATATATATATATATATGAAAGAAAGAAAATTTTCAATAAACAATGAACATGCGATTCTCGTCAGTCGTCACGGTCAAGTACAGTAAATTCTTTTTTTTTTTCCTTTTTGATGATGTCTACTCTTTTTGATATTTAATGAGATCTCATTTCATAATTACCAGAAATCACAAACTTATAAATAAATATATATATATATATATATATATATATATATATATATATATATATATATATATATAAAGTTTGCAGTATAAATCATGATGTCATTGTTATTTGTCATGTCTTCTGATCGCCAAGTACCAATTATTGAGTAGGAATGGCAATGGGTCGGGTTCGGACTGGGTTTTTTTTATATCCGAACCCGGGTTTTTTCATACCGGACCCGACCTGCGGGTCAGGACTCGCAACCCGGACCCAGCCCGTTTATTAAACAGATTTTTTTCCCGGGGCTTAGACCTGGCCCGCCGGGCCCCGTAGGCTCCACGGGCCCCGTCCAGCCAGGGCCCTAAAAACAGTGGCCCAATCTGTGGCTCAATAATATAAAAAAAAATTATGTTTTTCTAAGTAAAAAGAACCATAGCAGCACAAACAACAAATCTAAGTAAATCTCAAATTAAATCCACCAAACCCATTCAAATTTCCTATTCACAGAAACCAAATACATTTAAAATCAAACTATATTTTTTTTTTGGGTTAAAAACGACAATATCATTAAACTAAACAACTACATCCAAGCCAGTACAAAGTCTGTTGAAATAAACTCCATTACAGTCATCCTCTAAGGTCTTAAGCAAGTCCATAGGCGGACTGGAAAACAAAAGGAAATCTGCCTCTTGATCAACACCTATTCTAGCTAAAATCAAACTATTCACAGAAACCAAATACATTTGAAATCAAAATCTAAAACAAGCACATGCAAGGAACATCAAATCTTAACAACCAAACCTAAATCTACAATCCAAGAATCAAAATAAAAATTTCAAGATGATGAATGAGCATCACCACCACCGTGACGAAGCCAAAGCCAAAGCCGACAAGGCCCAAACCCTAGCCTCCTCACTGTCCAAGCTCTCCACCTCCTCTCGCGGCGTACCCTCTGGCAAAGACTTTCACTTCTTCAACAACTTCGACGACTTCAAGAACCCCATCTGTGAAATCTTCAACAAATCAATGTCGATGCTCCACACTATAAATGATAATGCTCAAGTTTGGAGACAACAAGAAGGACCTCCCAAAGCTGTTGCTGCTTTCCCTGAAGCAGACATGGATGACGCCTACGATTGGGAGAGGAGAGTGAGTGAGAGTGGGAGGGGCGGCAAGGGTAGTTGGCTGAGTGAAATGAGAGAATAAGTTAGGGTTTATAAGTTTATATATATATTGGGGTTTTTTTGGTAATTTTAATTTTAAGCGGGTCGGGTTGGGTTGGGTCCGGGTTTTTGTAAAAACCTAGACCCGACCCGGACCCGCCTCGAGTTTTTTTTTTCAAAAACCTAAACCCGGCCCTATTTTTAATCGGACCAAGTAAAACCTGGCCCATTAGGGTCGGGCAGGGCCAGGTATCTGCAGGTCGGGCAAAAATTGCCATCCCTATTATTGAGGGAGTGAGGTTGGGAACCTTTGGGGCTGGGGCCACCAAGAAACGATAGTTGATGAACAATAACTGACTTTTAAACTTTTAAGAAGAAGGCTGATATTAAAGATAAAGGTAAATTGAAGAAGGCTAAAGCAGGTTTGAAGGAAGGAAGTAAATCTAGTTTAAAGACAAGTAGTGCACAGGTAAAGCATCAAAAGAGGCTTGAGGCGTGGCGGTTGAAGAAACTACTTAAAGCATTAAGTAGTTAAATGACATGTGCACTGCACGTGAGTGAAGTTGGTTAATTAAGTAATTAGAGGGAATGCTACTTGGCCTAATTTTATTGGAGTTTTATTCGAAAATCTGTTAGGAGTTAGTTAAAGCTTTCCCACACATTTCTAATCTTGTAACTGCTGTATAAATACTAGTTTAGTGTGTATGGTAGGTAGTCTCTGTAATTCCATAAACTCAGAGCAATAAGAATTTTCTTTCTTCTCTTTGAATTTTCTCTCTGTTTCTCAAGCTTTCTTGAGCTTTCTTTTCTTTCCTGATATGAGATTTCTTGTTTAGCTTGTGAATTTTAACATGATATCGGAGCGTTAATTAGGGTCAGATCAGTTTGTTTTTCTGTTTTGGTTAATCTTGTTTGGATTCTTTGAGAATTCATCTAATCTTCTTCAAGGTTTGAAGCTCCATCAATGGCGACCACTAAAGAAACTTCAAACAATCAAACTTCCATAGTTGCAAATGGTGATTCTGTAAATCCATTCTATCTTAGTAGCAGCGATAACAATATTGTTTAACTCGTTTCTCAGAAGTTGATTGGAGGCAGAAATTACTTTCCATGGGCGAGATCAATGATCATTGCACTCACTTCTAGGCAAAAGACTGGTTTTGTTGATGGCACCATAGCAGAACCAAGTCCAATTCGGACTCGGTGTAACATGACAGTGCTTAGTTGGATTATCAATTCAGTCTCACCAAACATTGCTTCTAGCATTATGTATACTGATAATGCTAGAACAATTTGGCTTGTTCTTTGCCACAGGTTCTCTTAGAAAAGTGGCCCTAGAATTTTTGAGCTTCAAAAGGAATTAGCTTATCTTGTTCAAGGGCAATTTTTTGTGGAGGATTATTACACAGAGTTTAAGGCTTTGGTTGATGAATTGGCTAACTATCAGACTATGCCTATGTGTAAATGTCCCTACAATTGTGGAGCTCAAAGAACTACCTCAGATCTTCAAGATTGTGACCAAGTGATGAGGTTCCTGATGGGACTGAATGACTCCTATTCAGCTATCAAAGGTCAGATCTTGCTGTATGAGCCGCTACCTGACATTAATAGAGTTCTTTCCTTGATCTTGCAAGAAGAAACGCAAAGGAGCTTCAAGAATGGTGAATTCACTAGTTCTGTCACAGCTCATCCCATTAAAGCCACATCATTATACTTAAATGCTGGTTCTGGTTTCAAGCATAGCCAGCATAGCAAAGGAAATTCCAAAAGGGAATGACCTATTTGCACTCATTGTGGGAAGACAGGGCATACAGTGGATAAATGTTACAGGTTACATGGATTTTCCCCAGGGTTCAAGTTCAAGAACAAATCCATGGCCAATCAGGTTTCTTACAATCAAGTAGCAGGTTTTAGGGCTACTAATTCTAATCAAACTAGTGAACAATTTGTGCTCTTAACTCCATAGTGTCCAATCTCTAAATCCCAATGTGAACAAATTCTAGCTTTTTTGAATTCACAGTTAGTTGGTGAGAATACTTAGCATTCAACTTCAACTTCACAGCAATCAGCTTGTTTGAATACTAGAGGAACAAGCACTTCCCAGCCTTTGGCATTAAGTGCATCCACTTCCAATTACATCAACAACTTCTCAGGTAAAACTTTTAGTTTTTCCTCATTTATTATTCCAAATTCAATACCACATTCAACTATTTTCTCTACTAAAATAGTAAATAGATCAGCTTACAATGAAACAGATTGGATCATTGATATAGGTGCCACTGATCACATGGTCCATTCTGAATATGTTTTCAGTTCATTTACTTGTGTTTCCAATTCCTATGTCTACTTACCCAATGGTGAAATGGTCTTAGTGACTCATATAGGGACAGTGCATCTCAATGACACCTTAATTCTTACTGATGTGTTGTGTGTTCCTTCCTTTGCTTTTAACCTCATATCTATCAGTAAATTGAAAAAGTCACAATACTATTGCCTTATTTTTCTTGGATCATTTTGCTTTATTCAGGATCTTTCTCTTTGGAGCACGATTGGTCTAGGTAGAGAACAAAATGGATTGTATTTGCTGGATAACAAATACCAAGATTTGTCTTCTACTCTAGCCTCTACCTGTTGTAATTTAGTTGCTACTCATTCTGATTTCTAGCATGCTAGACTAGGGCACCCTTCAAGTGGTAAACTTGAGCTTGTAAATAAGATTGTGCCTTATGTACAGTGCAATAAGACTGCTCATTGTGACATTTGTCCAATAGCAAAGCAAAAGAGATTGTCTTTTTCTGCTAGTACTCATGTTTCTAATCAACCTTTTGAATTGGTACATTGTGATTTGTGGGGTCCCTTTTCTATTCTTATTGTTAATGGTTACAAGTATTTCTTTACCATTGTTGATGATTTTTCTAGATGTACATAAGCTAAATCAAAATCTCAAGTTCTTTTACCACAGTTTTATGCTTATGTTGAAATTCAATTTAACAAAAAAATCAAATGCATTAGAACTGATAATGGTATTGAGTTTCTGTTAAATGAGTTTTTCAAATCCAAAGGCATCATTCATCAATTGAGTTGTGCTGAAACTCCTCAACAAAACTCAATTGTGAAAAGAAAACATCAACATATTCTAAATGTGGCTAGAGCACTTAAGTTTCAATCCAATGTTCCTTTGGAATTTTGGGGAGATTATGTGCTCACAGCTGTTTACTTAATAAATAGGTTGCCTAATTCCGCTATTGCCAATAAAACACCTATGAAGTTCTTTTTGGTAAGTTGCCTAGCTTTTCACATCTTAGGGTGTTTGGTTGTCTATGTTATGCATCTACACTTGCACATAACAGGCATAAATTTTTGCCTAGAGCCACTAAATGTGTGTTTCTTGGTTACCCCTTTGGTGTTAAAGGTTATAAGATAATGGATTTAACCACACATTCAGTATTCATTTCAAGAGATGTACACTTCTATGAGTCCTTATTCCCTTTTCAATCTTCTGATCTTCTTAAGTATCTTGATCCTTTTGACTCTAAAACCTTGTCCTCATCTGTTCTCTTAGATTCTATTCCCTTGCCTAACATTTCAGATGAGCCTTTCATTCCTGATCTTCCAACTTCCGCAGCAAACACTCTTGCTACTATAGAATGTGTTCCTTTAGATGGTCCCATTGCTTGTACTACTACACCAATACCTAATGTTTCCTCACCTCAAATTAGGAAGTCCACTAGGGTTCATAGACTGCTAACTTACTTACAAGATTATTCTTGCTCTTTACTTTCCACCAAACCCTCACCAGGTAGTCCTTATGACATCAACTCTCATCTTTCTTATGCTAACCTTAGTTCTTTCTATCAAGTTTTTGCTCTTGCTGCTAGTGCTGAAGTTGAACCCGAGTTCTACCATTAGGCTGTGCTTTCAAAAGCTTGGCAGGGAGCAATGGACAAGGAGATTAGTGCTTTAGAGTTTAATCACACTTGGGATGTGGTTCCTTTGCCCCATGAGAAGATTCCAATAGGTTGCAAATGGGTTTATAAGATTAAGTAAAATCCAAACGGTTCTGTGGAAAGGTACAAAGCCAGATTACTGGCTAAAGGGTATACACAGCAGGAGGGGCTGGACTACTCTGAAACATTCTCACCAGTTGCCAAATCAGTGTCTGTGAGGGTGTTGCTGTGTATTGCTGCTATCAAGGGTTGACCTTTACATCAGTTAGATGTTAATAATGCCTTCCTCCATGGTGATTTAAAGGAGGAAGTGTATATGTCCTTACCTCAAGACTATCACAGCAAGGGTGGCTGCTTAACCGATGCTGGACCTTTTGTATGCAGGTTGAGAAAATCACTTTATGGCTTGAAGCAAGCCAGCAGGCAGTGGCATGCTAAGTTGTCCACAACAATTACTGAAATGGGTTTTGTTCAATCAAAATCTAATTATGCCCTCTTTGTACATTCAAAAGGTTCTTGCTTCACCGCACCTCCACCATGCCCACCACGCCACCACTGCCCACCAAAATCCCATCGGAACAAAAACCTATATTAAAAAAAAAAAAACCCAGACACCGCCACTGTTAGATCAACACTGCCACCGCCGCCGCTAGATCAACGTTTCCTCCATCGTTGATCAACCCATCAGCGAGAATCACAGCATCACAACAGGAGGGAAAAAAAAAACCCAGAGCAACGTTTCCTCCACTGTGACGTGTGATGTTGATGTTGGGATGAGGATGGTGTTTGGGTCTAAAGAGAGGAGAGAGCAGATGAGAAAGAGAGAAGGAAGAGAGAGAAGAGAACAGAAATAATGAGAGAGAGGACAAAGAAATATCGGGGAAAAGGAGAATAAATTTTATTTTACAATACTGCTATAGTGCAATTCTACTTTTAGAATTGCACTGTAGCAGTATTGCAAAAAAATTTGCAATACTTGGGTTTTACAATCCCAGATGTTGAACACTTTGGGGCTTGAAATGTCAAATTCTCCTTACATTTGGCATTTGCAATTCCCAGTGCTGATGCTAAGAATGAATAACAAAGCTGTTTTGAATTTGTCGCCAACAACTTGGATCCAGCTTAAAGCCTTGGACAGAAATCAATTGATGTTTGCAGTCTGGGAGTCTTAGCACCAAAAGAAAAAATGGTGTCAAAGTGAATATTTCTGGGTTTTTGGCTCCACAAAAAATGAATGTTTCTCCACCCTCAAGTCTCCACCAATCAGCATTCTCACATCTACTCCATGATAAACTCACAGAAGTTATGGAAATATGTGAATAAATCTTCCCCCTCCTCTACTGTCCACCTAAAAGAAAAACCGTCACCCTCAAAAGCAATAAAGGCATTCAACTTAGGTGACTCTCCTAGTTTGGTTTAAAATTTCATTTAAACACAAGCAAGAAAAGGCACTAAACTTAATAACATGCTTTTAACTGTTTTAGTTTCCTTCTATACCTTTTATTTTTGGGCGAGGGGGGGTTGGGGAAGGTTTCCTTTTATTACTTGATTATTAAGAAAGCCAAATTTATAGATATTAAAAGTTTGAAAGTTGCACAGGTTTTGAAGCAATAAACCTAGGATGATTTTTTTTTTTTTTTTCAAGTTGTTAATTATGAACAGCATTGCAAGACTTCAATTTTTTTAGAGAACTTGTGGTGTCTGTTAAATTTAATTGATAAAGTCTCTTGTGATTAACTTGTGGTTGAATTTGTGAACGAGTTAGGGTTTAGGTTCCACGCCTCACTTGTGATTGGAATCTAGAGAAAGAAGAATGGCACTGCGCATTATGTAGCCGAAAGGCTGGATGGGCCTTCTGTATGAACGGGATCTAAGTCTAGCCGTGAATTACAGTCATTTAAAATACCACATTTCAAGCTGTGCACGGATGTCATCTATCACTGTGATTAGCTATCCATTCCTGCCTTTGACCTTTCAAGCCCTTTCTTCTCTTCATTATATTATAAGTTAGTGTATTCTCTGACCCTGTATTCATTGACCGTGTATAGCTGATAGTCATTGTGAATATATGTTTGCCTAATAAGGCCACACTTCCCATCAAAATAAAGCCACACTAGTAGTCTTTTACAAATGTTTGAAAAGAACCCTCTTTTGGAGTGCAATACACGAACAATCTCGTCCAATGCTTTCAGAAATTTCACAGGTAACTTCGTGTAGCTTTATTCTGAAGATTTCTGAACGAATTGGTAGAGTAGAATACAATCCACTTATACATATGGACTTTACTAATAATACATAGCCTAAATTGTAAATATAGACTATAGAGCCACCTTGGGTTGGAGATTCTCAGTCCCGGCCGTTTGAAAAATACTTTAGACCCGATCCAATCTAAAATCCCAGCGGCAAAATTTCGACCACAAATTAGTAAACATTTGGTACTACTAGAAGTTTAGAATTGTAAAGTGTCAAGGCCCGGGAAATTTATAGATCTTATTTTTCTTTTTTCTATTTCTTTCTTACCTTTCTCAAGTTCAAGAATCAAAACACTCCATTCGGCCCTTAAATAATTTTGTAATATATTTTTGGGATATTTCAAACTATGATTATCTTTGAAAATTAGTTGACATAGTTTTAATAATGTTTATAGCTTGTTATTTCCTTTATTTGAGAAGCCAATACTTTATTTTAGTTATATTTGAATTTTGAATTAAAGATTATAGTAGTTTTCAAAGCTTTATACGTTCTAAATTGGAAAAAGCACTCTAAAAGTTTCTCTCCGCTAGAGAACGTGGGTCTTCCCTTTTCTCTTAGGGTGTAGAATGTGCAGTCCCTTCTTGTTGAAGGTGTCGTAGTCCCTCCTCGTAACAAGTTTACCTATAAGGCTTTGTGGGTTCTTTTTTTGTGGGTTACAGGGAAATAGAGTTTTAGTTTTATCTACTTGGAAACTATGGAAGACCTAACAAAATCCTGGAGCTGCCTGACTTTATCGGAAAACGAAGGCTTCGGCCTTCGCTTGACGGAAGAACAGGCAGAGCTAGAACACGTTTTGGCTGTGAAATTTTTAACCAAGCTTGCTCTTAATATAGATGCTATTGCAAAAACCTTCACGCCGTTATGGAGAACAAAAAACGGTTTTAAGATTCAGAAAGAAGGGGATCACGTTGTTCTTTTTACTTTTGACGATAAAAGTGAGTTGGAGAAGATTGTTGCAGCAGAGCCTTGGAGTTTTGACAAGCACATAATGGTGCTACAAAATTATGATAAGGAGGTAGACCTGACTGAGATGGAGTTCAAGTGGGTTACGTTTTGGGTGCAGGTACACAATATACCAATTCGTTTTAGAAACAAACGAGTGGCTGAGAGGATTTGCGAGGCCATTGGAAAGGTGAATGTGAGGTCTGATGATAACGACTCTGAAGGGGATGGTTTTATTAGAATTAAAGTCACCATTGACGTCTCAAAACCTCTGTGCCGAGGACGAGTGATCTCTCTAGATAGCGGTAAGGAACTATGGGTGTCTTTTAAATATGAACGACTCCCTAATATGTGTTATTGGTGTGGCTGTCTTACGCACGACGATAGGGATTGTGAACAATGGGTAGAATCAGAAGGAAGTTTGTCAAATGAATCTAAGCAGTTCGGACCATGGATTTGTGCCCCACCTTTCTTCCCATCAAGAAAGAATGTTATTAAGGTCCCTGGTTTTTACACTCGACGGGGACAAGAACCTTCTGCTACACCTCCACCAGCAATGGGGAAACCGCCGGTGTTTGTTGTTCGTACAGGAAATCCGGCGCCGGAAATAATTAGGGTAGAAAAGGAAGGTACGGCTAATGGGCAGCAGGGCATTAATGACGTGGATACTTAGGAAAATATTATGCGAGATTCATGTCAAAATTTCGATAATTCTGGGATATCTAGGAATTTGAATTTGAGGGTGACGGACTTAGAGGAAAATAGGTCAGCTGATGAGATATTTGAAGAAAGGATTGCGGAGATTGATAAGGAATTAAAGAGGTTTGATCCAACAATAACTCTTGCTACCAAAAATATAGCTGACACGGGTAAGGAAAATTTTTTAGCTTCTCTATCAATCATTGATGATCAACCCGCGGACACTCAAATATCACGTGCACAACAACCTGAATTTTCGAAGCCACTACCACGTGCACCACTGACAATTATTGATGAAAACACAATGCAAAAAATCGAAAGAGGTGCAACTTGGAAAAGGTTAAACAAAACAGAGACAGGGACAGATGTTGTTATGGAAGACATTGTGGGGAATAAAAGGAGGGGTGATGGTAAGGATGACCAATCTGAGTTACTTAAGAAGAGAAAGGTTTCTCAGGTAGGTAGGAAAAATAAATTGATATTGGCGGAGGCTGGTTCCCGGCCCTGCCAGAACCAATGAGTATTTTATGTTGGAACTATCGGAGGCTTGGGAACCAACGAACAGAAAATCAGCTTGCAAAGATGGTGTGGGCAAAAGATCCCTCCGTTGTGTTTTTAGCCGAAACATGGACTGATGAAGCAAGGCTAGTGTTTGTGAAGAAACGTTTGAAGATGAAGAATAAATTTGTGGCTCCTAGGAGAAATAAAACGGGGTGTTTGGTGATTTTTTGGAAGGAAGATTTTGATTTAACCGTGGAGACTTTCTCGGAGTACCACATAGACAGTAAAATTAACAAGAATAAGGAGGGGGAGTGACATTTTACCAGATTTTATGGGGAACCAGACACTCAAAAAAGGCATGACGCATGGGGAAGGTTGAGAAGTTTGAAAGCAAGAGGAAAGGCGCCTTGGCTATGTGCAGGTGACTTTAATGAGGTAACTAAGCAATCAGAAAAAATTGGGGGCAGAGCATAACCGCATGGACAAATGCAAGGGTTTAGAGATGTATTGGATGAATGCGGATTTATGGACTTAGGTTTTATGGGACCTATGTTCACTTGGCATAAGCACTTTGAAACTTACACAGTATGTGAGAGGTTAGACCGGGTTGTCACAACCAACAATTGGTTCTCTATGTTTCCAGATACTAAAGTGTACCATTTAGATGCAACGGCTTCTGATCATAAAGCCTTATTAATTTGGCCTGAGGGCATGGAGTGTAACCAACAAAAACCGTTCAGGTTTGAGCAGATGTGGATGGCTGAGCAAGGGTGTGGTGCAACCATTGAAGCGGTGTGGAAGAAGGATATTGAGGCTATGGTTTGCAATAGGGTGATTAAAAAAATTCAGAACTGTGAGGAAGCACTTACAAAATGGAGTAAGACAAGTTTTGGGAGTGTGAGGCGTGAACTAAAGGAAAAAAGAAAACTCTTGGCCAAGACTGAATTGGCAGCAAGCAGGGGAGGAGATATGACATAAGTGAGAAGGCTTGAACAAGAAATAAATTTGCTGTTGGACCGTGAAGCCCAAATGTGGTCCCAATGGTCAAAAATTCGGTGGCTTCGAGATGGAGACCGAAACACCCGGTTTTTTCATAGCAGAGCTTCTGAACGGCGACGACGTAATTATATCAAGGGATTATATTATAGAGTGGGAAGATGGTGCACAGAACAGGGGAATATGGTGGACACGGTGGTGGATTTTTATCCGATGGTGGATTTTTATCAAGAATTATTTACCTCCTCAAATCCGAATAATTTTGATACAATTTGGAGCAAATCCCACAGGTAGTTATAGAGGAGATGAATTTAGAATTGATGGGGGAGTTCACGGCACTGGAAGTAGAGATGGCACTCAAACAAATGGCACCTTTAAAGTCGCTTGGGCCAGACGGTATGCCTCCAATTTTTTATCAAAATTATTGGTCTTTGGTTGGTAATGATGTTACCGATGCTATTCTAATGTATTTGAATATTGGCACTTTCCACCCTCACTTGGTCACTCCTTTATTACTTTAATCCCCAAAGTAAAAAGCCCGAAATGCATTTCATAATATCGACCTATTTCCCTTAGTAATGTCCTGTATAGGGTATATTCTAAGGTTCTAGCAAATAGGTTGAAAAAGTTGCTGCCTAATATTGTGTCTGAACAACAAAGTGCTTTTATGACAGACCGCCTGATTTCTAATAATATCATGATTGCTTTTGAGACTCTGCATTATATGAGAAATCACAGCACAGTGAGTACAGGTTTTATGGCACTGAAACTGGATATGAGTAAAGCCTATGATCGGGATGAATGGCTGTATATGGAGAAACTTATGAAGAAAATGGGGTTTTGTGAGGCTTGGGTGAAGCTAATGATGGGATGCATCTCCACATCCACTTCTTCAATCTTGATAAATGGGGAGCCACAAGGAAACATTGTACCAACTAGAGGGCTTCGCCAAGGAAACCCTCTCTCGCCATATCTTTTTCTCCTATGTACCGAGGGTTTTCACGAATTGTTGAAGAAGGCTGAAGATAGGGGAGAAATTAAAGGAGTCTCTATTTCCCGTAATGGTCCAAAACTAACCCATCTCCATTTTGTAGATGATAGTCTTATTTTCTGTAGGGCACAAGAGAATGATTGTCAAAAATTGCTAGAGATTTTAAATACATATGAGAGAGCCTCTGGGCAACAGATTAACCGGGATAAGACCACTCTTTTCTTCAGTAAGTCCACTTCCCTAGCTATGCAAGAATCTATAAAGCAAGCTTTAGGTGTTCTGGTGGTCCAACAATATGAGAAGTACTTAGGGCTGCCATCCTTTATTGGAAGGAAGAAAAATGAGAGTTTTGATAATATCAAGCAAAGGGTATGGAAAAAGTTACAAGGTTGGGAAGGGAACTTGCTCTCATAAGCGGGAAGGGAGGTTTTAATCAAGGCGGTAGCTCAAGCACTTCCTACCTACACAATGTCATGTTTCAAATTGTCAATCGGACTATGTCATGAAATTGAGGCCCTCATTAAAAAATTCTTTTAGGTCAAAGGGGAGAGGGCCGAAAGGTCCATTGGATTAAATGGGAAGAGCTTTGTAAACCTAAGTCCCAAGGGGGAATGGGTTTTAAGGACTTAGCAATGTTCAACGATGCATTATTGGCAAAAAAAACATGGCGACTCCTACATGACAAAACATCACTGTTTTATAGGGTGTTTAAGTCAAAATTCTTTCTGAATGGTACAATTATGTAGGTAGCGAACCGAGCTTAGCTTCATATGCATGGCATAGCATAATCTGTGGTAGAGAAGTCATTAAAAATGGTGCAATATGGAGGATCGGGGATGGCAAATCTGTTGACATATGGGCAGATAGTTGGTTGCCTAGAAAATACTCTCCTAGAGTATTATCCCCTCAGCCTGAGGCATTGATAGGTGCAAAAGTGTGTTCATTGATTGATGAGGAACAAAGGCAATGGAAAACAGAGGTTTTGGAGAATATGTTGCTCAAGTTTGATGTGGAGATCATACGAGCAATTCCTCTGTGTCGCACTAACCAGTCAAACGTCCTCATATGGCCATACAATCCTAAAGGAGAATACACGGTTAAATCCGGGTATCAATTTCTGCAAAGAGAGTTTTAGAACACACAACCGGGACAATCTGATTGGTCAAGGTTGAAACTGTTGTGGCAAGCCATTTGGAACCTCCCTATGTCGAGCAAAGTAAAGAATTTGGTTTGGAGAGCAACCAAAAACACCTTGCCAACCAAAGACAACCTGGTTCGAAGGAAGATTATCCAAGATGGCTGTTGTGATGCTTGCCGAGAACACAATGAAGACGTGAACCACACCTTGTACAGCTGTCCAAAGCTTGATGAACTTTGGAAAAAAGTGCCTCAATGGAACCATGAGAATTTGAGAAGAGCTGGGAATTTCATTGACCTTATTGGGACTGTCTTCGTAGAAAACAAAGAGCCAACACTGTTTGCCACAGTGGTGTGGGCCTTATGGGCTCGAAGGAACAATCTCCAAATGGGTAAAAATGCAGAAACATTGGTTCAATTATTGAACAATTTCGAAGGTGATTAGTGAATTTGTTTCTAAAAAAAGGGTGGTTAGTGAATTCTCCTATAAAAAAAAAAAAAAAGGTTATTAGTGAATTCTGAAAAGTGATCAGAAAGATAATATGGACCTTCTATATTAAAGCACAAACAATACCTAAATGGGCCGGCCCAAACTGAGAAGAGAAAAGTGTAGTGTAGGGCCGAAATCCATAGAAGACGAGTTGTTCTTCTATAAATCTGCATTAAGTGGCAATGGCATAATTACATGAGACCATCTACTCTTCTTTTTTCTTTTTTTTCTTTTTTCTTTTTTTGATAAACCAGAAATTTTATTAAACAAGGAACAAAACTACACAGGTAGAGAAAGAGCCTCGGCTCTAATAACAGAAACAAAGCAAGGATGCCCCAACCCTACATCAAAATAGCCAAAGCTCTAATAACAGAAACAAAGCAAGGATGCCCCAACCCTACATCAAAAGAGCCAAAGTAGTTGTTTGACAAAGACCACTTGGCTAAAACATGAGCAGCAACATTTGCTTCTCTAGCCACCCAATTGAAACTACAATTAAAGAAATTCAATTCTAAAGCTAAAACATCAGAGCAGATAGTTTTAATTCCCCAAGGAACATCCCGGTTAGGACATCTCATCGCATCAATGCAGGACTTTGAGTCACTCTCGATGGAAATGGAGACAACATCTAAGTTTGCTGCCAAGTTGAGGGCCCAGAATATAGCTTCAACCTCTGCTTGGAGAGGGAGAGTGATGCTTACTCTTTTAGAACAAGCAAACACCACTTCCTCTCTCCAATCTCTAGCTACAGCTACAATGGATGAACTCTCACTGTTGCAAGCAGCATCAACATTGATCTTAATAGTGCCCCTATCTAGTTTAGACCAAGGTGATTGGATCCTATTGCTTGAAGGCCCCATCGAGATATCAAGAACCTTCCTAAACTCAGCAATAGAACTGGATATCTTTAACAACATCCCATCCAAATTGGGAGAGACTCCCTCAAATTGAACTTGGTTTCTTAACTTCCATACCACATCACATATCACTACACCGTGAAGTAAAAATTCTGCCTTATTAGCTGAATTCAACCCAACTGTATTCGGAGGAGAGATTAAGGTTTGAATGAATCGGGAGGAGAAGAGAGACCTAAACCATCAAACTTGAACCCCCAACGGCTGTTGAACCAAATGGATTTAGTCAATGGGCACATGACAAATAAATGGAGACAAGTCTCTTCTTCCATGCCACATAATGAGCAGGTCATGTCTCCAATATTAATGTATCTAGCCAAAAAGGATTTAGTAGGGAGACAATTGCTGCAATCCTCCATAAATGCATTTTTAGTCTCTCATGAATCTTGGTTTTCCAAATTTCTCCCCTTGACACATCTTGACTAGTAGGTGGGTACTCTCTCCGGCCAAGCCAATATGCTGATTTCACTGATATTTGCCCATTAGAAGTGGCAATCCATATCCACTTGTCTGCTTGTAAGTGGAAGGAAATAGGAATTCTCTGAATAGCTTTGACAGTTTGTTCATCAAATAAGTTTCTGAGCTTATTACAGTCCCACCCTATATGACTTGGATTAATGAGTTGAGATACAATCAGAGCACTGTTTGGATTAGAGCCTGCCTTTGGGTGAGGGATGAAAGAAGGTAAATCAGGAATCCACGGATCTAACCAGGTTCTAATAGAATTTCCATTACCAACTTGAAAGCAAGCACTTTGAGTCATAAGATGTTTTGTACCTTCAATGCTTCTCCAAGTGGAGATGAGCTACCCGCTGTTTGATGGTTCAACCAGTTGGATCTAACCTTATACTTTGCTCTTAATAGCATAACACAAAGACAGTTTTTTTCTGACAGTGTCCACCAAGCCAATTTAGAAAGAAGAGCTTGGTTGAAATCCCACGCCTTCCTGAAGCCCAAACCTCCTTCCTTCTGAGGCCAACATAAGGACGACCACGCCATTGGGGTCAAGTATTGTCCCTTTCTTGATTTTGGGTTCCACCAGAACCGTCTTATCACCCCATCCAATTGCTCACATAGAGCTTTTGGGAATTGAATGGTTGACATATGATAGGTTGGAATAGTCTGAGCAACAGACTTGATAAGGGTGGCTCTTCCAAACCATGATAGGTTCTTACTTTTCCAACCATTCAATTTATTTTCCAACATTTCCTTCACTGGTTGGAGATCCTTGCATCTACTAGAAGTGAAGAAAAGTGGAACTCCCAGGTATTTTGTATTTGGTGGGAGCCTATTGAGACCCCAACAAGATTTTATTTGATTTAAGAATTGCTGACTTACCCCTCTGGAAGGAAAAATTCCAGATTTCTCTACATTAACTTTTTGCCCTAACCATGCGCAATATTTCTCTAGGCAGATCTTGAGAGAGGCTAATTTAGACATCTCGGCCTTGGAAAATAAAATAACATCATCTGCATAGCACAATTTTGAGATGGGAGGAGCACTACTAGACACTTTAATTGCAGTAAGCTGCCCATGATCCACTTCTCTACTAATAAGCCTCATTAGCACTTCGCTTCCCAAAATAAACAAATATGGTGACAGTGGATCTCCCTGTCTAAGTCCCCTAGACGGGGTGAAGCTTGGGCATTTACCACCGTTAAGCAACGCCGAGTATTGTATAGTGGACAAACATTGATGGATCAAATTTGTAAACTTGTTGCTAAACCCAAATGCTTTAAGAGTCAGAGACAAGAACTTCCATTCCATTCGGTCATAAGCCTTTTGAAAGTCAATTTTAATGCCCAAGATCTACTCTTCCTGTAAAGTAATGTTTATCCCTTTCATTTGTGTTTAATTATGGTTATATTTATGTGCCTACTGCCTAGTATAAGGTTAGTCATACAAAAAAAAAATTTAAGCACACAACTAATGATATGTTTTGCAGAACTTGATACATATCACGATTTGATTCTAATATATATATATATTGTGGGTTTAGGTGTACATTGTGGGTTTTATATCACGCTGATATTTGAATCTCAGTTCCAAATACCAAAAGAAATTAAGAAAATAGTAGAAAAAGAATCATGTCTGTTTGACATTAGTTTATTTGATTTTTTTTTATGATTATTATATTTAATTAAAAATGAGCGAAAGTATATTAGTACTTGAAAAGGTGGAGTTTTAAAAAAGTTATATAATAAACAAAATAGCCTAAAGCCAAACTAAAAAATTGGTGCACAACAACACTAATTATAAAAAGAAGAAAATTATATAAAAAAACAAGGTTAGAAATATATATATATATATATATATATATATAAATATATAACTTCTCTAATTTTAATATCACCGTTAGTTTGACCTATCACATTATAGACTGTAAAATCAACCCCAAAGAGAAAGTCTTTGGAGATAACAAAATTTCACAACATTTTCACAATAACCTTATTTTTGAGTTATGATGAGTCTTAGTATTTATTTTTTATTTTTTTACTTGTGGTAGGCTGACAAATTAGCTTATTGTAAAAATGTTATAAGATTTTGTTGTCACCTGTAAAAAAAGGGACCCCATAAAATTTCAAATTACTTAAATTCTCTAATTGATTTTGTTTTGTTTAAAAACTTAGAAAGAAAAAAAAAGTAATCAAAACGATGTCATTTAAGAGTTATTAATTAATATAAGAACACGGTGAAAATATTATATTGACAGTGATTTAAAATTTCAATTGGTTGTTAAGAACGCCCTATAGTTCAACAACATTGATTGATTGCTTTTATAAATAGAACTATGATTCAAATCTCTTCTTTTCATTATTGTAACAATTACTAAAATATAAAAAAGTTATTAAAAAAAAAAAACAAAACAAAACAAAACTTCAACATTGTCATTTTTATTATATATGTGTGTGTGTTTACATAATATATGTAACACCCAGACCCAACCTTATAATTAAACTATGTGTTTAAGTGGTTAAGTATTATTATTATTTTTAAGCCACTTACTTTCTAAAATTTATATAAGAGTTCTTAATAAGCATATTATTTTGTAATGCCATTGAATAAGAATTGTAAAGATTATAAATAATTGGATGACTAATTGTATTTGGTATATATATTAAGTATGTACAAAATTATATTAAGTGATTTAAGTTATTAGATATATAATTGTTGGTGTTTAATTAAGTGTATTAAGGTAAGAGTTTATATGCATGTTATTATCTTAATTACTTTTAAGTACATGAAGCTTTGATTTTGTGATATTATAAAATATATATGCTATTTTAATGTTATGGATATAACTTTGTAAAGGTAAGGATATATGTATATATATATATATATATATATATATATATATATATATGCAAAGTGATAGTATTCTTTGTAGAAAAGTTTAAGTGTGAATGCAAAGAAAAGTAGAAAGGTTTGAGTGTGCATGCAAGAAAGTGGAAAAGTGGGTGTGATATTTTCTTCTCTAGCATCACACGTATCCCACCCCAATTTGTCCACATCTCTTATTTTCTTTGGCTACCCCAAAAGTCAATTTGTCTTATCTCTCTTTTGCTGCATCTGAAGTCCAGCAGCTCATTTTCCTCTTTCTTTGTTCTTCTTTCTTCTTCCCTTTCTACACGGCAACATTTCTCCCTTCCTTTCTCACCGAAAATTCTAGTTTCTTTAAAGAAGAATTTAAACAATTAGCTCTAAGGTTTCATCTTCAAAGTGTGTGGGTAAGTAAATTAAACCTCATCTGATTTTGTGTATTTGGATAGTATAATTGTTTGCCTATTTTCCCTCTTTGTTCTCTACTCTGATTTTGTAAGTTGAATTGGTGATTCTGTTTTAGTTACTTGAAATATTGATGATATTGTGGTCTATTGAATGCTTATTAGGGTATTTTAGCATGTTTATTATAGGTATAAAAATACCCAAACGGAATTAAGACCTATTACTATTTGTTGATGATTTTGTAAGAATATGTACTGAAGCTGTCTCTATGACAGATTTAGTGTTTACAATAAGAAAATTATGTATTAAATCATATGCTGTGAATTAAGAGGCTAGGAGTAGTTTTTATGAATTCTAAGACACATATGGTTGTTATGGATTTGGTCTCACAGCATTTGGATGAGTAGAAAATTAATGGTTTAATTTCTAAGTTGCATGAATTTCTGTCAGAAGTCAGAACAGATTTGAGTATGCTGTCTTGCGTGATTTTTAATAAATCATGGGTTGATTCTTTGACTCTGAAATTTGTATGGTATTTATTAGACATCCAGAGGAGTTTCTCTGTAAAATTTCATGAATTTTGGATGTAAATTGGTAGCCCATTCGTATTTTATTAGTGAAGTATATGCTGCTGGAATAAAACAGTTAACAGTATGGGACATGCCTAACTTTGAGAATTTAATTCTCAAGTCAGGGTGAATATTTTGAGCTATAATTTAATATGCTCATCCGTTGGTATGTTAGGATCTTATATAAATTTTATGAATTGGTTTCTCTATGGTTGGATGCATAATGTGTTTGATGATTGTATTATGTGTTTTGGGGAACTTTATGTGATGGGAATAGGATTTTCTTGGTTTTAAGATATAGGTTTTGAGATGATTGTGTAAGTTTATGATAAGGAGTAATGGATAGTGATAAGTTTTGATATTTGGTTTAGGTGTTACCAGTTCCTCAGGTCTAAGCTCCTTCGACTGTAAGCTCTCGGTTCCTCTGCTTTCAGGTAAGGGATAAGTTATATGGGCATTTGGTAAGTCATGAGGTTATTTTAAAGTATATGATGCATTAAAAGGTTTTTGATTAGAGATATAGCATATAATCATTATTCTGACAAAGATATGTTCGTGAGTTCTCGAAACCCTATGTATATAATTTAAGTATATTGATGCTATTACTGATTCCACGAACATGATGTTTAAAGAAAAGAATGAAAATGCTATTATTATGAAATGCTATGCAAAATAAGAAATTTCAGTATGATGTAAAGTATGAAATGTTTTTGGGTTATGTCCTCTGGTGATCTGAACTCAGCCAGTAGGGGTTAATTATTGGCTTTCCATGGAAAAATGTTATCTGTTTGGCCATTTAAAGTAGAGGAAATGGGGCTACCCGTAACTCTAGGCCATTTAAAGTAGAGGAAATGGGGCTGCCCGTAACTCTAATCTGAATAAGGCCTTCTCCCCAATGTGTACGGACGGCGGGGAGGAATAAAACCTTGAGGAGATGTGCCATCAGGCCTCTCAAAGAGGACAATATCATGCACATGGGGTCACCCAAATGTGATGAGACCTTCTCTGTACAGACTTATCAGATATGGACTAACCAATAAATTGTTTAAGAACAGCTATGTTATGTTATAAGTCATGAGAGAATATTTTGTTTAAATGCATTATGAAAAGTTAAAAGCTCTCATGAAAAGAAGTTTATGATGAAAAGAAAAGCTGTTCTTTAAAGATAAGAGTTTCTGAAGTTGTTATGCTTTAAAGATAAAGAATCTGATGAAAATGTTTTAGTGTTCTATAAAAGTGAAGCTTCTGACTAAAGTACAAGTTTATATTTAAAAGTTATGAGATATCTGTTCTTATGAAACGTTAAGTTTTTATTACAATGAAAGTTATAATATTTTACGATAATAAGTTTATGAAGAAAAGTTTTTGTTATTCTTTAAGATGTTTCTAGTTTAATATAAAGTTACCGAATTTTCTTATTTAAGTTAAAATGATTATTTTGTAATGAGAATGTATATATATTGATATTAAACAATCAATATTATATTTGGGACTTTGTAAGAAGTGAAAGAAGTTAAATCCGAAAAGTTTTGGTAATATTATTCTGATAAGAAAAAGGAGAACAATTATCTTTCTATACATGAAGAGAGTATAAGTATTATTATGAATAGTATAAAATACTATGCATGAAAAGTTGTTCTCCTATTCGAATATTCATAGAATGGAATAATCTGATTTACATGCATCCTTATTAAATTCTCATATATCTTACATTTACTGAGCTGTGTAGCTCACCCCTTCCACTCTTTCAGTTAGCAGGTTTTATTTTGGAGCAGAGGGAGCCTTAGTCGAGTTTGGAAGGAGCTGGTTTTAGTTTTATATGTATAGATCCTAAATTAGTATTTGATGTTTAGTTTTGTGGTATGGTGTATTTTAGGATCTAATGAAAGTTGTATACCTTAAAGAATTAAGAGATGTATTATGTGAAATTCAAAATTTGAGTAACTAGTGAATTATGTTATTTTTTGGAGTACAATGTAGATGCTCTGAATATCAAGTGGAAAGTTAAATCATTTAAGTAATGAAACAAGAATGAAAAGAAAGAGGAAAGCATTTGTAAAAGTTTTGTAAAAGTTAGTTGGTTCTTGTTAATATCAAGTTTAGGCTTGATATTAGCATGCCGGTCATGGTCACAAATCCGGGTATCGGGTTTGGGGCGTGACAATATAGATGACTAAAGAGAACTCGATATAAATGTTGGAAAAAAAATGAACTAATAATTGAAATTCTTGTTACAATTTCTTTTGCATAATTCTTTTTCCCTTTGATTGCAAAGTTAGAAAATAAAAAGAACAAAAATGTCAAGTAGTCCAATATAAAGATTATAACTAAAATGTAATAGATTCGAGTGAAAAAAATTACCATCAAGATTGACAGTTGAATGCAACGACATATTGGCAATTGGTAGGTCGTGGTCATGGCGGAGGGAGATCAAAGATTGACATTTGCTAAGTGATGGTGCAAGATCAAAGAGGCAAAAATGAGAAACAATACTATAGGAGGGAGATTTTCCTTCACTGTACTTAGGTCTCGTTTGGGAGGAGGAAATGAAATTGAATGGAAATGAATGAAAAGAATAATTTTAGAATATTCTTTCATTCCCTTGTTTGTGAGTTTTAATGGAAGGAATGGAAAGTCCATTCCTTTATTTTGGAGTTTAAGTGAAAGTGAATGGAATAGGTAGAAAGGAACACTTATTCCTCTCTATTCCCTTAAACCCTCAAATTTTCATTCTCTCCGAAATTAGGAGGAATGGGAGAGAATAAAATTAAATTTAATGAATTTTTGACTAAAACTCCCAAAATATCTGTATATATTCAACCCTTTATTTTAAAATAGGGGTCTAATAGTAATATTGTCATAAAATGATTCCATTCCATTATCTCCATGTTACTCCCAAACAAAATTACTTACATTTCATTCATTTTCATTCTTTTCCATTCCTTTCAATTTAAAACATGAAATGAAGGTTACTTAATTTCATTTCATTCAATTCCATTTTTTTCCCTTACTTAAATACATTCCATTATATTCCATTCCTTTCTATCCCTTATGATCATTCCATTCCATTCCATTCCCTTGTGAACTCCCAAATGAAGAGAAAAAGCAAGGTAAAAAAAAAAAAAAAAAAGGTGAGGAGAAGAAACTAAGAAAGTAATAATCAGAGGGGGAAAACAAAATTTAAGAGTCTTAAAATTATGAAACAAAGAAAGTTCGACTTAGACGGAAATAGAGGATTTATCTACCGTAAGAAAAGGTTTGACTCATGGGTTAATATGATCCAACTAACTATTTTAACATGCTGGGTTCAATTTGGCATTTTCTTTTACTAGTTCAAAAATGCTCATAGTCATACTCAATTTTTATCCTCTAAATTCAAAAGAGTTATCCCGATCCATTTTTATTAAATCTATACACACACAATGTAATTTCAATTTATAACGTCTGTTTCATAAGGATTATTTTTTATCATCTGGTCAAGATATCAATTGATTTTTAATATAGGTAGAGACCACCTTCCATCTAACCAAATGCCGACTTACAGGTCACAAAGCAATGCCTACTTTATTTATTGAGATGGATGGGTGATGGGTAGGGAAAGAGTGAATGAGGACAGCAGTACACAAGTAGACAAAACCCAATCCCATTTCCAAACGAGCCCAGTCCGAGCGTGTGTTTACGGCATACCATACCATTGGGCACTATAAATATTCATATTGATATTGGCCCATCCAAATTCAATCCGAAACAAAAGGAGAGAATAAAAAGAGGAATCAAACCCGTTCCATTCCAAATGGCAGAGCGACTGTCACTTAGTCTCACACTATCACCATCAACTCCTGCTCCAACAACCATGGCTGCTTTCAGCACCACCGCCTCTTCTCGTATCCTCCCCTCCGCTACCGCCGCCGTCGCCGCCGCCTCTAGAGCTAGGCTCTCTTTCTCTTCCTCTCTCAAATGCCTCCGATCCTCTCCTCTCGTCTCTCACCTCTTTCTCAACCAGGTTCTCTCTCTCTCTTTCTCTCCCTTATGGCTGCTCTGTTTGTTTTTGTGTTTAACTGACTGTCTCTGATAAATTAGCTTTGTTTTTTTTATTTGTTAAACTATCAGAAACGATCGCCGATGGTTCGCGTATCGGAGAGAGGTCTGAGCTCAACTGCTTCGCCGAAATGCGCGGCGGCGTCCGATCCTGACCAGTTGAAGAGTGCTAGAGAAGATATCAAGAAGCTTCTCGACACCAGTTTCTGCCATCCTATTCTGGTATTTTCCATCAATTTGAACTCAGCTTATTATGCAAGCGATTTTATTCACTTTGAAACTGCTTCAATTTCATCAAGTATTTGCTTCTTTCTTTTTTGCCTTTTGAGGATTTTCTCGTTTGGATCAAATGCCTAGAGTTTTGAGAGTCTCAGTTATTTTGTACGAGTCATGGTTCTTCAACTTTTCACTTCTGCAAATTGCTTGTTAGAACCGTTGCAAACTTGAAATTGTCAGTAATCAAATGCTACATTCAAATTTCTTTAACTTTATGATTATATAATATGTATATATATTCAATGGTTTAGTGATAAAGTAATTGGTGTTTGTAGTAGGATCATTAGTGCAAACAAAGTAGCTCCAAATGAAATTCTAAGCCCTAGTGGCTTGCTGCCTTAGGTTCAAATGACAAGGGTGAAATGGAACTTTAGATAAAGTGAGAACAAAATCATACATATTGTAGAGGCAATGAGATGTTGACAGTCTTAACATGTTGATTGGATTGTTTACATTGTTGTGACGTAATTGAAATAGACATCAAACTATATGGATAACGTTGCGATTGTTACTAGTGAGGGATTTAGGCCAGGGTGTGTTCTCTTGTTACTAACTTTAATCTTGAAAATTAATTTTTTAGGAAAAATATAGCTTACTGATTAGTTCACTATAGGTTAGTGTTGTTAAAAGTGCAAGCTTGTGCCTGATCGATGTGAAGTGTATATTTAAAATATATATATATATATATATATATATATATTGATGGTCAACACAACAAAATATCTTTGCCTAACAAAATCAATGCAAATGTGCAATGCAATCCTAATCTACACAATCATTATCCTCATTAAGCAAGGGACCATCATCATTGTCATCACAAGATTTGTAGCCCTCATCATTTTCCTTATCATTTTCATCTCCATCATGAGGAGCATGTTGTGAAATAGAACTTGTACCTGTTGCTTGCCCTAGTGGCCCCATTCTTGATCTCAAGTTGAATCTTTCTTCTTCAACTCCAGAAGCTCTAGCAACACTACCTCATGTCAAAATATCATCATCAAACACAAGATCATCTTCGACAAATTCATCTAGTTCATCTTTTTCTACTCTTCTAGTCAACCACTCTTTGCTATCATCTATTAGGTATATGGTAGCACACCACACTATTAGTTTTTATATATATTAAATTAATGGCTTATATCTAATGGCTAAAAATCAAACCAGGTTTTTTTTAGAAAAAATTTACAAAAAGCTCAAAAAAGCGCGCTTTGTGCTTAAAAAAAAAAAAAAAGCTCTAAAAAAGTGCATAAGGTGTGCTTTTGTGAGGACGCCTCACTTTAGAGGGAAAAAGCCCCAAGGCCTTTGCACTCTGCACTTAAGCGCGCTTTTAACAACACTACTATAGGTGGTTTCAAGTGTTGGAACAACATTGGAGTTCAATATGTTTGTAAATTCAGACCTTTCTTCTCTCTCTCTCTTAATTGGTAAGTTAAAAACGCATCTAATGGGTTTTGAACCCTCACGAGGAGGAAGTGTCATTGATCTCATTAGCATTTTTCATTAGATATTCTATACTGATATAAAGGATAGAAAATTTAATTCAGTTCGAGGCTTGAAGTTTCTAGCAGTTGGAAAATGAACATTCACATTGTATGATCTTTTGTATTTGCAAATTGTGTTGTGTTATACTCATCCTGCTGGGCTAACATATACACTATAAGTTTATTTATACTATATGCAAAACATGTGGTGAAAGTTATAAGTGACTGTAGAAGGAACATGAACATTTTTATTATCTTTTTAATTAGTAAGTTACACACACTTGCTGGTTATTTTTTTGATAAGTGCACACACTTGCTGGGTTTTGAACCCATGACTATACCGTTATCCTTTTTTTACATTCACATGGTAGGTATTGAACCCACAACTTCACCCTCACCCTTTTCTCACAAGAGTAGAAGGAAAATCAACATTAGGATAAACCCTTAAAAACATTTTCTTCTTTTGTTTGTGTGTGTATGTTGCATGTAAAAAGATTAATTGGGTAAAGGTTATGTAATTTATCAGCCTTTTATAAGCCTTGCTTGAAACCTTGGAAAAATTGATGTGAGACTTTAAAGACAAAAAACTCAAATGACCAACTTACAAATGCAATTTTGGTGATCATCATGTCAAATGAAATGTTTACTTCATATGGATTTCATTTGCCAATTCACATTATTATATTCGATGTTAACTGTGCAATTAAGAAATACTCCCTCTATCCCATTTTGTTGATACTCTATTCTATTTTTGGTGTCCCAAAATATAGTTATCTTTGAAATGCTAATAAACACAATATTGATACTTTCCTAACTTACCATTTACTTTATTTAAAAATTCAATACCTTTGATTCAAATTAATGTGGGTAGTTTTAGAAACTTGTGTCTTTTTATTTAAAAAACAACTTATTAAATGATGTTCCCTTAAAAAACTAGATTTTCTGAACATGACCAACAAAATGGGAAGGAGGGAGTACTATTTTAGTAATGACCTTTGGAGATTTCTATTTATTGATATTGGTATTTATGTGAGTACCACTTAGACAGATCTTTGGAACAATTAGGGCTTTTTCCTTTGCCTACATCTAACCTAGTTTATGTAAAATAGGTTCGCTTGGGATGGCATGATGCTGGTACTTACAACAAAAACATTCAGGAGTGGCCACAAAGAGGTGGAGCTAATGGAAGTTTAAGATTTGAAATTGAGCTGAAACATGCAGCCAATGCTGGTAATGATTGAACATTGATTATAATTTAGCTTGATTAATGGTAATATTGTCTTACAAGCTGGCCTTTCAGGTCTTGTGAATGCATTGAAACTTCTTCAGCCTATCAAAGAAAAGTATTCTGGTGTGACATATGCAGACTTGTTTCAGTTGGCAAGTGCTACTGCTGTGGAGGTTGTCCTTACTCCAACTCTAGAAGTTTTTCTGAATAGAATTTACAAATTAAAAAAGATTTATTATGACCAATTCCTTGGAAATTTCAGGAAGCTGGGGGCCCCAAAATCCCCATGAAGTATGGCAGAGTGGATGTCACAGGACCTGAGCAGTGTCCAGAAGAAGGAAGGCTTCCTGGTAAGGTGCACAGAATATGCTGGTATCTGTATTTTGCAAAAAGAATGATACAGCTTGTAAATCTGATGCAGCTTGTAAATCTTCTTTGCTTAAGCCTTTATGGTTTTATTTACTTTATTTTATTTTAAATTCATCTGATGACTAGATGCCGGCCCCCCTTCACCTGCTGATCATCTACGTAATGTTTTCTACAGAATGGGATTAAATGACAAGGTAAAGTTTTCATGAAGCTGTATGCTTGGTTTTTTGATATTATCTCACTATGCTTGTGATGTTTAAATGTGAAGCTGTTTAATGCTCAGGAAATAGTTGCATTATCTGGTGCACACACATTGGGAAGGTCCAGACCGGAACGCAGTGGTTGGGGCAAGCCAGAGACAAAGTACACGGTATGGAATCATCATCTTCTGTTCATGAATGCAGAAGAGCATATTGTGACTAAGTTACACATTTCTTGCCATACTTATGAGGGGTTTGTGGAGTTTAAATATAAACACACATGTAAAATCTGCTATAGCAATCATAGAAAATTCAAAATAATACCTATAGCCATTAACCAGAGCTATTAAAGTATTCTTCTCTTATCATCAGATTGTGTTAGATGATAAACCAGAATAAATTACAGCAAAGTGATTGATTCCATGATTGACAGTGGAAAATAGCTTCAAGTCATATGCTAATATGATGAGAATAAGTGTATGCTAATTTTGTGCATTATCAAATGATCAGGAACATCCTTTAACCCAGGTTGTTCAAGAGCCAGTAATTGATTCTGACCATATACATTCTCATAGATAGGCTATTTATTCTTGTATGCTTAGACATCATGTATGAGGAATTTATTTAGATTAAATATTTGCATTGGATATCATGACTAATTACCCTTTAAAACTCAAATTGTTGTATAGAAAGAATATACTAATGTTGAAATCCTTGTCTACCATGATTACTTTACCAGACGATGAAGACCATCATTTTATCAGCAACGTATGAGTCTTTTATCAGTATTATATGTCTATGTCCTTGTATTATATCAGCTAATGATTCTAATTTTACAAATAAATGCTTTACTGTGTTTCTTCTGTTCTGCACAAATGATAGCTCAAGAATCTAGGATTAAATAGTAGTTGCTGCTATGATAATAATAAAAGATGTCTTTTTTCTTCTTTTTGTAATTTTTGGATTTGCTCTGTGTTTTTCATGCATAGAGTAGCCTTTTGTATATATGTCACTCTTACTTATCAAAAAAATAAAAATAAAAGATGAAAAAGAAAAACAGCAAAACCAACTGCTAGATATGACTGGCATCTTTTCCATAACAGAAAGATGGGCCTGGAGCACCTGGGGGACATTCCTGGACAGTGAAATGGCTGAAGTTTGATAATTCATACTTTAAGGTTTGAAAATCACAACTCTCTCTATCTGTACATTATGAATTCCAAGGGGAGTGGGTGGAGAATTGAGAATTCCCATTTGCTGATTGTGATTGTTCTGTCAGGATATCAAAGAAAGAAGAGATGAAGATTTACTGGTCTTGCCAACTGATGCTGTAATTTTTGAAGATCCATCATTCAAGGTGAAACAAAATGAGTTTTGGCAGTGAGACGGTTATCTAGCGTGAAATTTTGTTTTGATACGTTACATGATTTTTAGGTATTTGCTGAGAAATATGCTGAAGATCAAGAAGCATTTTTCAAGGATTATGCTGAAGCTCATGCCAAACTCAGCAACCTTGGAGCTAAATTTGAACCTCCAGAGGTTTGTTATCCTTTAATGATTGTGTCTGTTGCTTTGCCAAGGATGCTAACCAAGTATAACTAGTTTCATTAGTTGGTCAGACATATGCTGATGCAAGAGCTGATTTTTGGCCTTGGCATGACATGGTTATACTAAATCTTTGAAATGGTCTGCATTATTGACAAAGTTCTATCAAGCCTATGTAACATAACCCTGGTTAATCTTCATCACACATAATAAATGTAAAATATTATAGATTTTCAAATACTAAAATTAGTTCTTGAATGATTACTCACTACAGAGCCAACGTGATCCTGCTCAACAAGTATGTTCCCCTGTTGTAAGAACAAGGTGGAGGGGTGTGTGTAATTACCAATAAAAAAAATAATTACTCACTACATAGACATGTGCGCAAATTTGTAGTGACTTCAACTTTGTGGTTCTCTGGGCAATATTTCTGTTAGAGTTTGCTTTGTATCAACCAACTACTTCTTACAATCCCCAATCCCAAATCCATGGCTCAAAGAACAGACATTTTATAGACCCACTGACTCACACATGCACACAAAAACATATTGAACTGTTATCTTTTCTTTCTTTTTTAATTTACTTAAATATAAGAAATTTCTTTATAATTTGTTGATAACTACTCTAAATAACTGCCTGAATTTGAATATCAGGGTATCGTGATAAACGATGGTCCATCAGAACCTGCACCAGAGAAGTTTGTGGCAGCCAAGTACTCATCTGGGAAGGTTGTAACCCTGATGAACTTACATCCTAATATTTTTTTAGTCAATGGTTGTCAGAAATTCCTTACAATTTTTGGCATGAGAATATCTGATAGAGAAAATTATTTTTGTTTGCAATTTGTTCATCATCTTTATTTTTCATGGTTTGCTGCAGGATTAAGAAACAAGTGTCTTGTTTTCTTGTGCCGTTTGTCTTTTAATAATACAAGATGAAGCTTTTTTCAAATCCTGTGAAATCACATCTAAAACATGGAAGTCTTAAATGAAGAGGAAAGGAATAAAATTCAATAGTCTTACCTATGTACTTGCAGAGTGAACTGTCAGAGACTATGAAGCAGAAGATTCGGGCAGAGTATGAAGCAGTTGGTGGAAGCCCAGATAAGCCTCTACCGACTAACTATTTCCTAAATATAATTATAGTGATTGGTGTTTTAGCAATTTTGTCATCACTATTTGGGAACTAGGTTTTCTGAGCCTTTTCGTGAAATTTCCATTGTTTGTTTGCACTTTGGTTTAATTGTGATATCACCAATGAGTAAATGGTGGATCTTATTGCATCTATAGAAGTCATAAAATGTTAATGAAGGTAACAAATTAGGATTTGCATGACAAGCTTGAGCTGAGTTTGTGAGAAATAACGAAGTTTAAGCTCAACTTGGCTTATTTTCTTTGACTTGCCATGTTTGAGCTTAGCTTTGCACAACTGCACTCGAACACGAGCCTGGTTTAAGGAGGAATATAGTTACACGTATATATGCTTACTAAAAAGATGTTATTTACCCAAAAATGTTTATATTTTTGTAAAACTAGTTGAATGTACTAAATGAGCTCATGAGTTACGAGCTAAGCTCAAAAGCAAGCTTGTCTATCAAATGAGCTTGAATGTGGCTGAGTTCAACAAGTCAAGCTGAACTCGGACAGCTTGCTAGTGGTTTAGTTCATTCAAGCCCTACCCACGTTTTGACTAGATGATACAGTTATTGTCATCATGGGACTTCTAAAATCCTACCTGATGATAGTGATTAAGGTGTACAAGTTTAGTGTCACACTTTCTTCATTCATAAGGAAATGTTTGAGATTAATACGTCATCACTGTGAGATATATGGAATTAGGAATTATATTATATAACTTGACACCAAGGAAAAATTACAATAAAAAGAAAGTGGGGTAAAAAGTTTCTTTGTACCACCTCTTTTTCCCCTTATTTTTTTGCATTTTCTGGAGACTAAGAATGAATAACAAAGCTTTTTTGAATTTGTCGCCAACAACTTGGATCTAGCTTAAAGCTTTGGACAGAAATCAATTGATGTTTGCGGTCTGGGAGTCTCAGCACCAAAAGAAAAAACGGTTTCAAAGTGAATATTTCTGGGTTTTTGGCCCCGCAAAAAGTGAATGTTTATCCACTCTCAAGTCTCCACCAATCAGCGACTCACATCTACTCCATGATAAACTCACAGATGTTATGGAAATATGTGAATAAATCCTCCCCCTCCTCTACTGGCTACCTAAAAGAAAAACCGTCACCCTCGAAAGCAATAAAGGCATTTAACTTAGGTGACTCTCCTAGTTTGGTTTAAAATTTCATTTAAACACAAGCAAGAAAAGGCACTAAACTTAATAACATGCTTTAACTGTTTTAGTTTCCTTCTATACCTTTTTTTTTTTTTGGGGGGGGTGGGGTGGGGGAGGTTTCCTTTTATTACTTGATTATTAAGAAAGCCAAATTTACAGATATTAAAAGTTTGAAAGTTGCACAGGTTTTGAAGCAATAAACCTAGGATGATTTTTTCCCTTTTTTTTTTTTTTTTTTCCTAAGTTGTTAATTATGAACAGCATTGCAAGACTTCAACTTTTTTAGAGAACTTATGGTGTCTATTAAATTTAATTGATAAAGTCTCTTGTGATTAACTTGTGGTTGAATTTGTGAACGAGTTAGGGTTTAGGTTCCACGCCTCACTTGTGATTGGAATCTAGAGAAAGAAGAATGGCACTTCGCATTATGTAGCCGAAAGGCTGGATGGGCCTTCTATGTGAACGGGATCTAAGTCTAGCCGTGAATTAGAGTCATTTAAAATACCACATTTCAAGCTGTGCACGGATGTCATCTATCACTGAGTTTAGCTATCCATTCACGCCTTTGACCTTTCAAGCCCTTTCATCTCTTCATTATATGTTAGTGTATTCTCTGACCCTGTATTCTTTGACCGTGTATAGCTGATAGTCATTGTGAATATATGTTTGCCTAATAAGGCCACACTTCCCATCAAAATAAAGCCACACTTGTAGTCTTTTACAAATGTTTGAAAAGAACCCTCTTTTGGAGTGCAATACACGGACAATCTCGTCCAATGCTTTCAGAAATTTCACAGGTAATTTCGTGTAGCTTTATTCTGAAGATTTCTGAACGAATTGTTAGAGTAGGAATACAATCCACTTGTACATATGGACTTCACTAATAATACATAGCCTAAATTGTAAATATAGAGCCACCTTGGGTTGGAGATTCTCAGTCCCGGCCGTTTGAAAAATACTTTAGACCCGATCCAATCTAACTCATGCACTCCTACCCAAAATATCTGCGTTGGATCTTTCCTCTTCTTCTTTTCTTCACCCATGTACAGATGGTCTTTCTTTTTTCTTTTTAACCCAAAAAAATGCACATATTAATATGGGCAATATATGCCCTTCTTATTCCAACGTATTCATCTCATACTATAAAACTCGATTTTGGCTTCTTTTGAACCATATGCATTTGGTGTAAACATATGAGCGTTTGTCCACATGTGAGTTAAATCACTCGTTAAGGAAAAATTGAGCGAGTCTTACTACATTGGAAAGTAAGACAACTATAAACAAATACTTTTTATGGAATGTTGTGTGAATCCTGAGAAAAAACTAATCATTACAATAAAAAAATTCAACCTTAATCAATGCACTTTGATACTTAACTACTGTTAACTAGATTAAAAATTTTAAACTTTTAATATCTAGAATCATCCTATTTCTTGCTTATGCAACTTCTTGGCTGTCTGGCAGATATTTCGAATGAAAAAGGCACCCTATTCCGTAGAATTTGAGTTCATGTAAAGTAATCATGTCTGCTTATATTTTGAATGAAAAGTCATGCTTTAATGTTTTCAAAGAAAGGGCTACAAATTTAGAACTGATTTTCGAAACCGACAGAAATTTCCAAATCGAAAATAAATAAATAAATACCAGTTGTAAAAAGTGATGTGGTCAAAGTATGCAGAGTATTCACTAGAGAACATAGGATCAGAAAATGTTATTTCTATTAAAAAAAAAAACTTTTCTTTCCCTCGAAAGGTTTAAAGATTGAAAGAAATGATAGCTTTGTTCCCGTTTTAGGGAGCATATAGGGTGTTATATTAATTATTACTCTATGGATTCATGATGTTTGATGCAGAGTCCTTAATCAGCCTTTTCCTGTTAAAAGTTTTTTATTTCCTTTTTCTATATCCTTTTTTTTTTCCGAGACATCCCCAGAGACTTTGGAGAGTTTCTTATCCTACTTCACCTTCTAGTGGGGACTCATTGTCTTGTACTTTTTGCGTCGTTGCATCGTTTAGTGGCTCTACTGTAAAGGTTAAACTAGTTGAAATGACCCTTTAAATTTTTTGATAGCAACCAATCCATGCAGTTGAACAGTGAGACAGCAAAAGCGACCCTTGCAATCTACCCAATTCGTTTGTTGCACCTGGCTAGGTGAGTATGGTTGATTGGATTTGGTTGTCGAATTTCACAAAATTGCAGGCTGTCTTCAGGTAGGACGCAGTACCTAATATATCTAAAATCCCAGCGGCAAAATTTCGACCACAAATTAGTAAACATTTGGTACTTCTAGAAGTTTAGAATTGTAAAATGTCAAGGCCTGGGAAAATTATAGATCTTATTTTTCTTTATTCTGTTTCTTTCTTACCTTTCTCAAGTTCAAGAATCAAAACACTCCATTCGGCCCTTTAATAATTTTGTAATATATTTTTGGGATATTTCAAAATATGATTATCTTTGAAAATTAGTTGACATAGTATTAATAATGTTTATAGCTTGTTATTTCCTTTATTTGAGAAGCCAATACTTTATTTTAGTTATATTTGAATTTTAAATTAAAGATTATAGTAGTTTTCAAAGCTTTATACGTTCTAAATTAAATTGGAGTATTAGTCTTCTATTGTATTCACTTGGAATATTGAAAAATGCGTCCTTTCTGATACGTCAGTGGACCAATATATTAATAATTGTCTTAGTCTACTCTTTCCTTCATTTGAAAGGTCAATATTCCTTTTTTTTTTTTTTTTTTAAATCTTAAGATTAAAGTAAAAAGGATAGTATTAGAAACTTATAAATTTTTTATTGAAAATAATGTATTAAATAATATTCCTTAAAAAAAAATTGAATTTTCTAAATTTAACCCATGGGAGGAAGTTTTTAGAAAAAAGAATGCATTAAATGATGTTCTTTTAAAAAATTAGATTTATAAACATAATCGTAAAAAAAAAAAAAAAAAAAAAAGATATTAAGAGTGAAATATGCCCCTTCTGGGCTTATTGTCTCAATTGTAAATTGGGTCTTGTTTTTTATACGATAAAAGAATTGATAGGATAAACTATATGTTATTCTTGATATTGTTAAGGGGGAAATGTATAAATAATAAATAAATAAAAGAGAGGCAAGTTTACACCTTGGTTTCATATTAGATCCAAGGTTTATAATTTTGTTAATTAAAATCCAAAACTTTTCCTTCTCCAAAAAAAAATCCAAAACTTACGAAATCGTTTCATTTTGAAATTTTTGTCCATCTTCAGTATTCTAGAAGGTAACAGAGAAGAAAAATGCACAAAATGATTGCGAATAAAACTCTCCATTTCATGTGGGGCTTGGTAGACATTGAAACATAGAGGGTAGAAAGAGTAAATTTCGTTTAGAATAAGATAACCCCACTTAGATTGTGGAGGTGAAAATAAATCTTCTATGGTAAAACATAGAAGTTGGTTATCTGGGGGAAACTAGGTAAAACATAAAGTTTTATCAATGGTTGCCCATTTTTCATGTTACTGTCTATAATAATAGACAACAAAGATGAGGGGAGGCTTTAGATGAAAGTGGTTTCATATGTTTTGGATTCCTCTTTTTTTCTTTTTTTCCCTCCCTTTAAACTCATATGTTTGGGATTCTTTTTTTTAAAGCTCATATGATTGGGATTCTAATTGACAAAATTAAAAACTTGAAATGTAATCTAAAATCAGGTATAAACTCTAGACTTTTTTTTTTATATGTAATTTTGTTTCATATAGTTTTGACTTTGTATTTTAACAAATAATAATAATAATAATAGCAGTTTTTTTTTTAATAATTTGATAATTATAATGGAAAATGAAGAGAGGGGATTTGAACCTTAGGAATGTCTCAAATATATTAGGATGTCCCAATCAATTGGACTACAAGACTTTTGGCAAATACTAATAAAAGGTGAAATTTATTGTAACTCATGCATTTAGGACATTGTCCACATTCCAGTTCCACAGCTAGAAACCCAAATACCTCTCCGCCTCTAATACTTGGCAAAAGGGTCATTTTCTTTTTAATGTCTATCATGAGGAAAGCTTGTCAGTCATAAAACCATGATTTTGGTTATGAACGTAATTATCACCCCGAAGTTTAATTTGAATTTAAACTTTAATTATACAGTGGTTGGACACTAATTAATACGTTAACAAGTACTGGAGCTGGAAAAAAGATGAGAGAGGAGGCAATATTAGATAGAGGGGGGAAGGAGGGGGAGTGGAGGGGAGTATAGTAGAGTTAGTTGAAAATAAAGTTAATTTTGTGTCAATTAAACCACAAAACTCTTGACTATCAAAGAGTATTGAACACTAAATAGTTTTCAAATGATTCATACACCCCAGATGAAAATTGAGTGATAATCTAAGCATAGAGCAATTTAGGAGTATCCATTCGTACCTAATGATGTTGGTTTTTATTTATTTAACTAAAAAAATACATTATTTCACACATGACATGCCATTACTAATGCATTCTGGTATAACTTTCTAGAAGGCACTGGTATAAGTAACACAAAATGTTGAACACAAATACTTGATATAATCTAAACAATTCTTTTACAACCACATTATTTGTCACAATCGATCACATCAGAGTTATGCAAAAATTATGGTACAAAATACATAGCAAAAATTAGGAGTTTCCGTTCGTAACTAAATCCTAATGATGTTGGTTTTTATTTATTTAACTAAAAAATACATTGTTTCATACATGACACACCTGCCATTGCTAATGCATTTTGGTATAACTTTCTAGAAGGCACGTGTATAAGTAATACAAAATGTTGAGCACAAATACTTGATATAATCTAAACAATTCTTTTACAACCACATTATTTGTTGCAATTGATCACATCAGAGTTATGACAAAAATTTTGGTACAAAAGTTGTATCCTTAGACTTTTTGTAATCAAAATCTTTTGCTACCTCAATAAAGAGTTTTGTAGCTTAATTGACATTTCTTGGTATTTTCAATGAAGATGTTCAAATTTCAAATTCTTGTCTCTCAATGATCATATTATCACCCAAATATATATATATATATATATATAAGATAAAAAGAAAAATTGATAGATGCAAAGTACAAGAATCTTATTCTCATTTCTGATACACACAGATGAGAAGGGAGCAACAGGAAATTTGGAAAGTTATGACTAAAGGAGCTTAGGATTTAGATCCCGTGCAATATTAAGGTTATTGCATGGGATGCAATTATGGACAGGAAGGGGTAAAAGTTAAAAAAAAAAAAAAAAAAAAAAAAAAGAGTAAACTTTTCTTCTTAGTTGTCTGATTTATTTAGGTGAAAACATCATTTTAGTCCCTACATTTTAGAGTCATGGTCAATTTGGTCCCTACATTTTGGTAGCAGTCAATTTGATCCTTGTTATTTTCAACTTGCATTTAATTTGGTCCCTACTATTAACTCACTAACGGAAAATGCTTACGTGGCAAACGGTTTGCACAGTTGACATGCTTAATATTAAAATATTAAATAAAATGCTGATGTGTCTAAATTTTAGTAGCTAATGTTGCCACATCAGTGCTTAAATGAAAAAAAAATAACCACATCAGTTTTTAAAAATATATTTCCTTTTTTACCGATTTATTTTTTTAATTTAAACTTTGAACTCTATATATATATATATATATATATATATATTTTACAGTAAAACGATAGGAAGTATATTAAAGAATAAAGAAGAAAAGAATACAAAGATTAGCACCTGAAGGTTGTACAAGTAGAAAAAACCAACTTAGTGACTATCAACCTCAGGGAAAAACCTAAAGAATAAAGAAGAAAAGCTAAAAAGAAAAAACAAAACTAAAAATGTATAAAAAAGGGGATGAGTTCCATAACAGAGCTCATCGTTTGTGAAAGGCCGCAGTAAGTCTCTTGTACTCTTGAACTCTTTACTTTTTCGTATTTTTAACTTTTTTTCTCCCACGTTAAAATATAAAAATGCATCTTGCCGTTTTGGAGGCTCACTCCAATGGGATTCACCAAACGCAGATTCTCCACAACCCAACTGTCCAACACACCCACCACAGAGTCCGATTCATGGCCACAACTTGACTGCGTGATCCGGAAATTAAAAGAGATGTGGAGATGAAGATGAGTGGTTTGGTAGATCTGGGTAAGGTTTGGGGTTTAGTTTAAATTTGGGATTTGGGTTCTTTCACTTCTTTGGCCATGAATAAGAGATAACAAAAGATGAGAGAGAGAGCGAGAGAAATGAAGGTTTAGAGATAAGCTGAAGGAAAAATAAGAAAAATGGATTCACAATTTCTGATGCGTTCTTGTGATACTGTGGATTTCTAAAAGAAAAAGATAAAAGTGAAAAACTAGAGAAAAGGAAAAAAAAAAATCGGTAAAAAAGAAAATATATTTTTAAAAGCTGATGTGGCTATTTTTTGGCATTTAAGCACTGATGTGGCAACATTAGCCACTAAAATTTAGACACACCAGTATTTTACTTAATATTTTAATATTAAGCATGTCAACTGTGCAAACCGTCTGCCACGTAAGTATTTTTCGTTAATGAGTTAACAATAGAGACCAAATTAAATGCAAATTGAAAATAACAGGGATCAAATTGACTGCTACCAAAATGTAGGGACTAAATTGATTGTAACATCAAAATGTAGGGACTAAAATGGTGTTTTTATCATTTATTTATTTATTTCTTTTTTAAAGGTTTTTATCTGGATCTTGAGGTCTAGCATGTCCAATGAGTTCCCAACTTTAATTCCAACTCTTTTGGCTTTTATTATCCCTTTGAAAACATGAAATGCATAGGCTCTAAACTTGTATCACGACTCAAATCCATGAATAAAGTTTATTCTTTGTTAAAAAAAAAAAAAGAGAAAAAGAAAAGGATAATTACATAAGAGGTCTCAAATTTGACTGTCATGTCAAATTAAAAAGTGTTAAATATATAATGAAGAAAGTACACATAAGTCATCTCTTAGACCTTTTCTTTTTTTTTGATAAAAAAGTCATCTCTTAGACCTATGTGTACACTAAAAAAATCTTTAGATAAATTATACTTCAAACTCAATAATTAAGGATGGTTATAAATTGAACCCCACACTTGCAAAAATTTTAAATTAATCCCTACATCTTTGAAAACGTGTTAATTCAGACCATACTCATAACTCATTCATGATAATTTTGGTAAAAGAAATTATTTTAAACAAAATGACACCGTCTGATTGTTTCCAAATATGTGTGATGCATTTATTATATGAACATTATTTTTCTATGCCACATAATGTAATTATGTTAAAGTATTTTCCTTTTCTCAAAAAAAAAAAAATGTTAAAAGTATTTTCCATAACAGCGACACACAAAATGGGTTTATACTTTATAGTTTGGATTGAAACGCGCGTCTTTGAATGTGTGAGGTTTAGTTTAAACTCTGAAAGTGTTAAATTTAATTTGGAATCACCTCTAAGGTTCCTCATGGGAATCATTTCTATAATAACTTGGTCTGTATGGGATGATGGGACTGTATGCTCCCAAGAAAATATTCAAATATTTGAAGAGGTCTGGCTACCCTCATCTGTAATTTTTTTTTTTAAGGTATAAAATTATTTTTTTTAAAAAAAAGAGTATAAGGCCAATCGATACAAATTGTTAAATTATCGATTGTCCCAAAAATTTAAACTGTTAAGGAATGATAAATTTAATCACTTAACCATAATTCTAACACCCCCTCACTTGTGGGACTAAACTTCCCCTTAATAAATGGGAGGCCTAATAAGTGGGAATTTAACATTTTAAATAGAAGGTAGAGTGAAAACAGGGATTGAACTCAAGATCTTTTACTTTGATACCATGTTAAATGACTAATTGTCCTAAAAGTTTAAATTTTTGAGACAATCGATAATTTAACATCATCCACTGGTTAAGGCTTGTAGTGTTTCTATTTGTTTCTCTAAACACATGGAATGTTCATTAGTTTGTATCTAACATCTATTAATGTTTTCACACATAAATAAGTAATCTTATAAGAGTTTTATTGTGCCAAAATATCACATGTAAATCTCTTGGGGAGAATTTTGTATTTAAAGAAGTCCTGAGTACTGAGTGCAATTTCACATGAAGTTCTATGTTTTTTTTTTTTTTGAAATTGCGGTGCAATTAGGCAATTACTCAAAACACATCTGATTCCCTTTTGACAAAAGCAAAAAAAGGTAAAAAGTCACGGTCTTTTATAAAAATTGTCAAATCCTTGATTTTCCAAGCTCCATCTTTTTGAAGGAATACAATTCTATTTGACGCGTTACGGTGTTGACAATAGAAGTAGGAATCTAGACTGAGACGTAAGGAATTTGATATTTTGAATTGTTGTTTGGGAAATTGACAGGTGTTCAAACTTCAAAGCTTTGAAATATTTTCATATTTTCTTGCCTTGACGTCCAAGTTTTCGACTACTCTTGTCTGTACGATGGTTCCTAGGAATTTTTGAATCATATGAAGACATAAAAATACCCTTTTAGAAGAAATGCAAAAGACACGTTTTTACTATTTGTTAAAGTGAAAATTTATTTTTGGTTTTTACATTAAAAATACAATTATATATATATTAATATGTAAAACTGAGAGAAAATCTAATTAGGTTTTATATTGAATTTTAATTATTATCTAATTTTGTGCCACATGTGACATGTTCTATTTTAAGTTTTTTATTTTTATTTTTTTGTTCTAGGTGAGTTAATAAGGTATAAACAACAAAGGGTTTAATATAAATAAATTATCAAAAACTCAATAAAAAAAAACAATAGTAAACTCATATGTATATTCAAAAGAAATTAAAATAAAAAAATAAAGAGAGAGAGTATAATTTGAATCTATATATGTATGTAATTATAATTTTTTTTTAATTATACTGTATATATGCACATATTATATATACACTAGTTGTCTATAATTAACAGTTTATTACTTTTAACATTTGTGAAAAAAAAAAAAAAAAGTATGAACAGAGTTGTATCTATTAAACCATTTTTTAAGACCCGATAATGAAAATATCAATGAGTTTAAAGTAATACGTGAAAAACATCCATGAGTTTAAAATCTTATTGGGCAAAAACAACAAATCACTTATGATTGTCCCATCTGTATCTATGACAATCAAAATTAAAAGAACCCTAACAATTAAAAAAAAAAAAAAAAAAAAAGGGTTCTCAACCAATTATAATCAAAGCCCCAATAAATGAAGAAGTGGGGGCCATATTAGCATCTCTATTTACATCAGAGAAATTCTAATAACAAAAGAGGGAAGTAACTAATATTGATAGCATCAATGGGAGGTATGAAACATTTACAGCAACAACCTTAAGAATTATATTGGTGATACCTTTTCCCTTTAGCTTCGATAACATTGAGTTATTAATAGTTACCAATTGTATGCTTATGATTATATACGTCTATAAAAGTATCCAATGGTTACAGATACAATTTATATATTTATTTTTTTGTCGAAAAAGGAAAATGATAAGCCATCAGATGTAATACTTCCAAGAATTACTGTAGCTTCAGAATAAAATCATCCGTGAAACTTTGCCACCCAGCAATCCCACTATGCTCGTGACACCTGCCAGCACTGAAGGAATCTGCAGCTACTTTTATCACATGACGAACTTCGCCACCCAGCAATCCCATTAGGCTGGTCACATTTGTTACTCCATAGGCATAACTTCTGTTCGTCCTAATATGAAGTCTGTAGAAGTGTGTAGATTATCAAGGCCTATAAATAGGACTCTTGTAAGCCTGAAGAAGGCAAGAGTAGGTTCAGAAAAACAAAAGCAAGCTCTCTTTGTATTCCTGTGTCTTGTATTCCTGTGTCTTTTATGCCTGATGTAAAAAAGTTGTTTTATAATATCCTTCAGTTTGCTGTATCTGGTATTGTGCTCTATTCCACATTTTCATGTTATCTCTTATATGTTAATAGTAATCTACTTAATTAGCCAATTTTCATAATCTTCTTACACCCTCTCTCATAGCCATTCCTTCTCAAAGTTCTTCACGTCCTTCATCCGCACTTAGTTGGTATCAGAAACACATGTCCAAATCTGACCGTGTCCAGTGAAAAAATTCACTGGACACAAGCCTTGCCCATAAAACTATCCAATGGTTACAGATACAAATTTATTATTTTTTTTTTCGAAAAAAGGAAAATGATAAGCCTTCATTTCCACCTGCAGAGATGCAAGTTGTCGTGGTCGCCTCACCATATTTTCAATATTATTGCGTTGCATATTACCTTGGGCATTGTGAAAAGGATCATCCCATCTATATTTTTCGATTCCTTTTATTTTTATTTTTTGTAAATTCATTTCATTTTATTTGCTTTTCAACTAAATAAAGGAAATTTAAATTCATTTCACTTTTTCATATTTTAACTAAACATAAATGATGAAAAAAAAAACTAATTTTTTAATTTTTTATCTTACCAACATTTTTTATTTTCCTACATTTCTATTTTCTTCATCTCATAGTTATGCGTGGAACTTTCGTGTGAATTTTTTTTTCAAAATTATTATATAAAGTTACAAACACTTATTTCTTAAGTCTTTTGAATAAGACCTAGATTCCAATTAACTAAAATTAATAAAATCTTTTATCCTAATAGTAAAGAGTAATGATTTTTTATTATTATATGTTTTTGTTGAATATAAAGGGTAATCATGAATTTGAAATGAAATGTTTGTTATAAGATATGATGAGATAAAGCAAAAGAACTTAATTATGGAGTGGAATATGTTTTATTTTAAAACCAGCCCTACATATAAATGATGATATAATTATTCCTATTGTTTTTCCTAATTGATTCTAATCTCTTACTTGCATAAAGATTCACATACAAATATAGAATAAATATTTTTATGCAATTTATCGAAATAACATTATTTTCGCATGAATGCGCTAAGATCATTTTATTAGAGCATTTACATCCAAACTCTTCTTCCAATTCGTTTTGAGCTAAATTAGTCAGCATCATAGTAAAAAACCTACACAAAAAAGCTCTCAAATGAACCTGGCTGGATATACAAAGTACTACAGCTTTTTGCAATATTTTTTCTTCTTTTTTATTCACCTTTTTCTCGCACTCTCTGTCCATTGGTCTCACTGTTTTTCTCTCTCACTTCTCTTTCCTGCATTGTGGGTTGATGTCATGGTTTACAATGGTTGATCTAGAGCCAATAATGGTTGTGGATCGCTGTCTTGGACGTTGATGCGTCTGGTGGTCATGTAGGTAACCATGAGAGAATTTAGAAAGAAAATATATAGAGAATTGAGATGTGAACACTTTTGCGTTACTTTGTTTCAAAAAAAAAAAAAAAACCAAAAAAAAGAGAGTCCAACATTGCGGCTGGGCTTTGTTTCAAAAAAAAAAATAATAATAATAATAAAACCAAAAAAGTCTAAACAGTAGGTTTATTATCAAAAAAAACTATTGAAAACAGAGTTATAGAAATTGAAAACACCTAAAATGTGTTTTTAGTTTCTATAACTCATCACTCAAAAATTAAAAAATTGAGTGATGGAAACAAAAATTGAAAACATAGTTATGAAAATCCAAACGAACTTCTTAACTATGAGTTCCATTATTTTTGAGTTATGAGTTATAAAAACAGAGTTATAAGTTATGGAAACAGCAAATCCAAACCACCATTTTTATTCTTAAAAAGAAAAAAAAGATGCGAACACTTTTATAAACTAACTGTAGATAAAATTTAGGCGCATTTTTAGGTACAAAACATCAGATTATCCAATTAATTTTTTTTAAAATCTTATATTTTATTAATTAATATAATCATTTTTATTTGAATTTAATTAAAAATTTTAATGCCCTCACATCATTTGTACATTGTTCCAAATATTTAGGACCCGTTTGGTACATATGTTTAAATACATGTTTTTAATTTTTAAATAACATTACACATATTTTTACACATTTTTTACTTAAACGTATTTTCAAAAAATATAAACAATATTACTAGAACAATATTACCAAACAAGCCCTTAAATCAAATGAGATATGATAGTGAAATAAAACAAATGGAGTATTTTAAGATTGAAAAATTTGAAAACTACAACTAATCTAACATTTATTTTCACAATTATTTAAGGCTGATAGTAAATGGTGAGTTCGTATAAAAGTACCGACCACAGCAGAAAATAATTTTGAGAATATAAGCATGAAATTAATTATGTATTGAAATAACTCGATTAATATCATCTTATACATATCACCGAATACTTTTAACGTGATAATCATTCAACAAATATAAAGTTTGTGTAAAATAAGAAGGATAAATCGGAAAAGGATATACTTATAGTTCAGGTTAAAATAAAATTTTTATCTATAAAAAAAAAAAATCTCATACATTGTGTGTGTCACTATCTCACTTGAGCACAACTGCAGAAGCGGGGTCATTGTAATAAATGGGTTTGTGTGCAGTGCGCATGCAAGGTGATGATGATCACAAGATTCACAATTGCACTGTTCACGCCTTTATTGGACAGTAGAGTGTAGAGTGTTGTAGAGCAGGCCTCTCTCTGACTCTGATCTGAACTCTGCCTAAATTGTCTAAAGTCAAAAGTAGGTCCCCTCTCTCATTATCATTAATACCGCTTTCTTCATCGATCTACGTCATTTACCACATAAAGTTCTGCTACTTTGCACTTGCAGGCCATGGTGACTTTCACTGACACGTAGTCTTGTAACTTTTTTTTACGGCACACTCACTCAGGACACCCCCCTCCCCCCGCGTGCGTGGCTCTAGTCTGACAGACCCTTTTTTGTCTTTTCAGAATCAGGAGTACTAGGGCTCAAAGTCACGGCTAAAAATGACCTCCTTTGTTTGGTTCATGCGTGCAGGTAGAACCCAGAAAATCTACACCACATGTTTTTTTGCTCTAACTTTTTTAGAAGTACTCAAATATATATATATATATATATATTAACGGCAGAAAAAAACATGAATTAATGTGAAAGCGACAACACTTAATTATAATCCTGTGAATTTGTTTGTCGTGATACTAGTTTATTAGAAGAGCTCTTATGATTCTAATGCAACAAATTATAAATAGTAGAGCAATATAAAAATAATATGCAACTAATTATAATTTAGATATATAGTTGTAGAAAATGATGCTTTAAATTTTGTGGTCCAAATTAGAGACGGAACTATGTTTGGATTGAGGGGCCTTGGCCTCTCCAATATATATATATATATATATATATATATATATATATATATTTTTTTTTTTAATTTGACTTTTGTATGTATATAAACAAAAATTTTAAGCTATGGTCCCAAAGTTTATACACATGACCCCCTTTCCGAAAAAAATTTACAAATTGACCAATAGAATCCAAATAGAAAAAATATCTAACCTACCCTTTTACCCAATTGTCCCATAAATAACCCAAAAAAATCAATCAAACAAATCACAAATTTAGATAACAAGAATACCCTTTAGGCAATATAGCATATTAGGCTTTTCCTTTTCTAATTTGTCCTCTCTATTCTCTGAAATCTTTCATTAGTCCCCTCTTTCTACTCTTTCTAAGATGTGTTGTGTGAACCAGTGAAGCAGTTCCTTTGTCATTTGTGTGTGTGTGTGCGCGCGCGCATGCTGAAGATAGTGCGTAAACTTGTGGCTATCGTTTTCATAGAAAAAATAAAAATAAAATAGTTGTGTTGTGCTGTGTTGTGTGAATGGTGAACTTGTGAATGCCTAAATGGGTAGAGGAGTTTGTGGCAAGTGTTTGCCATAATGCTAGATGGAGTATATATGTTTCAAATTTTGGTTCAAAAGATAAGTAACTAATGATAAAATCATAAAAGGTGTACTCATCCGCCCCCCCCCCCCCCCCAAAAAAAAGAAAAGAAAAGAAAAGGTGTAAGCTATGTCTAAATAACACATGAAGAGTACTCAATCTACTATTTATTTAATTAATTTTGAGATACTTCATTATTTCCCTATCTTATAAATCCTTTGTTCCAAAAATTAGACTCAAACAAAACCAATTAAACATTGATTTTTACATAGGATAAAATCTCATGACTCTTCAAGTCAAGAAATTATTTGAATGTTATATACATGTAAAATAAATTCTTATAATTTATATAACTTTTATATGACTTGTAGATAGTGGGAAAGTCAACTACAATGTTTGATTTTTATGAAAGAAAATACAAATAAATTAAAAGTCATTACTTAATATCCTATTTTCTGAAAATCATGAACAACATTTTGAAGAATCGCTATTGATGAAATAAGTCTCAGTTCATTGCAACATGATCATAGATTCGATCCATAAATATGGGATTAAGATGTTAATGGACATTATGAAATTCAACAAACTTATATTAAGCTCCCCCCACTTTGAATCCTAATTTCGTCCCTCGTCCAAATAACTAGATTAGAATCTCAACTCCTCCATCCCAGTATCTCCTTACCAAAAAAAGAGAAAACATTATGCATGGATTTTGGCTTATATCTTATGTTCCAGAATATTAAATCTGACATAATTTGGCAAGTGTCCAAAATTAGTCAAATGCTCTTTATTGTGTATGTGTAGCATATTTTTGAAACTTGAACTATTCGAAGAACTGAAAAATGAAGAAGTTTAAGGTTTTTAAAGTCGGATCGAGATTTAACTGAGGACAAACCGTATGTGTCATTTAATGCTTAAATTGTCTTTATATTTATTGGTTTTTCATTTCTAACCAACAAGATGTGTGTGCCTCAATGGTTTGCATGCTGGATATGTTAACTCGAAAGTAATAAAAAACTAATAAACAAATGCTCTTTAAAATAAAAGTGGTTCAACTACTTAGGGTGAGTTTGGTTCAGCTTTTTGTAAAAGTGCATAATGAAAAAGTTGAGTTTTTAAAAAGTGCATAATGAAAAAGTGCATTTTCAAAAAACTGAGTGTTTGGTAAAAACTGTTAAAAAATGCTTTTTGAAAAAGTTGAGTGTTTGGCTAGCACTTATAAAAGTGAGAGTTTGAGGGATAAATTACTAAAAAGGACAATGTATATATAAGAGAGTTTATTTCATACTTTTTTTTTTTTTTTTTTTGGATGTGAGTTTGGTTCATACTTAAAAATCAACTACTTCATCATACTTAAATCAATTTTTCTCTTTCTAAAAAAATTATTTTTTTCTCACCAATATTAACTAATAATAACTTACCACTTAAGATTTATTGTGAAAGTATTGTAAATATATTGTGATAAAAATGGATACTGATTTTAATTTTAACGTGCTATTAAAATTATGTTTTTCTCTTTCTAAAAAAATTATTTTTTTCTTACCAATATTAGCTAATAATAACCTACCACTTAAAATTTATTGTAAAAATATTGTGAAAATATTGTGATAAAAATTGATACTAATTTTAATTTTAACATACTATTAAAATTATTTTTTTCTCTTTCTAAAAAACTTATTTTTTTCTCACCAATATTAGCTAATAATAACCAACCTCTTAAAATTTATTGTGAAAAAATTGTGATAATATTTCATTATTCTTTTTTTCCTTTTTTTTTTCCACTCTTTTTTTATCCTCCACACGGCATTTCTTTCTTCCTCTTTTTTTTTTTCCCACTAAATTTCTCCTCCACACACGTACCCGTTCTGTTTTCTTTTTTAATCCTTCTTTCCTCCTTTTTTTTATTCCTTCCCTGCCATTCCTCCAAACACCAGAACATTCTCCTTCTTCATCTCTTTTTATTATTATTTTTCTTTCTCCCTTTTCTCTTACACTTCGTCTGTTGGTTCTTGGCGGAATCGATAGGGATTGGGAGTCGAAGTCGGAGTCGGAATCGGAGTCGGAGTCAGAGTCGTCCGGGTTTGATTAGGAGGGGTTCGCCGATTTGATCGAACCCAGAGCTCGGTGTTGTTGACGCATTCGGCTTCGATTTTGTCCTGTAATTCTATCATTTTGCTATATTCTGATGTTTTTTTGTTTTGTATTTTGAGGAATCCTAATTTGCAAGGGATTGCTTTTTTTTTTCCTTAGCTGATTTGGGAATTTGTTATAGATTTTTTTGTGTTTGGATTTGGAAATTTGTTGGGAGAGCAGAGAGATGATTTGGGAATTTGTTATAGATTTTTTTGTGTTTGGATTTGGAAATTTGTTGGGAGAGCAGAGAGACGAGATGAGAACTGATGATTTATCAAGGGTAATTTGATAATTTTTGAAAGAGCCCAACGGATCAAAATCAAAACGCGCATGAGCTTTTTGTTTATGGACCTCCAGAGCTCCATAAACTCAAACGCGCGTTTCTTCACAAATATAAAACGCAGCTTTTTCCAAAAAGTTGCGTTTTATACTTACCAAACACTATTTTCGGGCTGGCTTTTTTGAAAACGCGCGTTTTGGGCTTCAAACGCTGAAACAAACGGGCACTTAGAAAAAGCCAATCAACTACTATAAAATTCAACATTAATAAATGCTATAGGACACTCATTAACCGAAACTAAACTAATAAAGTGTCATGCCCAACAATAAACAACCCTATACCCACAACCTTCCTTCAACATGATAAAATCTTTTAAGTTGTATAGTCCATATTTCCCTAATGCCAATTACTAATAAATTAAGAGTTAAAGTATTGAACTTGAAAATGACTCTAAAGCATTAAGCAAATGAAGTGAAACAATCCCAATCAACCCAAGTTCATAATGGAGGGAGTCAATCCCACTACCCACTTTGGAAAATGCTAGTTGTTCAAACTTCAAAGTAAGTAGGGCGTAAACAAGCGAATCGAACTACGTATTATTATTATTATTCGTTTAATTTTATTCCAAATACAATCCAAGTTTGAGCTCATTACCAAATAATATTATATGTTCAGGCTTTATTCATTTTCTTGTCAGATAAGTTCGAGTTTATTTACAAGTTATTGGATTCATTAATTTATTATTTTCTCATATAGTAACATCATGACTAACAATTTTATCCATTCACAAATCTATGGTGATTATAGTTGATAAGACATTCAAAGACACAAACCCACAAGAAAGGGAAACCAAACCAAAAATGAGTAATTCATATATTCACTCAATGATTATACAATAGAATAGGGAAAAAGAATGAGATGATGAAGGAGAGAGAGATAGGACTATTTGTACCACCACGCACAAACACTTCTAAAAGATATGAAGTTTTCTATATAGGATTGGGAAATTATATAATTATACAGGTTTAAAGCCTTCACACAGCATTCAAGAGTTACCAGCTTTTGTATGTTGTGAGTTGTGTGATATTAAACCTTGGCTCCCACTCTCCTCTGTGTGTGTTAGTCTCTGTCTTTCTCTCAAAAAAAAGAAAAAAAAGATTGGGAAATTATATACTATTCAAATAAATTATTCACAAATCGGAATTGGGCTTAGAATGGGCGAGATGTTGTAAGCTTGCAGGGAAATTGCTCAAACACTAAGTTTGAAATTTTTTTACTAGATAGTGTCACAATTAGACCATAGTCAAATTATGTTAAATTACATTAGATTGACATGATCAACTGGATCAACACCGTTATAAACAGTACGGAAAAAGTTTTGATTGGATGAGTTTCAAGTACATAAATTAAAAAGGAGCCATTTGACCTCATAAACACATGAAAAAGGAAAATTTTGATCAAAACTAGTTTAGGTTGCTACATTTCCGTGCTTGTAACTTTTAAGATCAGGATGGTTCAAGCATATAGGCTTTGCACTGTTAAAAAAATTAGCATTGTAAACTTTCCAGTTACACCTAATTTGAGCTGAACTTAATTGATCAGTCATTGAAATTTCATATCAAAATTTTCTTATCAACTACTTAACTAAGGCTGTAACATTTCGTTTCCTTGGGCCAACAAATATTGTATGCGTAGCTTGGTAATGGAGCTGAACTTTAGCTTGCTAAACCAATTAATAAACCACACTTTAATCAAGCCCTTAAGCATGTTTGGAAAAGCTCTATACATATAACCTATCCAAAATGCCTTGCTGCTTAATTTTAAGTTTCCAAGTGGCCTAATGGATCTTTCATGGCATCAAACACTTTCAAGTTCCAACTGGAGCGTCTTGAACTTTGGGAGTACTGGATACTCAATGATATATATGGTCGACCCAATTAATAAAAATTTTGACAAATTAATTAATCACGTTAAATTGTTTTCTTTATTTCCTAATTATGTACGTGGCAGGCATACACAGATGTCTATATCTGCATGTATTGTGAGAAGATTGGATTAGTTCTCCTTGTATCATATTTTTGGTTTTCTAGTGGTTTATTTGTACGTGTTATATATAATACAATTTTCTTAGATGCTTAAGATTTGGTCCCACAATATGTTAATAAACTTTATGCATGATAGCAATCAATTTTCACTAACACGAGTAAAAGGATTTGAAAAAGGAAAAAGAGAAAGTAGAAAACAAAAGTTCAATCAAAACAAAAGAAAGGAAAGTAAAAGTAGTAGTAGAAGAATAAGAAGAAGAAGAAGGAAAAGGCTCCCCCCTAAAGAATAAAGGTAACAAGGCCGGGGTCAAATTTAACTTTGTACCACCTACCTAGTAAAGCAGGTATTGGTTGGTAAGAATCAGGCCAACGCATTACGAATTATGAAGCTACAAAAATGAGGCACTCATTGGATACAACAAGCTGCAAAGCACTACCACGTATACGTCATGCATGGGGGGCTTCTCATCAAACCCATACTTAACAACTAATAATTATCTTAATTTTTTCCACATCCCTTTCCACAAACAACTACCCCTTTTCCCTAACCTCTATTGCCTTATAAAATATTCACATTAATTCGCTACCAATTTTATACCCATTTTTATAACAATTTATTGTGATTGACGTTTGTGAGTGATGAAAAAAAATGATGAGCTTATATAAAATTGATAAAAAATTAGTCACAATTTACTATATAAAATAATTGTGAAAATTTAATATGATAACTCGTTGTTTTACACTCAACCCATATTTTTTAGCTTTCTTGAGTCAAAAGAAATTGCACATGCTTATATATAACTGTGATAAACTAATGCAATAATGTACGCAGTTTTGTATACTTTCGTTATGCAAGATTTACCAAAGTGCCCACAGAAGGAGTTGTTGTGATGGTGTTGTTAAATTAATCAGCGTGCGTGTGTTTTACTCTTCCCAGCTTTGACTCTTTGAGCATGTTATGGGGAGGGAAGCTAATTAGTGGCCATCATAATAACGATATTCTGCTTACCAAATAATATGTAAGTTCACATAAAAAAAAGAAATTAAAAAAAAAAGAAAAAGTTCTATCACATTTCAAGAGCACCACCAACACTAGTCTCAAAAGGCAAAAAAGAAAAGAAAAAGGTGAGTCATTCTTTATTTTAATTAGGACAAAGGAAATAAGACACAAAACTAAAATAGGGAGATGATTTATCTTATCTTTTTTTTTTTTTTTGGGGGGGGGGGGGGGGGGGTGTATGTGGAATTTTATCAACAGTATTACAGCTACAAACTTAGTTTCTTCTCTTCGAGTCTTAATGCTGCTTGCATTTCCACATGAGAGAGAGAGAGAGAGAGAGAGAGAGAGAGAGAGAGAGAGAGAGAGAGAGAGAGGATTTTTTTAAAAAAAAAAAAATTAAAAGTTTAGATTTCCAAATATACATAGTTTCCTCTCAAGAATTAAGTTAATCCAACAGAATAATTACCAACTAACACACACCGAAACCACCCCCCACCCCCTCCTAGAAAATTATTAGTTAAGAAATACCTAAACTTAATAGATGGATTCTTAATTTAAAACATCAATCACCTTAAGAAGTGTTGCTAACTCGACCACGGATCACCAGTACCTTGAGTTACCATGTTCATCATCCACACATCTCTTGGAAATTAATTATTATTTTTTAAATTTTTTTGGAACAATCTTATTAATGATTTTGTTTTATCGACTACAAAATGCTTAAATATTAGGATTGGAAAATATATTTCTTTTAATTTTCTTTAATTTTCCTACTTATATGGTTATATTACTATTCTCAATTATACAAATCAAAGAAGAAAAAAATATAAAGAAGAGAGAAAAAAAGTGAAGTTTAAATATATTTACTTTTTTTTGTGTGTGGGGAAATCTACATGTTTGGTTGTTGATATAGTAAATAAAAATAAATAATTTTTTTTTCTTTGCAGTTTAGTGAATAAAACATTATATTGAGTATGTCGATAGAGTCAAATTAAAATATCTATTTTTCATGTTAATTTTTTTTTATACAAATTTTTATATTTCTTTATCATCGTCATAGTCATCAATACATCATTCTGTTATGAAAGATCATTACACACACACACACACACACATATATATATATATATAGATATATATATAAAATAATATTTTGTTTCTGGAATTAGGTGCTAGGTAAGATATGACAACATAAATTTTGTTTATATAAGAGAATTTAGGGTACCCTCTTGCTTCCCTGGAAATAGAATGTGTAAGATTCTTAAGATTTAAAAGAATATTGAGTTATATTTGCATAGATGTTTGCATAAATGATTAAGTTGAAATGCATTAAAAAATAATTATTGTCTTTTCTTTTATATATATATATTTTAACATTGAATATATTATAGTTTTATTTTCTCATATTAATTTAGTCTTGAATCTTTATATAAATCTCATTCTTAAATGGTGATTTTTTTGTTGTTGTTCATACTTTGGCCTCCTTTTAAATGAAAGCTTAATTCTGTCATCGGTGATTGCCACGCGAAGTTGCTCTCTCTTTCTCTCTATAAACCAACCCTTCTAATAGGAAAAAGTATCTCATGAGACGGTTTTATGAAATATCTCTTTCATAACATGGAGTAATTTTTAGATATTTTCGGAATATGGAGAATGATACTCAATCCTCTTACATTTATGGTGGGATCTATTCATTAAAATGTGAGAGGAAAGAATACCATTTCTCCATATTTTGAGATTTCCTAAGAATTTTTCAATAACATGTACGATACATTTTTATGAGCCTCATACATATTCTGAAAGATATATCTTATAAAACTGTCTCACCTCGTAAGATAATTTGTGATCAAGGTAGAAGTGGGGAGGGGCAAGTACCCAAGAAATGTGGTTTTAACTGTCATCCCGGTCTAAAACATTGGTTTCTTGGTTTTAATTGTCATCCCCATCTAATCTAAAACATTGGGAAATACATAAATTTTATCAAGCTATTAATGAAAAATAAATAAAAGAAGCATGCAATAACATGACAAATACATAAATTTTAAAATTAAACAATAACATATAAGAATTAGGGAATCGTTAATTATTGATTGCCCAAATTAAAATCCTCTTTTACGACAATTGAGGTCGTAATTATTATTATTTGACAAAATGTCGTAATTATAGAATTAGGAAAAAATAGTGAAATTTTGAGGCAGCGAGGCGGTAATAATAATATAAAGACAAAGTTGACTCGCAAGAGTCCCAATTAACTTTACGAGTTTACGGCGAACGAAAACAAAAAAAAGAATCGGGGGAAGGGGGTTTGAGTTGAAAAAAGAGGAACAGTGACGACAAAAGCGCGTTACCAGTGGCGGGTTCCACGACCTTTCTTTTATTACCACTACTAGTAAATAGTACTAAAATTCTTCTCCCTCTTTTTTCTCTGTTCTTTGTTCTTTCGCTGCTTCTAAATACTATTTTTTTTTTTTTCTCTCTGTGAAACAAATTTTGAAAGAGACACAGAGACAGAGTCAGAGGCACAATACAAATCCCTAAAATCATCACAAATCTCCAGGTCTTTTTTAATTATGGATTTTACTAATGTACTACTATTCTGAACCCATTAATTAATAAAATAATAACTAAATTCTAAAAAAGAAACAAAACTCATATATCTCAGTCTCAGAGTCTCTCTCAGATTCATCAATTTCAATTTCGAAAAAACAATACACGATTTGCTCTCTGATTCCCTCGGCGCATGGACGGTTCTTATTCATCTCCATCGATCTCAACGGTCAGATTTCCTCCTCCCGCCCTCTCTCTCTCTCTCACACTAATTCTCATGCACCACACTCTCTCTCTCTCTTCATCAATTACACCAAAAAAAAATTAATTACTCACTGCACACATGGATATCAGCACCACCATCATCATCATCATCTTTGTTCTGCTCAACTCTGCTAGGGTTTATATTTAGTACTACAATTTTAATTTGTTCCTTAAAAGCAATTTGGTTACAATGCCTTTGTGCAAGCAGGGCTGGGCATTATGAGTTGTTATCGCAACAACAAACTCGACTCGTCGTTGTCGTCTCCGCGTTTTAGTTATCATGGGCTGCGCACCCTCCAAGGTTGACGACCTGCCGTTGGTCACTCTCTGCAAGGAAAGGAGGGACTTCATCAAAACGGCGTCGCATCACCGCTATGCTCTCGCGGCTTCTCACCTGGCCTACTTCCAGTCCCTGAAGAACATCGGCGACGCCTTGCGTCAATTCGTCGACGAAGAGCTCGTCATCGGCACCGACTCTCCCGGTTCTCCGGTCCTCACATTGCCTTCCGACCAAGGCAAGAAGAAAAAGTCCAAAAACCTAAACGACTCGTCGTCGACTTCAATTTCTCTCAGCCACAGTCCCAAAGACGACGACGACGACGACATTGACATTCACGATTCGCATTTGCACTTATCGTCGGATTCGGATCCGGATTCTGGGTCGGGTCATATCCGCATTAGCCCAGAAGAACAACAAGAACAAGCTCAAGAGCAGCAACCGGGTTTTTATTATTCACCTTCTCCTACGAATTATTGGGCTCCGCCTGGAGATTACCAGTACCCGTATCCTGCTGCTGCTCCGAATTGGGGTCCGACCGGGTCGACTTCTTATGCGTATTACATGAAAAGCTCCGCCCCGCAAATACAGTCTGTGGTGATGGAGGACCTGGAGAGATACCCGGTGTCAAATGGGCAATTTTCCGATTCGGGTTACGGGTATTCGGGTTATGGGAATAATGGGTTTTTCGGGTTTTCGATGGGTGGTTCGCCGGCGAATGACCCTCGGAATAATCTGGATCAGCAACCGAGTAAGCCGGCTCCTCCGCCTTCGCCGCCGAGGGTTTCCACTTGGGATTTTCTCAACGTGTTTGACAGTTATGATAATAGTGGTTACCCGGCTTATTATCCCCAGGCCCGGTTCGGATTCGGGTCGACCACGAGTAGTCCGGACTCGAAGGAAGTGAGGGCAAGAGAGGGGATTCCTGATTTGGAAGATGAAATGGAGCAAGAAGTAGTTAAGGAAGTTCATAAGGAGGGGAAGAAGTTGAAAGAGGAAGTTAATGTCAATAATAGGAATGTGAATTTGAATAATAAGAATAATAGGAATAAGAATAGGAATATGAATATGAATGCTGGTGAAGGAACTTCAAGGGGTGTGCCATTGCCATCACATGTTGGTTCAGGAAGCTCAAGCACAATACCATTACATAGTAGTGGTGATAGCTCACTACACTCGAGCTCGGCCCAAGGAAAAGATGTAAAGAGTAGTAGTCCTGATACAATCGTGTCGATATCATCCGAACACGAGTCTTCGGGAAAGAAAGGAGTGAGATTTGGTGTTGATGAAGCGTCCCCTATAGATGCAGGGTCTTCCAAGATAAGTAGCTTGACCACATTGTCGAACCACGGCTCGAGGGACCTTCGGGAAGTTGTGAGGGAAATCAGGGATGAATTTGAGACTGCCTCTAGTTATGGGAAAGAGGTTGCCCTGTTGCTTGAGGTGGGCAAGCTGCCTTACCAGACTAAAGGCACTGCACTTAAAGGTATTCTAATAATTGTTCATCTTAGTAGCTTGTCATGTATTTCTTGATTTAGTGTTCAATAGTTATTGTGTGTAATTACATTCACTCTAGAGCATTTTTGGTTTCTGTTGTTGGGAATGTCATTTACAGGTTGCTTGTCAAATGCACTGTGTTAGCTATCAATATTTGTTAAGAGAGTTTTATTTAGATGCTCTATTATACTAGTGATCACAAAAATTCAATTGGAAAAACTTTTTCGTCTCTGCACTGCACCTTGTGGGGCTGACATGGGCAAGATCATGTAAGTAGGTAAAAGAAAATGCCTCATTCTCCTGAGTAGAAATAATGTAACTCGAAATTTTGTATTAAAAAAAAATCCACATGTTTGGTATTTGGCTCCAAACTATTTGAAACACCTTCCTAAGCTATTTACATAGAGTAATTGCTTATGTTTGTTGCATCTTATTTTTAATTAAATTTCTGGTACAGTATTGCTAATGGTTTAGCCACTTATAAATTAAATAATCTTCTTAATTTTACTAACACTAGAGCCTTGGCCCAGACTATCATTTAGTTGAGACTGGTTTTCCATTTTTGACCCAGTTCTACATGCCAATTCATCTAAATTAAATTTGATAGCAGTAGGGGCTGAAGCTAAGATGAATGAGTCACTGGAGGATTTTAATTGCAAATCAATTTGGGAAGCAGATTGAATCATTCACCGTATCAAGTAGAATAAGATTAGACATGCACAATTGACCAAAATACATTCATCTGCTGAGCACTGAATATATTCGATGAAAACATCATTTGTATGTGTCTTCTTCCTGTTTTCCTGACCCCATAATATAGGTGGATTGTCGTGTAAGCAGCTATCTAAATCTTTTTTTTTTTTTAAATGAAAGGAAATAAGATAAGGTTTTTCAGATTATAATTCTCTGACAATGAGATTTTCATCAAGAGTACTCTCATTTATAAGATGCGGGAAGACAAGACCGCCACTGTACCACATTCTCACATAAGTTGAATCATTAAGCATGAATGTTATTGAATATTAGTATTTTTCAGGAAGTCAATACCATATTTGCTTCATGGTTTTTGTGGGCTATGCCTATCATATTCAAAGTTTGAGTTCTCTTGGGCGATGAGGTTTAATTGTTAGCTCTTGTAACTTGTGTTGCAGTGATCTTTTCTAGGATCTGCTATCTGGTTGCACCATCCATGTTTTCTTCACAACCTCCGACCAGATCATCTGTAAGAATATCTAAAAGGACTATGAAAATGGCGAAAGCATACTATGGGGAATCTGTGAAGGACTTCAACATGAAGCCTGGAAACCTTTCATCAACTTTGGATAAACTTTATGCCTGGGAGAAGAAGCTATATAAGGAAGTTAAGGTATGGGTGCATTAAAATATACATTAAGGCTTTCACCCGTTAAAAGTCTATAGAAGAGTTTGCTTTTTGGAGACCTTGTGTATCCTAGTTGTTTGAAGGTGGATGTATCAAATTCCGATCTTTTCACTTCCTTCCACTATCTTCTCTTTATTATTCAATTTCGTTAAGGATGGTGGGTCAATTTAGGCTTTGAGATTGGGATTTATTCCTTTATAGATGTATTCCTATAGCACTTGTAGAAGGAATTTCAAGTTCATGCGTGTGCCCACACACGCACACACACAAAATACACTGATAGTATGATGGGCTTTTGTGATGTGTAAATTTCTTGAGCAATTCATGATATTTTCAATATTGTGATACTATTCTTAAGCCGCTATGCATTGAAACAGTCCCCTTCTTCTTTTTTATTTATTTTAATAATAAGTAAAGAATGAAAACATTCCTCTCAAATGGTAATACTTTTAAAGGAAATTGTATCTGGTACAAATAACTCTTCTATCCCAATAAGAGTCCACAATATCAGAGATTTTTTTTTGTTTTTGATAAGTATGTCCACAATATCAGAGATGATGCCAAATGCTTCTTGATCGTTACCGCATAGGTTCATTAGCAACCTTTACTGGCATTGATCTAAAATGATGAAGTCTATTATTCAAAATTTTCTTAACTGCTCTTTATCAGTTTTCATGGTTTGTTAATCATCTACTCTACCTTGTGAAATTTGTTCTCTCATTCTCTAACTCAGACACAAGCGCACAAAAAGCCCACTCAGACACTACCTCTTCCACCTAGCCCTTTCCTGCCCTTATGTATGTATGTATGTATGTAGTTATTATGTGGTACTGGTCATTGGTTTCAAAATTTGAAATCATCAATTTGTTTCTTTAGCTCATTTTCACATCTTTTCTTTGTTTTTTTAATAGCACCGTTTGTTCATGTTGCACTTGAGTGGTGATTTTGATTACATATTGAAGAAGATATTGTTCTGAGTTGAGAATTTTTCACGCATGTGTACGTGTGTTACTAAGCTTAAAAACAGTCTGGCCACAATGGTTAGGGAAGCTTCTTCAATTTCCTGGCAAATGTATATTTTTCACATACTCACTCTTGAGTGGCTCAATCTGCATTTTTCCCTATCCCACAATGATGAATTTCTCACATTACCCTCTCTTATATATGAATATATGTGCCTCAATCTGTTTGTTGATTGCTTCTAAAAGGACTTAAATGTTAGTTTTTCCTTAAAAGTTGTGCATTTGGAAACTGAGCCACTCATTATGGAACAGGAGTATTTGTTCTGGGTTGTTCCTTTTCAGAGTTCATGTTCATGTTCTTTTGTAGAGCTTTTTGGATGTATGACTCAAAAAATCCTACACTAGATTTTTATACCAATGCATTTGTACAACGACATTTTTGGGTAAACATATGTCATATTTGCGTTCAAGTGATTGTTTCTCACTGGTTTAGAATAGTTTAAAATCTAATCCAGATCTGAAGATATTATAATTATGTAATGTCAAGTAAAAAAACTGAGATGTCAAGTATGACCTGGACATTTCAAGGCTTCAATGATTCTTTAACTTATAAAATTGTTCCATTAAGGATCCATGCACTTTGAATATTTGTTCTTGCTCTGTAACTTTATCACATGTTTTATTATTTGCTCTAATTCTAGGATGAAGAAAGGCTGCGGGTCACTTACGAAAAAAAGTGCAAGAGACTGAAATTTCTAGATGACCGAGGAGCGGAGACCAGTAAGATTGATGCTGCTCAGGCTTCAATAAGAAAGTTGCTGACAAAAATCAATGTTTGTATAAGAGCTGTTGATGCTATCTCAAGCAGAATAAATAAGTTGAGAGATGAAGAACTCCAGCCCCAACTCACTCAATTGATTCATGGGTATGAAATTGCTTTCCCTTTTGGTCTAGTTAATGGTTATCATTTTGGTGCTTGTTTAGTACTTCTTGCATGGATACACAATAATGGAAAAGTTGTGAAAGGGTATTCCTATACATGTCTGGCCTGTGTGCATATCTTCAGAAGATAATCTTCTCACACTCATCTCCTTTTTTATTTTATTTTCCTAAATTTTATAGAGAATATAGCTAAGAATGGTTTTTTGGAAATCTTTCTTTTAAAAGGGCTAATCTTGTTATACACTAATAGTTAGGGGTTTGTGGTGATTATCATACTGACAAAATTATCTTCCTATTTTTACTACATTCTAAAATGTTTTGTTTCCATACCCTGATGAAGTCTTGACTAACTGAAGTTTTTACTGAGATCTCATTTGAATATGTATTTACCTCCCACCAGCTGGGAATTGGTTGGTTATTTTTGAAAACTATTAATGACTTGCTGGTGAGTGGTGATGGATATGTCAAAGGCTTGCAAATCATTTACATGCCCTTGGTTTCTAGGTGGGGATTTTGTAGAAATGATGGAAAGATTAAAAGATTATCCACTATTTTGTGGGAAGTGACAAGCAATTAAACTTTATTTGTATGCTACTTTGCTTTCATTTGATATGATAAGTAGCCTTTTTCATTTGCAGATTGATAAAAATGTGGAAGTCCATGCTTAAGTGCCACCAGAAACAGTTCCAAGCTATCATGGAGAGCAAAGTTCGCTCTCTTAAAGCGAACACAAGCTCCCGCAGAGATTCAGGTTTGAAAGCTACTCTTGAACTTGAAATGGAGCTTCTGAATTGGTGCTCCCGCTTTAACAATTGGATTAACACCCAGAAATCTTATGTCAAGTCCTTAAATGGGTGGCTTTTAAGGTGCCTTAACCAAGAACAAGAAGAAACGCCTGATGGACCTGCCCCTTTTTCCCCAGGCCGAATTGGAGCTCCTCCAGTTTTCATAATTTGCAATGATTGGTACCAGGCAATGGAAGGAATTTCAGAAAGAAAAGTGGCAAATTCCATGCATGGATTTGCCGTAAGCTTACGCCAGTTATGGGAAAGGCAAAATGAGGAGCAACGCCAGAAGATTGAAGCAGAATTTCTCTCAAAAGATTTTGAGAAACAGCTTAGAACCTTACGCATGGAGACAGGGAAGATGGAGCTTGACCATGACACAGTGTCGGATAAAACTGCTGTGTCAAAGGTTCCTTCCGAAAGTGGCATTTCACATTTGGATGATTTAAAGGTGGATTTGGATTCGATGAGGAAAAGACTTTATGAAGAGAGAGCCAAGCATAAGGAAACCATTAGATGGGTTCATGATGCAGCTTCTAATAGTGTACAAGCAGGTTTGGTTCCAATTTTCGAGGCTTTGGAGAATTTCACTTCAGAGGCTTTGAAAGCTCATGAGCAGGTCAGACTTCCAAATGCTGGTGGTTCTTAAGGGAATGTGTACTTCTATGTATTGCCTTCAGACAGACAAGTTGGATCCTAACTGGGAGTGAGCCCGGCCTCTTTATGTACAGTTGTTGCAATGAAATCATGCACATTTAGAATGGTTAGGTTGTCAGAGAGAGAGAGAGAGAGGTATTATACAACTGAATGTTAGGCACAGTAGGAAGCAACTTTGAGAACATGCTGAAAAGTGGGGGCTTGTAGAATTGGTTACAATATGAAATGGTTGGTAGAAAAAAAGTTGTGGTGGATCCTTGGAAATGCTTCGAACATGTTACTCATGTTGAATTTTGGTTCTGCAATAACCCCTAAATAGATAGGTAGGAATTTTGTATAGAAATTTATTTATTGGTTGATTGGTTATCGGTGGCTGTATTGATTGTTTTTGGAATGTCTAGGAGGAGGTTATCAATTAGGTTTACTGGATAAAAGTATTGAATGATCTGTCTCATAATGAATATAATCTCATTTTGAATTATCTATCTTATAATGAATGGAAGTCTGTTTTCTCATTACCGATTGATTACTATGTTTCTTCTACTTTGCTGGCTGATCCTCATTTTTCTTGGGGGAAATTTCTAGGTCATTATTAAAATTTAGTTGATTGTTCTGCCCCTCAAAACTTGGGGCACTTGGTTCTGCTTTAGTGTCTTGGATGTCAAAAATTCTTGGTTTCAGTTTGGTGGTGGGATTTAAAAATAATAATAATAATAATAATAATAATTATTATTATTATTTGAGTTCAAGCGGTAGATGATCTTTTTATTTTTTATTTTTTTTATTTTTTAATATAAGATAAAATTCTACTTTAACCTAATCTAAGTGTATATGTGTGTGAAACTCCCTCATGGAGACTTGAACCCCGACCTTTGCCTTCCACACCTCACAAGTATTTATACCTGTGGAGTGACCATCGCACCAAGGGTGTGTGGTGGTGTGATAGATGATCTTGATATAATGAAAGTCTGTATATAAAATGTTTTGAAGACATGGAGGGCTTAACTCTAACCAAATCAGAGGGCCCTCAATGACTTGAGCATGCTTACCTAAAGCATCAGAAGCAACATTACAAGATGTACTAATCCTAAACAATGACACTTCTAGAAATTTATCCATCATGCCTTTGACATCCTCAACCATTAAGCCAATCTCAGATCAATTAAGACAGTCATCTGTGAGTGCCTGAAACAAACTAGGATCTTTACAATCAATCTCCACCTTCCAAAAGCTTGCTTCAAAGCAGAAAATAAATGCTTTGTGCAGGACCAAAACATGGAGGAGATTTGGGTGAGGTGGTGTATTCATAATGTCACAATACGCAGCCAACACCACTCTCCTTCACAGTCTCAGACCACAACACCCAATATCCATTGATGTTCGTTCATGAGTCTCACCCCTGCAAAATTAAGCTTGGCCATGTCTTGTGTGGTGAGGGTGTCTAGAAAGCTCATATCTGGAGATGAGAATTGCAGTCGAACATCAGCACATAAATCTTGAAATGACACTGGATTTGTGTTTAGCTTCGCTAGCGACAATTGGCACTCTGCCCGGACAGCTCTTTCAATTGGACAATCCCACAAATACAATGAATGTAAGATCAGACTCAAGATCTTCCAGGCATAACTCACATGTGATGGATGATATGATTCCTTTCTTAAACAGTGCTATTTGAGATGGAAACCATCTATCAGATTAATTGTCGCACTCTCACCATTCCTAATCCTCCACCTTTATCCCATGTTAATTACCTCCTTGCCTAGACGAATAATTCACCAAGTATATGAAGAGGTTCTTGGGACTGGAGCATCTAGAAAGGTGGAATTAGGAAAATACTTAGCCTTATAAACTCGAAATAACAAAGAGTGAGTATTGTGAAGCAACCTAAACCCTTTTTTCGCCAATAACCCTATCCCACCAAGACATTTTTTTTTTCCTATTTAGCTTATCCCATCTTAGCCAATGCATTTTCCTCTCCTTCTCCC